>BSAI01000201.1:22022938-22057490 GCA_036245035.1 Adrianichthys oophorus | reverse complement strand
TATATATATATATATATATATATATATATATATATATATATATATATATGGCAAATTTGCATTTCATTTAAAATCTAATGCAAAACAAAAAAAAAACATTGTACATAAATAAATGAAATAAATAGAGTATGACCGTTATGCTGAAGCAGGGTTTATCAGATATTTGTTAAACTTCAATTGGAAAAAAACTTAATTGGTGCATAAAAGACAAATCAACCTTTTCATGGCTAATGTTGGTTAGTTTTAGCTGCATGAGAAGGAGCTCCAGTAGAGGTCAGTGTTGCTGAAGACACTGATGTCTTACTAGGGATATTATTAATTTTCATCTAGAATAAGTCAAATATTTTAATAGTTCTTTAGTTGTAAACACCTTTATATCAGTAGAAGCTTAATTTCTGGGGTTTTTTTTACACATAAAACAACTGAATTAAAATAGTTTGTTGTTTTGAATCTTTGAGGTGCAGATCTATCTTTGTTTTGATTACCCAGTGTTTGTACATTTGTGACTCTTCGGTAATAAATTGGAGATTATTTGAATCTTACATCATGGAAACGTTTCTCCAGAGTCATCTTTATGTTGGTTTCAATGCTTGTCCTCTTTTTTCGCTTGCGCCCGTAGCCTTCCATCAGGGGCGGCAGGGAGCTTGAGCTTGTCATGGAGTCAGATGGGGAGTTCTCTAAGTCAAAGGTCAAAGCATCATGGATAAGTTGTAAAGAAATCAACACATAATAAAAAAAAAAAACTAAATGCAATTTATTAAAAAATGTAATTTAAAATGTATTTGCATTTTGTGGTGCATTCCAATTAAACTAATTGTTTTTTGCTTTTTTACCGGCATCACTCAGCCACTTTTCCAGCAGAGGTTTGAGCTTGCACATGTTTTTGAAGCTGAGATTGAGAGCTTCAAATCGAGAGATTGTCGTCTGGCTGAAGTCATTCCCGTACAGTTTCCCCATGGCGAGGCCAACATCTCCCTATGAACAAACACAAGCTCCATGCAGTAGGTCTCTCCAGGTATTTTTAAAAACCTTTAACTCAGTTAAGTTTGACCTTTTTTAAAAGTCAAGATGCATAAAGAAGTGTTCACAAATTTGCTGTATTTAAAGAAAATAAGAAACCTTAAAGAAGTTTGTTACCTGAGTGAATCCCAGCTTGATGCGTCTTTGTTTGAAAGCTTTGGCAAACTGCTCCAGTTCCTCCAGATCACTGGGTTCATCCTGTGTCTGTACTGACAGATGTTTGGGTATCTGCAGGTGAGCCATGTCCATGTGGTTCTCCATGGAAGGTCCTCCGAGACCAGAGCGACTCATGGCCTGGATCAGAAGAAACATCAGAGATCCTCAACTTCAGGTGACGCAGAATAACAACCGGAAATTGATTTTTTTTAATGAAATAAAATGACTTAGCAGGTAATTGAAGGCAATTGTGAGCATTTTAGTCAAAAAAAGATCTGCCTATCCTGTAAAACTATTAGAGCAAATTTGCAGCAAACATGCTCAGAAAGGAAAGGATCAAATGTTTTGTGTTGTAGGATTGAAAATAAAGTGACTTGAAAACTAAAACAACTCAATCACAAACATAAAAGTTATTTAAAAAATACAATTTTAAATCTGAAGTCTGGAACTTTTAAAATACGGACAGTTGCTACTGCTTGCTAAAAAAACTTTACATCTGGAAGAAACTTAAAATTGTTTTAAAGAATATTTTGAACCTCTAATCATCCAATTGTTTTATTTTTGAGAAAAAAATCTCTTTTTACACTGCCAAAATAGGCCCCAGAGAAATAAGGAAAACTTTTTTAGAAAAGGATTTTTTTTTTAAATAAGCAAAAAATTAAAAAAAATTAAAAACCTGCTAATGCGTTAAGAAAAATTCTCCTACAAAGAATTCTTAATTTAAAAAAAAAAGCATTCTAGTCACTAAAACAGAAACTAAGATTATTTTGCACTTGTTTTTTTTTCTTGCCAGGTAATTCATCTTGGAACAAGGGTCTTTTTACTTTCTTAAGATTCAGTTTTTGCAGTGATTAGTGTTTAGAAATAAAATAAAAGTTGTTTCAAGAAAGAATAGTGTGAGGCCAATGATCATTCATTCATTTTCTCAACCCACTATATCTCATTGGGATCATGGGGTTGCTGGAGCCTGTCCTTGCTTCTGTTGGGTGAAGGTGGGGTACACCCTAAACAGGTCACTAGCCTGTTGCAGGGCCACACAATCACTCCCACATGCACAGTTTAGAGACATCAATTAACCTAAGACGCCTGATTTTGGACTGTGGGAGGAAGCTGGACTGCCCAGAGAAAGCCCACACTTGCACGGGGAGAACACGTAAACTCCACACAGAAGTCCGAGGTCAGAGGTCCCAGTCTAGATTTCAACCAGGCCCTGCTTGCTGTGAGGTGAGAGCACTAACCACTGCACCACTGTGAAGTCCTCTAAAATGAACTGGTTAAAAAAAAATTAAAGATTTTTTGTGCTATAATATAGTGGACTGTGTCCATGCTCAACATTTGAATCAAAATTAAAGGATGGTTTGTGGATGTTCGATGATAAGAGTTTTCTGAAACCAGCTGACTCGGAGCTCTTATTGTGGTAACAGCTACAGGAAGCATCAGAGAGTCTGAATTCACCAGCAGCTTCCTGCCTTTGTCTGCTGAATAGACTCAGCAAAGGGCGATTCTTTGGGTTATTTTCTCTAAAAACTGTCACTGTGCTCAACAACAGTTACATATTTATATGACAAAACAATAGCTGCTTCTATCTTTTGAATTGAAATGTTGACATTTTTGCCCGTACCTGTGGAGTCAGAGCCAGGCCCGACTGATGCTGAAGAAGACTGCTCTGACTCAGGCTTGGAAGAGAGAGCAGGTTCTGTTGCAGGAGAGCTGCAGGAGAAAACAGCAGGAGCTTCAGGAAATGATGGACAGAACCAGTAGACATGTCACTTTGGGCCCATTCTGAATGCTAAGACATGCTTATTAATATTCTTCCATGGATAAAACAATGTTTTGACACAAGAGCTTCAAAACAAGAGTTGAATGTAAGTAAGATGTATTTGTATAGCATTTTTTCTAAAACAAAACTGGATTATAATAACAAATAAAACGAATTAAAAACAAAATGTGCATAAAATTATAAAGCCTCGCCAAAATAAGAGCCCACATTTGTCTAAAAGTTAAAGTGAAAAGGTCTCATTGTGTTTTGAAAGCCCCAGTGGAGTTTTGGAACAAAGGAAGATTGCTTATGAGTTTGAGTGCTATCACTTGGAATGTTTGATCCCCTCTAGTTTTAAACTGATAAAACCTGACCCGAGGATCTAAGAACGCCTAAAGGTTTGTGGAATCTAAGAACATCCGAAATATAGAGTTGAGGTTGGCCACGTAGAACTCTAAAAGTAAGAACAAACATTTTAAAATGTATTCTCAGATGAATGGGAGTGAATGGAGTGCTGCTAAACTTGTAAGGATGTGTTCACTTTTGCTGATGTGGTGTAAAATAATTCACTCATTCATTCATGAATGAAAGAATGAATGAACGAATGGTTTGAAATCCGAGGTCTGGAGGTGGTATACGTCATCTTGGCTTAAACAAGTAAAACGATCCAGGCTTGAATATTCATTTCCAGTTGTAAGCTGGAGGCCAGAGACCTCAACTTGAAAATGTTCCCCAGGTGGAAGAAACCATTTCTAGCAAAAATCTTAACACACAAAGGTTTCAAATGGGCCAAAGAAGAACTTTTAGAACGTCCTCTCCTGCAATCATTCAAGTCTCAAGACTCAACTGGAGGAAACTGGCATGTAACCTCTGATTGATGCAGGTCAAACACAGAAATAGGTCAGTTTATGTAAATCAGAATTATTAAGAGTAGAACAGTTGGATGTTTTCAAAGTAAAACAATCTGTTTCCTGTTTCTATACAGAAACAAGACTCATCTAAATGAATTTTTAGCTACTGGGGTATTCTCCTTACAAAGCTTCAGCTTAAATGATGGTCCAAACGGTTTCTCATCTTCCCAAAAGCCAAAGCAGGCCTCATTTACTGTTGGTGCTTGTCAGAGGAGTTTTCTTGATGCTCTACCTTGATGGTTGGTGGGACTCTGGGAAAGCAGGAAGGGTGAGGGCGACGGCAGGTGAGTGGGTGGCATCAGGACCAGCTGCTGCATGGGGTGCAAGGATGTGAGCTCCTGATGCAATACAGAAACACGCAAACATCAAACGGAGCACAGACACACCTGCAGAAAAACGGGCCTTCTGGAAATAAGTCAAAAATTCTTAAAATTGGAAGAAAAAAAATCTGTCAATAGGGAAAGAAGAAATCTGTTCTTATTTCAAGAAAAAAAGTCACTAATACGTGTTTATTTTACTGTTGAAAACCATTCTTAACAAGAGAATTAAGACAGACAAATAGCATATTTTTTCTTGAGTCTTTTTACTTCCTTAAGTTTCAGTTTTTGCAGTGTGCAGGCTGCACCTAAAGTAGCATTTTTAAGCAGTTGTTTTTGTTCATATTAAGTAGTGTGATAAAATAACTGAATTTTGCAATAATGCTTTTATTTTCATACATACGATGTTAAAATTCAACATTTTTTCTGCTTAGTTTATATTTTAAACTCATATCAGAACATCTGCAGTAAAATTTTAGACTTTAATAGCTAAAAAAAAAAAAACATTTTTAATTATAGTTAATAATAAATGCTGAGGTTTTTGTGGCCACATTTGAAACTCAATGAGGTTGCAGAAAAAAAAGTCATGACATTTCAAAATAAAATTCAACAACATATATGCACTATGCCATCCTGATGTGAGATGGCTGTTATATAAAACACCCCTAACCCTAACCATCTTATATAAAAAAATATGTACTGATGTATCAATTATCAGCGATGGTAATAATCTTGCACATTTAAGTTTAACTTTCAAACATAGAAACTTGATTTTATGCTGAATTTGCTCACGTTATTGACTCTGTGCACATAAATCTGCATAATAAGAGTTGTCAGGATGACTTTTGTGCACATTTTGAGGCTTTCTTTGAGTTGTCAGCTCTGAACAAACACAAGTCTGTGCTGCATTCAAACAGCTGGAACATGCTGAGTCATTCGGGCTTTTATTCATTGTTGTTAAATATCTTTTTGGATTTAGTTAAAAGTGAACAAATCTCATTTGGAAGCAAAACAAAGAATGTTTTATGTTGTCCCTGAGATAGATATTGTGCATAAATGAGGATGTAAGTTTGACATTTCAGTTGTCAGGTGGCACAATGATGCCAAAATGATGTGGACATCGTGTTCTTTTAGACATAAATTTAGTATTGTGGTTTGGGAAGTTCTTCGACAGAATGACGACCTATCTATCCAGGGTGTACCCCGCCTTCGCCCAACAGTAGCTGAGACAGGCTCCGGCAACCCTGTGACCTCAAAGGGGTTAGGTTTAGAAGATGGATGGATGGTCTAGGAAACCAAAATGTGATGTTTGAAAGTAATTCTCTTTGTTATTCTTTTGTTTTTACTTATTTTTATTCTTCCAGTTTTGACAGTTTCTTACCCCACTCATCTGACCTCCATGGACCGGAGAGCTCTGTGTCACACATGCCGTCTTCAGCGAAGAGGCTGAATGGGGTGAATCATTGATTTCCTCTGTTTTTATCTGAAAAATTAAAAAAAACCAACTGTCATAATGTTGTCTCATATCCATAAAAACATTTGTTTTTATGATCCTGCAGGTGATGTCAAACATTTTTTACAGATGTCAAGCCTCGTGTTCCTTGCCTTACGTGCACTTTGTATCGTGGTGTAACTTTCTCATGATCTAGTTTGGCACTAAACACAATACAAAGAGTGATAGACACTCTTCCTCCCTTAGAGCGAGCTGGTATGCAAATATCTTCCCCCCTCGCTATCCCAGCAGCTAACCCCTGCAGCCATAGCACTTCCTGAAAGCACAAGGTAACTGGGTTTGTATTTGTTTCTAGCTCAATTATACGAAAATAAGAGTTTTGATTTGCTCTTAATTAAGAAAAAATGAAAACTTTATACCAATAGAGCTCCAAGTTTGTAAAATCGATTTGTGCATTTTGCATGAGTGTTATAAGTCACACGTCCACAATTAGAGTATTTGTCTATTGAAGCAGACAACAGTGTTTGAAATATGCCTGAAGTTGCTGATTTGTTGGTAACTTGGATGCTTTGACACATTTGTTCGTGCCAAACACACGAAAGATAGAAAGCCTTACAATCAGATGAACAGCATAACCAGTGGAGGAACAGGCCAGCAGTTTTATCTTTCTGTGGAACCTGAATTCACAGTAGTGCATTGCTTACCACTTTTCGTGTCATCTCCACACTGAACCTAAAATCAAATGCAGGTGTTTGACCTCTGGACTTCAGAGGAATCCAATCCAGCTACATGCGAATTTGTTTCACGAGGACAGAAAAATGAAAACCAACGCGAGCGAGCAGGAAAAAGCTGAACAAAGCAATCCAATAAAAACAGAGCTCTCATTCACTCGGGCCCCATTCATAAGAATTTGAGCGCAGGAAGTGAAACTCAACACTTACTTGAAGGTTGAAGTCTATTCCATTTCGTTCTGAAAAATGAAAGAGAAAAAAATTACAGTTGTTTAAATAAAAATCAGAAAAAATTCAAAAGCAACATTCAAATCTCTAATAATGTTTAATGTTGCAGATTAGTGTAAAAATAGTTGTGCTTATTTATTGAGGCCTTTTCTACTGCAGTGATAGGAATTTAAACAAATGGAGTAGAGCTGAATATTTATTTTAAATCACAACAAAAACTTTTTAAAAATTGACAGTTTTAATCACAAAGTCTCATAATCTGCACAGTACTAGAACATGGGGCGAAGCTACAGGATAGAAGCAGGATAGAAGCATCTTTAAGCATTAGTAATAGCACCTCAGCTCAAAGAACTGCTGTTTTAATATTAATAATAACAATAATAAAACAGTTTGAAATATTCATTTTTGATCCTCTCATTTGCAATGGTCTCCCATTCTGCTGTTCTCATTTGCCACCCTTCCAAAGTCTTCTGCCCTCCCTTCCGGCCCCTAAATAAAATGTTCTGACTAGAATTATTGCTCAAACCTTTTGGATTAAAATGTGCTTAACTTAAAGGACGGTGTGAGACTTCACTGCAGAAAATTCAGCGATTCTTAAGCAGAAAAGTGAATTTAGTACAAAAGCGTAGATAAAAGAGACATCAGATGTGCTCTCACTGATGTGTTTGATGGTCTTGTTGATGCCTTTTCCATTCACTCTTTTCAGGTTTGTTAAAGGCTTTCCTGTATAGCTTCATTTGTGGCAAAACTGCTATTTGTTTTTCACAATTTCACATTTTAAATATTTTATGTTTTCTGTGTTTTTGCCCGCAGTAGCTTGGACCAGGTTCAGCAATCCCACAAAGCAAGAATGGATAAAATAATCCACCTCTCATTTAAATGTAAAGTTATTTCCAGACATATCAGATTGTTTTGCTTTATTTTTGAATAAGCATAACAATTAGTAAATTAAAAGTATTGCAGGTAAGGTATTACTTTTCCAGGTTGTTTGTTTTGTTGAAGTTTAATGATAAATCTTTAGAAAGAGAAGTGACTTAGAACAGAAAAACATTATTTAAGGTAATAATATGATGAAAATATTCTTGTCGGTGCTTTCAGTGATCAAAATTCTGAATCAGGTGGTTTTTCTTTTGCATAAGAAGCAAAAAAAAAAAAACTTTATAGATAGACAAACAATGCTACAACCTCTCTAATTTTGCATACATTTAATAGCTGTGATAACTGTTGACTAAGTTTATTAAATGTTTATAGGAAATGTAAAAACACATTTTTAATGAAATCAAACCTTTTTTATTTTAAAGGTTTTCATTGCACTGTAGGATCTGCATATTGCTGCCCTGCAGGCTGCACTAAGATCAACTGGTCTTTTCAAGAAGGGTGAAACTGAGCGCGTGTGGAGGGGCGGATCACAAAGGAGGATGGTTCAAAGGTTTTCTGGATAAGTCACCATCATTTGAATGTCAAATTGGGCCTTTTGGGATGTGTGTGAGTGAGAGTGCGGGAGGCAGTTTAGTTGCTGGAGACGCATAATGCAAATATGCCTGTGCTCCCCCCTCCAGTGCACCAACTCCTCTCCATGTCGCTTCTCCACCTCCACCCCTACCTCCCTCCAACAGCACATCCAACCTGACAGTCAAGGTTCCAGTATGGAAATGACAAAACATGCAAATCAGGCCTGGATGCAGGAAGCTTGTGTCTACACATGAAGACACACATGAGAGGTAAAAAACAAAAGTTGTTGCTGAATCCAAAAAAGTCTGATGCAGGACTGCACTTTTTTATTCATGTATTATATACTCTTTTAAAAAAAAAGTTTCCATTTGTCAGATAATCCCTGAAATGGTGCGGTTGCGTGTTCCATGTAGTTACAGTTAACAGTTGAACCGCCATAAAAGCACCGGGAGTGACTGGGAACGATACGATTTATTTCCCACTCCCACACCAAAACCCTACACGAAGGGCTGCACTGTTGTGACAGTTTTGTTTTAAAAAAAAGAAAGAGAAAACACTAGTTCCCTCTGCAGTTTGGGTCACAGCCAACAAAACTCCATGAAAAACCAGTTAGTCCTCAAAATTTAGTGAACCCCCACCTTAAGCAGTTTGGAACACCGAACGACATCTTTTTTAAGCAGATGTTGGTTAAATAAGGCAGTTTTTGGATAAAAGTAATAAACGTCATAAATGTTGTCGTTTCTAATCCTTCCCTCCACACATTCAAAAGCGCGCTTGCAGTCTTTGGAACAGTATCTGCTATGTTGGGAACTATTTGTTTGAAATTTGACTTTAACTATTTGATCTGTAATAACCTGTTACACTGATTTTCTTTGTCAAATTTTATCAACAACTAACACCGGCCTATAAAGGAAATCAATTAGAGTAAATTAAAACTGTCCAGTCATATAGAATAGAATAGAATAGAATAGAATACGTGAATCCTGATTCATGCAATTCTCATAATTAACCCATAGTAAAAATGAATGACTGAGAATATCCAGTAACTAAAATCAGTAAATTAAAATCGCTAAATAAAAGTGCATTTGTTATTCAAAAAAACAGGATGCCCAGTAAATGTGATAAAATTAAGACCAGAAAAAAAATCAAGAAAAAGAAGAAAAAAAGCTGATTAGTCATTTATTATGAACTTGAACTTCATAACAGAAGGGTGATCCTATTATTTGTTAGTATTTCCCATAGCATCTTATGTGTGAGGCACAGAGCATAAATAAATGATCTAAATGAGGTGGAATAGTTTTTCTGTCTTTTAAAACCGAACTTGACTTTCAGCCACTTCAATTACTTTTAAGTAATTCAAAACAAATTTAAAAAACACGTTTCTCAGCATCACGCAGCAGTTTAGGACTTTCAACAAGCATGTGAGGTCTGGTTTTTTTTCATGTTTCAAGACCTTTTTCCTATTTAGGGAACACTTTTAAACTTCCATTGTTTTGGTCACTTCATGTTCAGTGTTTAGAATAAAAGAAGATCAAAAGTTAAAATCTACTTCACAGGTGAATATTGCAACAAGAGTCCCAACTCCAAGTTTTCCTTAAACTATATTTTAAGACCTTAGGCAATTGCTTTGTGTTTTCTCCCATTACACATGGAACGAGCTCAATACTTACAGATTAATTGGTAAGAAAGGGGATAAATGGAAAGCATTCCTAAAAGATCTCTTTTTTTAGTGATTTATTTTAGTTTCCAACATTCAGGCACAATTTTGAGATTCGACAAACATGTAATTTGTAGAGGCTCATGAAAAATGAGTCTTTGCTGCTTTCTGGAGTCTCTTTGCACGGAAGGATTTAGCTTTGTCTGCTTCTTTTTGTTTCTAAAATTTCTCCCAACACACGTGGACAGGCTTAAAGAATAAAGAATTTAAATATAAACATGTTGAGTTCATCCTCTGAGGAAACACTCCTGACACATAGATGACCATTAGCTAACATTTAAGTTACAATTTTTATGTGAAAAGCAGAAGATTATCATCAAGTTCTACTTAAAAAGGTTTTACTGTCACAGAAATTTGGTTTTTTTCCTTCCTTTTCTGTGTTTTTGTTTAGACTCCACTAGAACCATGTGACAAGATACAGTTGTTACAGTAAATACCAACAAAAACTTGTACATTTAACACTTCCAGGCAGCAGAGCCATCCACTTCCCTCATGCAGCCATTGTCTCAATAAAAGTTCCACATTTTTCTTCTGCAGGTTCCTGGTTTTGTTTTGTTTTGTAGTGGCATCTGCAGCTTCTGGAAAGTCTGTTTCTCCGTAAATTAGCTCTCAGGTGCACTCCTGTACAAAGACCTACTGTCACATGTTCTCAAACACACAACTTCTCATAGAATTCAAATAGCAGCATCTTTAACCCCCTAATACATCTATAATATTTTCAAAAGTTTTCTCCATCAAGCGGATCTAGCAATAACTAGAAATTAAATCAGATGAGATTAAAAAAGCACATGTACTGTCTGATTAATTAAGATTTAGAAGACGTTAAATGACACTACATTTACACAAAGTTGACAGAACTCTCTTTTTAAATCCTCAAGTGGGAAATCATCTGAACTAAAAGCTTGAAAACAACCTGTTTCTTCACAATGGCAAAGTTCTTGCACCTGTTTTTGATTATATGTTTTGGATTTAAATATAATTAAGTTGAAATGTCCTTACCAGTCTGTTTAGCTGGAGCCTCCGACTGCTCCACAGTGTCTGCGCTCATCTTAATATCTGTAATGATAAATATAGCTGATTTTCCTACAGGATTCGAACTTTTCCAGGACAATGAAGCACTCAGGCCACCCAGGAAAATGATCTTGAGAGTATTCTAATGTGCCCTCCCCTCCACACCAACCCTACTTTGGTAATCCCTACTTATAATTATTATTATTAATGCAATTATTGATCACACAAAATTCTACATTGATGCTATCTATGTAGAGAAAAATGGATAACTTTCTTTGAAAAAAATCTGTAAAAGTACTGCAGAAATTATTGATGTATAAAGTGACTCACCACAACCAGAGAGTTTGTGCCGCTCTAATTCCTCTGTATGCACTGAACCTTCTAAGAGAACGGAAGTTTTGGTATAAAAAGTTTTGGAAATTCACAGCTGCTCATCAGCATTTTCCTAAGTGAAGAAGCGTTCACTTCTGCAGTACACCCCGCACTGCTCATTTGAATATGTCTCTGTGTGTCCTATCCAACTACAGACTCTTTGCATAAAACAACAATGGGGTTATGCTGCAAATTCACAGCACCGGTGTGTTCACGTGTGTCAGTGTGAGTGTGTTTTTTTTTTTTTTTTTTGGACACATAAAGGCTGAGTGGAGTCATCCTTAGGGTGCTTTGGATAAGAAGATGATGCTTGTACCGTGTTTCTGCCCACAGATCAAGCTTAATGCTTTTAGTATTTTAGGAAGAAATCTAAATAATCTTTCTGAGAAGCAAATATAATTGTGAATAAAAGCAAAAAAAAAAAAAAAACCTACAATTTTGATTGTTTTTTGAGTGTTTTACTAAAAGTTACATGTTGAGTTTGGAATCATGGGGTGAAAATAATACTCTTCTGTAACATAAAAAACATAAATGTATCTGTTTCAATGGGCTAAATTAAAGTTTTTACCACCTGGCACTATCTTACTTTTTCCAGTTTAAATCTAAGGAAATTATTCTTTTAGTGTCCTAAAATACTCATTTTTTTGTTTAATGTTGTAATGTTTAGTTCAAAACAACAAAAAAAAGTGAACTTTGTTTAAACAAACAATTCAGAATCTAAAAAAAAATGTACATTTTTCCATTGAAGCATTACAAAAAGACAATATTTTAAGAAGCACAAGAACACTGTCCAAGAATATAGAATGAAAATGATGTAAAGAAAAGTGGCAATAAGGAATATCAATGTCTAAATGAAATGACATGCATCAGTTTGTTTTTTTTTATATTCCAGATTTTACATCCCACCCTTCATATTTCAGTTAATCCACATACAAAATTCTAAAACATGCAGTTTTTGACTACATTTTCTTGAGTCCAAATCTATAAAAAGAAAAAAGAATGAATGAAAATAGTTTTTTAAATACCAAATATGTCTGGAATACACCTTGAAATGCATTTTTTCCATTGTCCCAACCCCCAATATCCAAATTAAATCTTAAATAAAACAATTTAAATTTAATTTAAAATTATTTTACTTTGCATTCAATGTTTCATGGGTCTTTCTTGTAACTGTGGGAACATTTTTTAAGATAAAAACGATACTAAAAGTATTAATTTTTACCGATTTAACGTGTGTCCCACAATATGCATGCAACCCTTCATCCTTTTTAGCATGGTAGAAGAAGAATCCTGCAGAGAATTGCATAATCTGCTAGACATTTTTCCAAAAGAATGCACAGAGCAGAGGGATCTCCTCCCTTAAGTTTTCGTATTTTTACAAAATAATTAGCCTAGATTGAATGTCCCACATTACCTCATGTAGCCCTCTTTAGCATACAATCAGAATAAGACAATTATTGTTCTTATATTTTAAAACTTTTTTACATAAATAAGTTTGCCCTCTTGGACATCAGTAGCAGCACACTAAAAAAAGAAAGAAATTCTACTCCTGAGAGAAAAAATAGTACATATTTGCAACCCAGTACATAAAAAAAATGGTAACAGGGTTGCACCAAGTTTTTTAACTATCAAATATCTAATGTAATGAAAATTGCACAATTGATTTGTAAGCTGAACTAATCGAGCCTTTGATAAATTGTTACCTGTTTTTGATGAATATGTGATAGATAATCATAAAAGTGAAGGTTTACTTTTCATGAGGCCCAAATATCCTCCAAATCTGGAAGGACTCCCAAATTATTTTTACAATTAAATGCATGAATGTATATTTTACGTTTAGTTTTTTATTATTTTATAATAAATGGTTCAAAAAATATATTTAGCTTAACTATTCGTCTATTTTGATTAGCACAACGTTCATTCATTCACATTTAGATCATTTTTTTCAAATTTATTTAATCTGCAGGACTAATAAAACTTCAGATTTTTTTGTAGTTCTTTAAAATCTCCAGTAAGTGGCGCTAGCGTTTAATTTCAAACTGCAGAAAACAGACCAACGAAGAAGACAAAAGGTGCCATCTGATTGGTTATTGCTAGGGGACAGACTGCCTTGGATGCACCGCTGCGAGACATCTTCAGTTTGGGGCAAAATTCATTCTCTTTAGATTATATACGAATGTAAATACATTGACGCGCGTGAATGTTTGCAGGGTTTATTTGTCTTGTATGGAGAAACCCGTCGGGACGTCGTAAAAATGATTCAGCTGTTTCAAACGGCTTGTTTTTAGGTGTGACATCTCCCGAGAGGTAAGTGTCCCTCTGTGAAAGCTAGCCTCTCTGCTGTGTGTGTGCTTCACAGAGTACACATGTATATATATACTCACATTTTTATGCTGGGCTTTTCTAAAATCGATTGCGTTCACATCACGTTCGCTGCGGGTCTTTTTATGCAGCTTCCAGCAGATTGTTGATCCGTGGGTTTGCTGATTCTGGCCCTCGGTTTGATTCTGTCGGTGATATTTTCTCAACAGAATGTGGCAGAGAAAGAAAATATGTTGTTTTGAGCTTATGTAGCCTAAATTGTGCAAAGCTTCTAACTAAATAGTTTATCAGAACAATTTATACATTACTATAGTACAACATTTTTGACGTGTGCGCTCATTTTTTGCTTAATATTCTTGATAGCTAAATAAAAAGATGTATTAAAATACTGGGATTTTATGGGCTAAATGTGAGGTCATGTGAGTTGTTGCACCCCTGTCCATATCAGATGTTTTATGTGTTTTTTAAAAACTAATATTTTTGCATATTTAATAGCTCTCTTTTCCTAAATGATGAACTCTTTGAATCAGTTGTTCTCATTTGATTTTACAGGATTTTTAAGAAAAACAACTTTAAAAGTAAAATTCCAAAACTATACTAGTCAAACATGTAAGTATATTACTGATTATTTCTTATTCAATTAACTACCTTTATATTCTTTTATTTTAAATCTCAGACTAAATTATAATTGCATTATGAACAGAAGTCATCAAAACTGTTCAAGAGAAACACTACAAATATCTTTTTATCCATTGTAACGTTTTTCCAAGTTGTCTTCTAATTATAATTATACAGTTTTTAGCCAAAATCAATTAGTCTGTGTAGTTTCTGCAGAGCGGAAAAATGTGGGCATGAGTGTTGGCGCAGGTAGTAATCCTCTGCTGCTATCCCATCATCCCTTTGTTTACACCTTTTTCCCCGCTAGCTTACAGCCCCTCACTACCCCAAGCTAACATTAGCAGTGTAATAAAAATGAGCAGCGATGTTGGCTCTATCCAGCTGTACAGTTTTGAGCCAGTGATCTATTTGTCTTCAACTGGATACATCGGAATGAAACGGAGCAGGCACACTTTGGGCCACCCGTTTCAGTTGAGCTTTTTCAAATGGCATTTTTAGTCTGCTCCTGATCCATCATGATTTAAATAAAGAAATGCTTACAAATGCTGCTTTAATCTTCAATTATTTTATATACGTTCTCCATCATGAGAAAAATGCTACAAGAACAAGTTAAAAACACCAAAACACCATATTCATTGGAGTGGGTTATTAAATAAGACTTCTCTTTTGCACGGGTGAACATTTTAAAACATTAAGCACAAATGAAATGATATGCTTGATTTTTTTCTTTTTTTTTTGCTTCAATCAATATACTTTTGTGGGTTTTTTTCCCTGTATTTGATCATTTTATGCTCTTTTATTTTCTTGCTGTAACACAGACCAAGCCTTTTGTTTTTTCTGTTTAGTTTTATACATTTTCTGTATAAAAGGGTACCAAACAAATATAGCTGCTGGTCAGGTGGTAATTGGCTAAAAATAGATCTTTCTCTGGGATACACCATGAAAGAAAGTCTAAAAGTGCATTAGATGAGCTGAAATTTAGTTTGGTTTTGAACCATGTGCTTGTAGAGTTGTTTATATCTTTCTGTCTGGTTTCCTCACTGTTACCTGTGAACCTGTTTGTCAGGTTCAAACCAATAAATATACATTTGATGCATTTGATTAACTGAATTCTTTTGTGAACCCAGCCCTCATTGTTTTAAATAATAATTATAACACTGCGGACAAAAATAATCAGGATCTAGTTTTAAGCAACAGAGAGCTTAAAACTTTGTTCTTCACTTATAAAGCAGACAGCATTGTAACATGAATTCTAGTTCTGTTGCTTCTGCCTTAAAGGTGTTTGTTTGGAGATGTGTAGCAAGAAAGAGCTTTTACTGCTTTAAAGTAAACCATGTATTTTTCTTTTCAGGCTTATTATTTGCTTTTTGCTGAAAGCAAAATCCTAAAACTGGATGAAATGGACGAACAAAGTGTTGAGGTGAGTGGAATAGTTGTCTTTTTTTTTTTTTTTTTACTTGTTTCCTTCACTCTCACACATAATCTGTGTATTTTTGCTGCTGTGGTTTGTGTAGTAAATGTGTGTCTCTTCACAGAGCATTGCAGAGGTGTTCCGCTGCTTCATCTGCATGGAGAAGCTGAGGGATGCTCGCCTCTGTCCACATTGCTCCAAACTCTGCTGCTTCAGCTGTATCCGAGTTAGTGTTTTTCCATCAAACTCCAACCTGACTAAATTCTCTGTTTGACACTCATCACTGGATATTTTATAGTACTCAATTAATTATTTTGGGTAAATTTTTTATGCCCCCTCTTGTTATTAAAGAAGTTTCAAAGTCCTAAATGTAAAGGGTCTAAAGCACAGAATGTGTGAAAGCTGCTAAACTTAAACAACCTAAACATCCCAGGATTTTTTGCTTCATGCACAAAGCTGTTCTGACTTTATGTCCACTTCTGCAAACAAATCATGTAAGATATTCCTTTTTACCTCTTTTACGTCATTACAAGGATTTAATTAACTAAAACTATAGAAGGAAACTACTATTAGGAGTCAATAACTGCAAGTATTTGACTTGTATCAGTTTTTTACAGGTTTTTTTGTGTGTTTTTTGCCCCAGAGTAGTCCTCTATTACAATTAAACATATTTGCCCCTCTGTCATTTGGGAGACAGGAAAATGTTTTGAAAAATAATGAATATTTTCAGCAAAAAATGGCAAAAGGAATTTTGTCCAAAACACTTGAAGACTGTGGTTAAGCTGAAATGTCTTTTTCAGAGATGGCTGACAGAGCAGAGAGCGCAGTGTCCTCACTGTCGGTAAGGTTCATATTCCATCACTTTCATTTGCTTCTTTCCATATTAATCATGTTTCAGAGTCTTTAAGTAAGTAAAAAAAGCCAAGGGTTGCTACAGTGAGTGACTTGTTCACTCTCATAATAGATTTTAAATTGAAATCATAATCATATTTATTTTTCCTAACTGTTTTGTGTTTGAAATATTGTGAGTATTTAGTTTACTTACTGTTTTTATTCATTTAATAGCATTTCTGTTGCCTTTAAATTCGTACTATAAGAATTCCTCTAAAGTTCTCAAAGTTCACCATTACAGCATCTTCTGGCTGGGTGGAGACCATCATTACCAGCTTCTGATTCCCAGATGCACACAGTCGTTTTTTTCTTCATTTTTTTCAGACAAAATCCAACTATTGCATTCGTAGATCGGTCTAAACTGAATGTCAGCAGAGCAGCGGCTTGATGGATACTGGTTGGGGTTTTAATTTTTTTTTTTTTTTGCATTCAGAGCTCCGCTGCAGCTGAGGGAGCTTGTGAACTGTCGCTGGGCAGAAGAAGTCACCCAGCAGCTGGACACCCTGCAGCTCTGTAGTCTCACCAAGCATGAGGACAATGACAAAGACAAGTAAGCAACACAAAAGGTCCTCCCAAGTTATGTTCTTTGAAAGGTGTCCCTTAACTTTTTCAAAGAAATACCATATAATTAGAAGCCTTTATTGTATCTACTTTATCTACAGAATTGCAGATGATTCCTTTTTTGTTTTGTTTTTTTGCAGATGTGAGAACCACCACGAGAAGCTGAGTGTCTTTTGTTGGACTTGTAAGAAATGCATCTGTCACCAATGTGCTCTATGGGGAGGCATGGTAATGTCTTTGCAGCTCTGATTTGCAGACCATTGAGTAATTTTTGTGTGTTTATGTCAAAAAAACTTCTGTTTTTTAATAGTGGTTTTATCTTTTAAATGATAGAAACCAGAAAAAGAATGTCATCACCTCCTTATGCAGACATGTTGATTTTAAAATAAAGTAATAATAAGCAGATTTTTGCCTTTGAGAAATCAGAGGTTCAGTCAGAAATCCTTCCCCACTTACCACTCAGTGCATTTTAAATGGCAGCCATTATTTTGTCAGGATGTCCAAATCATCATTTCCAAAATCTAGTGCCCTGCAAATTACCCAGAAGTCTTCAGAAAAATGCTCACTAGGTTGGCAACTATAGATCACAGTGCATTGCATTTAAAAGATTTATCATTCAAAAAAATGTATTCACATTATTTTTTTTTATGAATCATCAATTTTTCCATAATCAGAAAACATTCGATTCATAAATAGTCTTTGGAATTTTTATTTATTTATTAGGTTTTTGTTTTTCCAAATGGATGACTAAATGTTTGGTGGTTAAAAAAAAGTAGAGAGCATGTGTCCAAATTAAGTTAAAAATCCAGGGCATTAGATAATCCTGCAGTGTATAGTTTTTTTTAGGGGTTATGAAGTAGTGAAGGAATTCAGAAATAGCCAGAGCTGACCATCAACTAGTACTGGTTTTGGTTACAGCATGGCGGCCACACCTTCAAGCCTCTGGTGGAGATCTACGACCAACATGTGATGAAGGTCAAAGAGGAGGTGGCCAAGCTGCGCCGCCGCCTCATGGAGCTCATCAGCCTCGTGCAGGAAGTTGTAAGAACTTTGTGCTTATTTTGCACAAAAAATAAAATGAATTAAAAATGTAGGCCTTTAGTCCACATATGCACTCTAACAGACAAAAATTCCTGTGACTTTAGCTTCACTAATAATAGCTTTCCTTTTTGTTTGAAGTCTGCTGGTCAAATCTGTACCCTCAGTCTTTGCAAGTTTGTTCAAATTTGACGACAAAACTAATGGAAGTTTGACTTTGCCTAAAGCATTCAACTGGTTTGTTATTAGTGCAGTTTTTTTCCAACAAATAAGCAGATTCTGTTCTGTTCTAAAGTTTGGAGAAAGGGTTTCAGTAATAAAAGTTATACTTAAACCAGTTTAAATTTCATAAAAAGAAACAGCTAAATTTTAATACCGGTTGTTATTTCAGTAATTCATTCATTCATTCATTTTCCAATCCGCTTTATCCCTTTCGGGGTCACGGGGCTGCCGGAGCCTAACCCGGCTACTCATGGGCGAAGGCAGGGTACACCCCTGGACTGGTCGCCAGTCTGTCGCAGGGGCCACAATCACACACCCATACACACTCACATTCACACCTAGGGACAATTTAGAGTAACCAATTAACCTATGAAGCATGTTTTTGGATGGTGGGAGGAAGCCGGAGTCCCCGGAGAAAACCCACGCATGCATGGGGAGAACATGCAAACTCCACACAGAAAGGTCCCCCAGCCAGGACTTGAACCGGGAACCTTCTTGCTGTGAGGCAGGAGCGCTAACCACTGCGCCACCGTGCAGCCCTATTTCAGTAATTGTTCCAGTTATTCTGTTTATTCCGTCTGTTAAAACAGCAGCAGGTCGTAAATGAAAATGTGTATTTGTGCATCAGAAGGTAAAATATCGACAGTGTGGCAAAGCACCAAGCTAGACAGATCCAAAAAAAAAACTTGCTTGCCCCACGGAGGCGGAAATGTCACAAATGATCCAAATCTGAAATCAGCACGTCTTTGAATAAACCATGAAACAGTTAATGAAGCACTCGCAGACAAAAACATGCATCAGATGAGCAGAGGAAGAAGAATTGACAGAAGATTTTACTCTATTGTTAATAGTAAAAAGTGTTTTGTGAAGAAAATATGTCATATTTTAAATATTATTAGCTTAAATTTAAACTGAAAGCAGATAAATGTTGTTTGCAGCACATGCTTTTCCTCGCAGCATGTGTGTGGGCAGTGGTTCTTGTGGTCCAAAGGGTTCAGTTCCTATCACATTGACTGTAGCCATTTATTTAGCTGCTTTAAACATAAAAAGGGTAATGGTACTGTTATAGTGAGGGTGTATTTAGATCCATCTCCACTAGATGGCTCTGATGCGTTTGTGTTTGCTCCTAAGGAGAGGAACGTGGAGGCCGTCAGAGGAGCGAAGGATGAGAGAGTTCGAGAGATCCGAAACGCTGTAGAAATGATGATTGCTCGTCTGGACAACCACCTGAAAAACAAACTCATCACTCTCATGGGTACGTGCTCTGCTCTCATCACTGCAGTTGTTAACTTCATTCCAAATTAAGCCCATCTGAAAATGTTAAAAATACTCTCTTTTGATGAAAATGATTGAGAGATTATTTAAAAAATTCATTACAAAATAAAGACCAAAATTGTGTCATCTTCTTCTCAATATAATTGCTCCTTAACCACCAATAGACATATTTGCACTTGTATATAAAAAACACACATAATACATTGAATCCATAAGAATCAGAACCCCCTTTATTTCACAAGTCGTCACCATATGGGTTACCGATAGTACTTAAGGAAAAAAAAACATTTATTGCATATAAAATAAATAAAAGGATAAAAAATAGTCAAATATACATGTTTATCTATATATACTATTGACAAATAGTTTAAATAATTGTTTGCAAAGAACTGAGAAGATGCAAGCTAATATTTTTATGTAATATTTATTATTTGGTTTTTAACATCTATGTCGAGTTATTTATACCTTTTCAGTCCAAGTGCAGTTTTTTTTTTATCATGTAACAAACAACTCTTTATTGATTATCATCAGAGAAGGTAACATTTGTGCATGTAAGCACTAGTGTTTAATTAGTAGCTTACATAAAGAGTAAATAAAATGTAAGTGTTAGTTTGGTTTAAAAAAGAGTTTCTGCAAGAAACTCCACCTGCAGTAAAAATGACTTTCCTCTTCAAAAATACAGAAGCTCCAGCCTTAAACACTGAGAGCGGCCCTTCATAGACACCAGCTCTGTGCCTATGAAAAATGCATCCTGAGTGAGTGTACGGCTTCACTCAGCACCCACAAACGCAGCCCTCACACCCTTCCTCCCACTCTAGACAGCTTCCATCAGAGCCCCACATTTTGCACGAGTGCTCTTTAAATAGAAACATGTTTCTCCGCACCAGGCCAGAAGACGTCCTTGACCCAGGAGACGGAGCTGCTGGAGTCTCTGCTGCAGGAGGTGGAGCATCAGGTTGGTGTTTTACTGCAGATCAAAGCTTTCTTTCACACGGTTTCCACCTCATGCTGCGCAGAGTTATGGGAAAAAGATGTGGCAGCAACATTAGCTCAGCAGCAGCTCCACTCAGTGCAACACATGCTGTCTCAGACAGTGACAAAACATACTTACTTAGTGCATGGAAGAAGGAGCTGAAAAACTCATGACTTTATTGCAGGAGGCCTAAGATCGACAATCTGTTTTTACAGTTTTCCTTGCATTACAAGCTTCATAGCAGAGTTTGATGAATTTATTGAAATCAGAACAAACGACAGAATGTGAAAGAAGCAAACCCACATTACATTTTTTTACAGCTCCACTCTTGCAGTAAAAGTGAACTCATCTCCAAGAGCCCAGAGATCCTGCTCATGTTCCAGCAGGTCCACCGGAAACCTATGCAGTCCTTCGTCACCACGCCGGTCCCCCCAGACTTTACCAGGTTGTCTGCTTTGTTCAGACAAATGTGCTCTTCTTCCAACCTTGATTCATTTACTCTATAAAAAGTTTAATTTCCTAATATTTACTGTGGTGTATTTTTTTTATGGATTTATGTTTTTTTGTATCCTCTAGTGAGCTGGTTCCAGCCTATGACTCCAGCACTTTTGTTCTGGTTAACTTCAGGTAAATCCTCTCTTAACTAAAAAGCAGACTTAAAAACCCAGCTATCCTCCATTTCATTGCTTTTTAAAATATTTTTGTTCAGAAAAAATATAACATGGTGTTGATACTCAGACGTTAAGGAAGAGAATAAACTGATAATAGATTAAAAAACTACTTTACTGCATCTTTCACTGTTCAGCAGATACATGCTATTGTACAGAAAACAATGTGACACAGGGTTCCCGACTGATACACAAATATTTATGTTCTGAAAATATGAAGAGAAACTGGAAATGACTTGACTCTAAATTGAAATAAACAACAAAAGGAAAAAGGATCGTCGTTACGCTAACATGATGGTTGTGTTCGTTTTAATAAAATATAGACAGTGACCGAGACCCACCAATGCAAAAAAAAAAAGGACCTGTGCAAATAACAAGAAATGCTGCAAATAACAAGAAATGCTGCAAATAAAGATAAATTATGCTGTAAATAAAAGAAACACTGCAAATGAAAGGAAACGCTGCTGCAACTAAAAAAAAAAACAAACAAAAAAAAAAACACTGCAAATAAAAAAAAAAAAAACACAACGGAAGTGGATTATCTGGGATTATATCTAGATTAGATACAATGTATGTAGGATTTGTGAAATAATACTAGTCCGTTTCTGAAGAAATGACAATATATTCATGTTCCTCTGTGCATGTGCCATGACCATGCTGTCTTCATGGTGTTGATGTCGCTCATTTTCCAATTTGTAATCTTGTTTTTTTTCCCTCCTTCTCACAGCATTGTATGGGAAAAACAATCCCCAATAATCCACTTCCGTTGTGGCTTTTTAATTTGCATCTTTTTTAAAATGTATCTTTTTTATTCATCGTTTCTTTGTATTTGCACCATTTTAATTCAATTGCATCATCATTTCTTTTTATTTGCAGCTGTGTGTCTTGTTATTTTTTTGTTTGCAGTTACCTTTTTTTGCTGCAATGGTGGGTCTTGACCGCTGTAGATATATAGTGTTTTAAGGTTGTTGTCAATAGTGTTCTTATAAAGAACTATTTTTTAATTTTGTCAGCATACGATTTTTAATTTTTAAAATAATAAGTTATTGTGAACCGCAACTGACTTTTTATTTTGTGGACAATAAAGAGGAGGATCATTTAAAACAATTTCCATAAAATTGGTTCTTGCTGAGGGCTGCACGGTGGCGCAGTGGTTAGCGCTCCTGCCTCACAGCAAGAAGGTTCCCGGTTCAAGTCCTGTGCATGGGTGTGTGTTTGTGGCCCCTGCGACAGACTGGCGACCAGTCCAGGGGTGTACCCTGCCTTCGCCCATGAGTAGCCGGGTTAGGCTCCGGCAACCCCGTGACCCCGAAAGGGATAAAGCGGATTGGAAAATGAATGAATGAATGAATGGTTCTTGCTGTTTCATCAGTTCTTTTGTATACATGTATGTGTCTGCAGTACTCTGAGGCAGCGGGCCGACCCGGTCTACAGCCCTCCACTTCAGATCTCTGGCCTTTGTTGGAGACTCAAGGTCTATCCAGTAAGTTTTTAAAGAATTTTCTACATAAAAAAATAGTAATTTGGCCATAAATATTTAGGATTTTTACCAAACCGTCAACTCTGCTAATTTGTTTCTTCAGGATGGGAATGGTGTCGTCCGTGGAAATTACCTGTCTGTGTTCCTTGAACTTTCAGCTGGACTTCCTGAAACATCAAAGTACAAAACATTTCCTCAAAAATCCTCTCCTTCTGCAATCTCCTCATTCAGTCTATTCAATTTTCCAGTTGAATGAATCAAAACACCCCTGCGACAGACTGGCAACCAGTCCGGGGGTGTCCCCTGCCTTCGCCCATGAGTAGCCGGGTTAGGCTCCGGCAACTCCCATGACCCCGAAAGGGATAAAGCGGATTGGAAAATGAATGAATGAATGAATCAAAACATTAAAGTGTTTTTTGTTAGACTTCTATTTTACCTCAAACTTAAAAAACACTCCGATAAAAATCCTGTTTTTGGTGTTTTTAACATGTTAAATGCTTTTTTAAATTAAGCTTAATTAAATTAAGAAATTGCATTTCTGAGTATTTCTTTATTCAAATCGTTGTAAATCGGGAGCAAACAAAAAAATTCTGTTTGAAAAAGATTGTTTGTTACGTGGAAAATACGCTGGGCAGGACACAAGCTCCCTGCTCCATTCTGCATCAGGAAGGGTGAAAGGGGGGAACCAAACAGGGAACAAGGGGGAACCACCGGGAACATTTTAAAATTTGGATTAAAAGAGGATTGAAGTGTGTCTTTCAAGTAATTTTCTAAAAACATTGCATTTTCCAATTGTAGTTGGATCAGCCACTGTCTTCCAGTCTAGATATGAAACATTTTTTGTGGTTTATGTAGCTTCTCTGTCGCCGTTTACTCTCCTGAAAAAAATCTATTCGTTTCATTTGTATTTTTGCAGATATGAGTACCGTGTGGAAATGGTTCATCAGGCTTCCAGTGACCCGACCAAGAACATAATTCGGGAGTTTGCCTCCGACTTTGAGGTCGGTGAATGCTGGGGCTACAACCGCTTTTTCCGGTTGGACCTCCTTGCCAGCGAGGGCTACCTGAACATGCAGACCGACACACTTGTTCTCCGGTCGGTCCAATCACGTGTTATCCCACAGAAGAGGCTCACACATCCTTTTTTTCTGTTCAGTCTGTAATTGTGTTGTCTTGATTGTTCTGTAACAGCTACCAGGTTCGCTCACCAACGTTTTTCCAGAAGTGCAGGGATCAGTACTGGTACATCAGCCAGCTGGAGTCGGCCCAGAGCGGCTACATCCAGCAGATCAACAATTTGAAAGAGGCATGTTGTGTGAAAGGCCAAAACGTGCAAAATCCTTTTTTTTTTTTTTTAAGAACATTCCTTTGCTTTAAAAACTGTATTCTCAAAAATATAGGTTATGTAGTGTGTTGCAGGAATTTGTAAGCAGTCTTTTTTCAATTAGGTTTATTTTAAGAACTTCTACAAAAATAGGTGTAAACTGTAAAAAATAAGGAAAATGGGTTCAATAACTTAAGATAACATAAATTGGTCAAGTAACTGACATGTCATGTTGTAAAATGTCTACGAATGAACAATTTAGAGATAACAGATTAGCTGCTTCAAGTAATTAAATTGTCTGATTTTAGAGACTCGCAATCGAGTTGTTTCGCCGCCAGACATCACGCAGCTCCTCGCCCCCTGACCTGAGGCCTGCAGCAGGCACCACAACGTCTGAAAGAGACCCGCGGTCGGTGAAGAGCGACAGCGACATCCAGAATACTTTGAGCAACAATAAGAAGGAAGAAGAAAGGACACAGCACGATGACTCCAATGTAAGAGTTGAACTAACAAACTTCTTTTTAAGACTCTCTCCCATTGTCTTTTGATCTATTTTCAAAGCTTTCCCAGTGATCTTTTAATTATGATTATGCAGTTTTTAGCCAAAATCAATAAACCTGTCGTTTTTTACAACATAGTTTCTGCATTCTCTCTTAAAACATGACTGCAATGTTCATAAATAAAAGTTCAGCTTGAAAAGGTTATATGAAGTCAAAAAAATCTTGTTTCATCTGAGATATTGCTTAAAATAAGATGTTTTCAAGATTAAATGACTCAACAAGATATGTTGTCTTAAAACATGTTGTTGCATCTCACAGTAGAGTTACTCGTAAGTTGGTCTTATATGAACTGCAATAAGACATTTAAACTAGAAACACGACAAAAATACTTAATGAGAGTTACTTTTTTTGCATTGAGTGGCTTAAACTATCTGGAAAGACAGAATGCTTCACTTCATTGGTCATTGTTTGTGGTTCAGGACCTGTCGGACGGAGACTTGGATTGTCTGACGGAGGAGGAGGTTAACCCGTTGGATGGGAGCAGCACATCGGGGAGCTCCACAGCCACCAGCAACACAGAGGAAAATGACATAGACGAGGAGACCATGTCTGTTTAAAAGCTTGCTTTCTGTTTTGACTGATTATAGTTTGACATCAAAATATGCAGTTATAACAAAGGCCTGCATTTGAAAAATAAAATGAGTTTTAACATTTTTTTTTTTTTACTCTGCACAGGTCAGGGGAGAATGATGTCGATTTTATCGGGAATCTGGAAACTGAAGAAGGAGAGCTCCCCGACGACATGGTTGGAGCCACAGGTATGACTCAATCACAAGTATCAGCCATCTTTCTCGTCGTATTTTTTTTGTTTTTATGTGGGACCCCTGGAGTTTAAACACTGCTGTGGGAAAGCAGCTTTCAGAAAGATAAAGTTGCGGCTGCTGAGCAGAACATTGCTGCCTCAATGTTTTCTTTTTGCTCCTGTCCTTGAGGGTCAGTGTCGTCTCATAAAACACACTAAGGCAGCTCAGAATTTATGACTGCGCTGCAACTGCACACCTTTGCCTTTGCAGACAACCGCTGCATTATAAATGACTTTGCATCTCTGTTTGCCTTTTTTTAGAGCACATTTTGTGATGAACGATGGCTTTTTTTCAGAGTGGCCATTTATAACAAGAGCTCCACATTTTGCTTCATAAATCTTTAAAAATGGCGAATGAAAGTGGTATTGGGTTTCAACTTCTATTTTAGATTTTTGTTCGTAATTTAACATTCCTGGTGCTCAAAATGTTTGCTTTTTAAATCCTTTTTTCATTATTTAAAAGATTATTCCAATTCTTCAGTGTGTTTGTTTATATAATTAATAAAAAGAGCATTCTAAAAGCACAGTTGCCAAGTCAGAGCAACAAAAACAACTTTAAGAGTAACTAAAATGCTAATTGATTTTTTGATTGATTATCTTTGAATAAAAGCTTAAGGTTTTCTTCCACTATAAAATCTGATGAGGTGGACTGAAGTTTGTTCTTTTGGTTAATGTAAACATCTGATGTGAATTTAATAAAGGTCTGTACAAAGTGCTCCATAATCAGTCACCTTAATTTTAATGAAATTTGTGTCACTCCTGAATTTGCTTGATATATTTTGCTGTGGACCACAATGAAAAGCACTTTTTTTTTCCAAACTAAAATGGTCACATCCTGGCAACATAAGCATGTAAAAGCTCCACTTACCATTTAAGAACAAATTGTTAAACTAGCCAATTAAAAAAAAAAAACCTCCAGTCTGCTTCCCACTGTGCTGGTGTGAGTAGCATCTGTCTTCAGGTGTTTACGAAGAGCCTAGAGGCAAAAATCAACTGCAGGAACATTTAAATTCAGCCACGCAGAGTCTAAACTCACTAAAAATTAATTGTAAGATGTGCTTCAAGTTATCAATTATTTTTAATGATGAAAAACCGATCACCTATCAGCAGCAGTACCATTTGGTACCAATCTACCTATGAAAAGGGTTTGTTTAGCTCAGGATACTAAGGATGGATTGAATCAAAAGGATTTTGACTCAATTAAATATTTATTTCCTTATTTCTACATCCAAGCTCTTAATAAAACAGAACATTCCCAACCGTGCTGATTTGGAGAACAGCTTGGAAAGGTGTCGAGCAAAGAGAAGTGAAAACAACTTAAAAACTGCTAAAATATCTTGGATTTCTAAAAACTAGGTTGGAAACCTTTGCAAGGATTAAATAGTTTGCAGTGTAGGGCTGTTGTTACAATTTGATGTTCTCTGTGGTTAGATAAAATTTCAAAATTGAAACAAAACAAATAGACTTTTTTCCCCTTTCTTTTGCAATGAAACTGAGTCTGCAGTTTTAGTCTGAATGCGTCCAACCTGGAAGAACCCAAATTGACTTGAATAAATAAAGTTATGTAACACCGTTTGGAGTTTTCACACATCAGCTCAAAAACTGGAACAAAAAAATAGATATGTAGACCCTCTCCTATAACATTCCTGAGGCTGAAACCATCAAAAGTTAATGTTCTTTCTTCCCTGGATGCTTGAATTTCTCTGCGGCTGAGGAACACCAAAACACAATCTCCTTTGTGGGGTTTTAAACCCTCCATTTGTATTGTTTGACATCAGAATGGGACTAACGGAGTTGTGGGATGGCAGGCCTCCCTCAGTGGCTGTGTTGGTGTTGAACGTATTAAGAGATGAGTCATTGCTGGTGCACTGTGCCCCATGCTGCATGCTAATAAAGGAACACTAGCAGTTTGTATGTGATTTGGGGAAGGAAGGATGGGGTCTATCTACACACTTTATTTTCAGTTATGCTGTGATAACAAAATCAAAATAACACAAATCTAACTGTCTTTTCTCATTCAAATCCTTGTCTGAACAAACAGTTTTGTTTTGTGCAAAACCTTTACTCAGAATAAAGTACCCCAGGAGCTGGAACTCAGCCAGTTGGAGACGGTGTGGAGTGCAGAGATAATGACTCAGTGCCTCTTGAAACCGAATCAGAATTTCTCTTCTTCTAGTTAAAAATGGGTTACACAACATCTTTGAGAAAAAAAAAAAGAAAAGAAATTGCTATGCGGGATTTTCAGATATTAATTTAATCTGTTTGAGCGCTTGCATAAGCATCTGATTTTAATGCAAAAAATGCAGCAAAGGTGTCAGATCAGGAAAAGTTTAGGGTAAGCGGTAACTCAGCTCAAAGCATGAAGTCACACTATGCAGAAAAATAAATTTAAATGCATTTCCTTTAGAAAGATTGCAAAAAATATATACGATTTTACTCACAAACCGTTCGCACCCTCCCCAGTGTAATTAAAATATTTTTTTAAATGAATGAATATTGTGAATGCTGATAATA
The DNA here is from genome assembly GCA_036245035.1 of Adrianichthys oophorus. Classification (NCBI taxonomy): domain Eukaryota; kingdom Metazoa; phylum Chordata; class Actinopteri; order Beloniformes; family Adrianichthyidae; genus Adrianichthys; species Adrianichthys oophorus. Next base: position 22,029,704 of record BSAI01000201.1, on the reverse strand, counting down.
TACAGACTTTATGGTTTCATTTGTACCTTGGTTTTGGCACAAAGGGAAAAAGGAAATAATGGTTAAGTGTTTGTAGCAGACAGTTCATGAATTCAAAGCATTCACTAGATTACAGCAGGTTCTAAAACTGAGGGGTTTCTTCATTTTTATGAAAATAAATATTAAAAATAATGTGCTCAATAAAGCCTTTGGGATTTTTGACTGTATGAGTATGAGCATAAAAGTCAGTACATTCACAGAAAAAAAAACCACACAAATTTATATGCTTACAGTGAACCAAACAATTAAATGGTCACAGATTCTGCAAGTTGTCCTATTTAAAAACCTGGGAGACGTTTGTAATGTTTATCATAGACACACTTCAGCTGTGAGAGACAGAATATAAAAAAAAAAAAATCCAGGAAACTGTCTGATTTTTAAATTATTTATTTGTATAGTTCTGCAGAAAATATGTACTTAATTTCGACAAATATGCTAGAATTCTGTCCCTTGCAGACATGTTCGTTCTCCTGTAAGTAAATACATATTTAACTTTTCAGAAATCCTTGCTTAGGATATGTGATGAGGGAGAGGGAGATGAGGGAAAAAAAGCAGGTTCTTCTTATTTGAATTGTTAGAACAAAACCAATAAATGCCCCTCTGTTATACATAAACACATAACTGAAACGTTTTTACCTAATTTATGATGTAATTTCTCTTCCCACCACTAGAGGCTTGTTAAAAGCTCTATTGAGAATTCCTTTTGTGACTTGTTCTGGTGTGTGATGTCTTCTATAATTTCAACATGTTTCGTGTCTTTATGTTGTTTTTAATGAGAAAATAAAAATCGACATACACTCCAGCTCTCATCTGAGCTCAGCATTCTAGGATTAATGTATTTGTCATTCACGTTTTTTTTTGTGTGTGTTTTATATGAATTTTTTCCAACTTTTTTTCCATTCTTTTTCTTTTTTTTTCACATTACAAAATGACTGTTTGATAACATTGATAATAAAGTGGCAGACTGCAGCAGAAAAGAGAAACATTTTCTTAATTGCTATAAAAAATACATTTCTTAGTTACATTAATAGCAGAGAAACTTTTAAAAAGGGTCATCCAGACTTAGTTTTTTAAATTAAAGATATTTTACTTCTTATCAGAATTAAAAAGCCTTTTAAATAAGAGACTAAACATATTTAACACTTAAAGACTGAATCCACGTGACTCTTAAAATGTTTTCTGCTGAATGTGGAACCATCCTGGATAAAGGAACGTCTGCACAGATACATTTTATATGAAACTTTATAAAAGGGATGATTAATTTTTAGTCTTTATTTCCTAATATTTTAAATAAATCTGCTGCTCATCATAGGAAATTGATTTCTGATCTGCAGGTGGCTCCAGCTCCGGTCTGCGCTCAGTTCACCGCAGCGCCCCTACTGGCCGCAGTTCAAACGGCAATGCTGCTGGTGGTGCCGTTGGGCCAGGCAGCAGCAGCCTCTTGGAGATTGACCCAGTCATCCTGATCCAGCTGCTGGATCTGAAGGAGAGAAGCAACGTGGAGTCTCTGTGGGGGCTCCAGCCTCGGCCCCCGGTATCTCTGCTCCACAGCCAAGGTGTGCAAACATACTCGCTTTAGCGTCAACAAAACACTCCAGCTAAACCAACAGTCGATACCTGAACACACAAGCAGAGCTCCTCAAATAAAAAAATCAATTTACACCATTATGTTCGACAGAGGCCTTAAATGTAAGATTGATCCTTCGTTTTCACATCTGACTTTGGAGACAGAAATAATCTGTTGTTTTTTCCTTGCATAGACTGAAACCAAATCACACAATTAGTTCAGGTTCTAGCAACTTCCACGCGCATTTCAACCTATTTTCAAATGCATTTATCACAATTATTAGTGGAAGTTTATTTATTTGTATAAGGTTTCTGCAGCAACAAATGTTATTTAAAGGTATATGCAGGAAGCAAAAAGTGTGTGTTAAACAAAGTGTGTGAGACCTTCCCTCCATTTACTCCAGCAGAATATTTAAATCTAAATCTAAAATTCTAAAAATTTTGACTTAATGGACTCTGGTGCTCTATTTAAATCCTAAATGCTGCATTCACAACGAATGCGATTTGCACATCAAAGTTTGGTCCGACGCCTCTGTTTTGATGCGCTAGACACTTGTTCAAAAGTGTGCTCATAAACCTGAAAGTCCCGCCACATGTGGGATGAACTTTCGCTAAATATTTTTAGCCTCATAGAAGACACGGATGATGTTGAGATATCAGGTTCATTTATTTTTAAAGTTATACAAAAGTAATCACGTCTCCATGTCTGGGTTCATGAGGTCTTTCAGAGACTCTCCCAGTACGGTGAGGTTCACCATCTACTGCAGGAACTGCGCCTGAATGATGGACACTTTCAGCGGCACTTCCATCACTCTGTGATCCAGTTTCATGACTTGCTGTCCCGAATTAGTCTGAGGAGGGAAAAATAAAATTAAAGGATATTTCTATTATTGTCTCACTACAAATAAGAACATTTTGAAGTTTAGGAGGAGAAGGATCGGATTCTTCTCCAGTTCGGTTTTGGACTCCAGCCACTGATCACATCATCAAGTCACGGGGCAAAGCTGAGTCCCTGATTGGTTGATGTAGTGAAGGTTAGATATTTGAACTCTGAAAACATGGTGCTGCACTGCGGCGCCCAAAAGTCGCTTCTGCCAGAGTGGGTGACTCGCTGGCATGAAATCTTAAGATCGTTAGGCGCTCAGTTTTTGCCCGTAGAGCAAAAATGTTAATACACATTTTCCTATGGGCATGCTGCGGGCGACAAATCGTAACGAACACTTACACAACACATGAGGGTGAGGAAGAGTTAATTAGATGACATTCAGGTGAGTCGTACAGTTTTTTCAATTTTTTTTTAATCCTATGCACTGTGCAGGGAGCCTGTTAGCAGTGTTCAAGTGATAAGTGTACGGTCTGACTGTCAGATTTTGAGAAATCAGAGTGTAGTTCGTGTGGGCATCCTTCACCACTTATGTATCACCTGCGCACCCCATGCTTGAAGCATTTGTGCGCGGTCAGTAAGGAGCTTAAGTCCTGAGTGTAGCCTAAGGTCATGTACAATGTTCTTTTGTCTTAAATGGGTACAATTTGCATTAGCCTTATAATACATTACGATTCACTTACCACATGCAAGACAATAGTATGTTCCATTTCCATGGCGTTCATTAACGGGGTTGCTTGAGTCTCAAGGGAAGGCAAGACAGACCTGTGCTCCCTTTAAGATGCAGCCCCTCCTCTCTATGTGACCCTCTAGGGGCCTGGACAACCCAAAAACCTGTACGGGTCAACCCATCGTACGGGTGCATGTGACTGACTCTTTAACCCATATGAGTGTTCTTTCAGCTCCTTCTATGCTGTCAAAATGGTCAACAAATGTAATAAAGTTCTGTTTTAACAATGCAAAAGCAGCAAAGAGAGATTAGACTTTTTTATTTCCTCTGTGTTGTGCGTGTTGACTCATCTCCAGCACATGTTCACTCGAGAAAAGAACGAGAGCGGCGGCCTCAGGCGGTGCGGCGATCGGCTCCAGATTCCAGCGTCCTGATCCGCCTCAAAGCACAAATGGCCGAAGTCCGCAGCAAGATGTCCGATGTCAAGAGTCAAATGCTGGAGACCCGGGTGTCTGCGGAGCCTCGGCCCGGCCCATCTGGTGCTTTCTGCTTGGAGGAGGTCTTGTCTCACCATGGTGATACAGAGCTGACAGCCTGTCGTAAGCCTGGTGAGCTGGAACTGGGGGAGAGACCAGCTGCAGCTCGGTCCAGGCCCTGCCGCTCTGGTAAAGACCATTTCAGAAAGTGTACAGAAACGTACATGCTCCCAGCACAGATTGTTACTCCAATAATTCTTTTTTTTTCATTTGGAACAAGTATCACAGATGTATGCTGATCTAGAGGGACTGGAAGATTTTTGACTTTTCATTTTTAATATTCCCTTTGAATAAAAAAAATATTTTATCTTCCAAAAATAAATGTACCTTCAGCTGTTGGCAGAAATCTAAGAACAGGTGTTAAACAGTAATGTGTCCAAAAATAATAGTTTATTCCTCTAAAAGTAAGCAAACCTGCAAATTGGCTAAAAATGATCTTGGCTGTAAATTTTGTGTTTTCCTTTTAAACCTTGAAATTTGCATTTGGATGTCTGGATGAACTTGGCTCCACAGGAGCGTTTCTTAGAAGTTTGCCTCCAACAAAATCCCTGAAAAAGTTAGAAGACATTATGGTGATTTTGCCCAAATTTGACATATGCACATGTTACATTTTTTATAAACTTTATTAAAGAACAAAATGTAAAAATGCTCCCCGCTACAGACTAGCGACCTGTCTGGGGTGTATCCTGCCTTCGCCCACAAGGGGCCAGGTTAGGTACGGCAACCCTGTGTCCCCGAAAGGGATCAAACGGGTTTAGAAAATGTATGAATGGGTGGATGTAACAAATTCCACCACATGGTGATTAAAAAAATTATAGAACTTATAGAGAAGTTTTTGCAACATTATGTAACTTCTAATAAAATAGTGGTTGTTGCTTTTTTTACTGTATGCAGCCAGGAAGTCGCTGTCCCCCGTGCTGGACAGCAGTAGCTGTGTGGTTTTGAAGAGGAGGAGTCCAGAGGAGATGGACACAGAGCTGAGAGCAGCAGAACCTGCTGCTGAGCTCAGCATGCATCCTGCAGATGTGATGGTCACAGCAGATGGTCAGTCATCCTCCTTTTTTATGTCCTTAAAACTGCAAATATTATCTTTAGCGTGCCTCATGGACAACTTGAAGGTGTAAATAACAGTGTTCTTTTGGTATATCGCGGCTCACTTTTTGCAGTCTTTGCTGTTTTGTGGGTTTTTTCATGCTTTTTTTGGGTAATTTTTCTATTTGATTTTGCAGTTTATTTTTTTCTGTGTCTTTGTTAGCTGTAGACTATTTTTATTCAATCCTCCTCCATGTCTCCGGTACAGAATGTGTCCAGTTTGTAAAAATCTACATCAATTTTCGATTGCAATCAGATCTTTGTTTTCATTCCATAATACTGGGTTTATTTTTCTATGAAGGCTTGAACTTTAGGAGTTTAAACAAGAGAGAAAAGTGTGAAGATCTTCATGTTTGTCTAAGAAAAGTGTATAAAATCTATAGTGAGAAGTTTTAAATAAACATAGAAAATAATTGTAAAACAATGTAGGCGACAGTGTTATGGATTTTGCATTTTCAGAACTCCTCTGATAAACGTAGGACCAATGTATACAGCTTTATAGCTTTAGATGCAAATAAAACATTTTTGTCAAAGAATCAAAAATAGAAACCTTAAAACTCCTTCTAATAACTGGGGTGTCATTTTATTTACAGTTAACCATGTTTTTCCAACAGTCTGTTCGAAATTCATATGATTATTATAGAAACAGAATCCAGATGAAAGCATCTTCAAAGACCCTTGTCCTTCAGTTGGATTATAAATCATTTAAGTAAAAAATGTTGGAATGTTTTTTTTTATTTCTGGGTTAATGTAATTAATTTACAGTTTTTATTCTCAGCTGGATTTGGTTGAGAAGAAGATGGATTGTTTCGAAACGTCTCTTTGGTTCTTTTCTGTTACCTCTGAAAATATTCTATGATTCTCTTAAGTTTGTGATAAACTGAGTTGGCAGTCTCGACTCTTTCTTCCTGCTTTGTTTCGTAGCACATTGTTTTATCATTTCAGAGCTCTCTTTACACATTTGTCACATTTGAGTAAAAAATAAAAATATTTTTGAAGCTTCTTTTTTTTCTCTAGAACAAACATTACCTGGTGCACAAAATGTTAACTGCAAGAGTTTAGATTTAAACATCACGTTTCTATTCGTGCCACTCCGATTCTTGAGATTGACAAGGACATTAAATTACTTTTGTAGAACTTATTCATTATAATTAGGGGCAACAAAAAAACGTATGTAATCATTTCTCTAATGGATTATTGAATTCTACAGCTGTGTAACTGATTGATTTTGGTTCCAGGAATGGTGAAGGCTGACGTTATCACAGGGACCCTGGTATCCCTCACCAGCTCCACATCAGAGCAGCTTTCCTCCTCCAAGCAGCAGTATTGTGTGGAGCAGCAGCTGTACGGGCCCTCAGGATCCAGAGATGATATCTTTACCCTCGGGGGCCCAAGCTACGTGACCGCCAGCAAGAGCTGCAGCAGCAGGACCGCCGGGTGCGGCTGAAATCCACAGTGTATCTATCTGCTGTGGACTTTCTCCAGCGTTTCTTACCGTTCTTCATTTCTTCTTCCTGCAGAGTTGATATGTTGGACTGTGAGGCTGAAGGCTCAGGAAACTCCCATCAATCCTTACTGGAGGGAACTAATGCACCGCCAAGTGAAGGTTGGTTCCTTCTTGTAAATATTGACCTCAGCAACGCTCGCAGCATCACAAAAATGAAGTATTTCTGACACAAAAATGTCTCAAATCTGGCCAAACAAGCCTTAAAGAAGCTAATTTAAGTTTTGGATTTTAACATAAGCTTATTCTGATCTGGAATGGGTCATTTTCTTCTGGTTCATTCCCAAGTTCATCTAAATAAAATAAACCGAGTTAGTGTTTGAGGTTCTGAAGTTCCTAAATTCAGCTCCATTTTCAAGTGCAGGATGCTCAGAAATGTTACTGTCTAGTGAACAAGGACGTAAAATAGTTTGTGTGTGTGTGTGTGTGTGTGTGTGTGTGTGTGTGTGTGTGTGTGTGTGTGTGTGTGTGTGTGT
>BSAI01000201.1:22021475-22022838 GCA_036245035.1 Adrianichthys oophorus | reverse complement strand
ATATATATATATATATATATATATTTTTTTTTTTTTTTTTTTCTACATAACTAAAGATCAGTCATCGTCCAACCTGGTGGCAGCAACCAGCAGCGACAGTGACTCTGAGGATGAAGCTCTGCAGAGCTGCAACTCTCGCTATGACAACCACACGCCTCCCTGCACAGGTACTATCACACTCCCTCAGGTATTGGTTATTTATTTATTAGAGGCTGACTCCCACAGACCATAAAATCACTGGACATGTAAAGTCAGAGACATTTTTTTAAGTAGTCGATCAGCCTTTTTAGACCTCTCTCAGCAAACAGAGGTAGAATTAGTTTTGATTAATGCCCTTATTAGAGTCACATGACCCAGAAATCAGGCTGTAAATGTGTGTTTAAGAAAGCCTTCTAAAGCTGATGGTCTTTGGAAACCTTTATTTTATAAATAAAAAAAAAAAGACTTAGCACAGGGTTGCCAAACCTCTGTCCACCAAAAGCCTTTTATTCCTGATCCAGGTAAACAAAAGAGGAAGCAAATGAATCCCTTGAGGATTCTGTTTTAAAACCGCTAATTGAGATTGTATCCGATTAATGATTTGTAATAGGAGGAATAATAACAAGGGGGTGTATCTTTCCTTCTAACATGATTTGATGCGCATCTCGATACACGGTCTATGAATCAAAACCTAAAAGATTCAACTAACTTTACAGTGATAACGATATAGTCCAATTCTTTTGTTTTTTTTACTAGCACTTAAGATACTTTTTAACATAACAGTTTCATACATAAAAATGTGGTATCTTAGACAATTTTTTCTTTATGGTTAAAAAAAAGTGTCATATTAATGTATTTAGATATTGTTTGGAGTGAAAAAATTGATATTATATATTTGTTGCACACAACACACACCTCACTGTGGTTCACCTTCAGTCAAATGTTATTGGTAGAGGCAAGCTTGTGATTGGACGTCTTATCTGTTTTCATCACATCTGCATAAAAGTAGATGCACAACAGGAAGAGAAACTGACAAAGTTGAGCAGTAGTCAATAATTTTCTTCCTGATCGATTTTATATTGATTTTACCAACATAATCTTGTTCATTTTTGTGGTTTTCACTGAGACTGCTCTCATATCTAGATAGATTATTTTTAATATGTATCTGTACCCTTTACATCCCTAATATTAAATGTTTTGGTCTTTATTATGCCAGTGGAAAAAACACACTATAAATAAAACAAAAATCTTTGTTTTATCAGATTAGGAACACCATGCAAACACACAACTAAAATAAACTCCATTAATTACATACAAACAATTGACATGAATTTCAAAACAAGAGCACACAGATTTGAAATCCTTAAATGGATGTTTGAAGTGG
>BSAI01000201.1:21913975-22016475 GCA_036245035.1 Adrianichthys oophorus | reverse complement strand
CAATTGCACTTCACAGCTGCTGAGTGGCCATGACTACAACATGCTTTAGTGTTTTTAATCTGCACGGCACAATCTCCTGTGATAAAACAGAGCTGCCATCCATTTCCCAAAAAAACCCCAAACACCACATTGGCATGAGACCATCATGGTATAATATTTTATTAATGCAACTGTCTTAAATGAAAACCCAGAGCTTTAACAACTCTACTGTAAAAATTGTTCCCAGTGGTCTTTTAATTATAATTATGCAGTTTTTCTCGAAAATCAGAAAGCCTTGTGTGTTTATTTAAGACATATTTTCTGGAGAGCAGCAGGAGCTCATTAGGAGCTCATTAGAAATTTGCCTCCGGGTTGTGGGTGGGACTGCTGGCGCAGAAGTTGGCCTCCGATAATTTCTCATTAGGCCTTTGTTTACACTCTCTCCCGCTAGCTTACAGCACCTCACAAACCCAAGCTAAAATTAGAGCAAAAAATTAAAAATAAAAAAAGGCGAGCAATATCATAGCTATCCAACCGTACTGTTTAAAGCCAGCTGGCAGCTCAGATGAGGAAAATGAAGACACTAAACAATCTTATTTGTCTGCAAGCGGATGCTTCAGAATTGGAGTGGAGACGGGAGTTTGGCCCGCCCATGGCATATGCTGCGTCACTAACCAGTTACCATCTGAAATTATTTTATATACGTCCTCCTCCATGAGAAAAAAAGCTAGAAAAACATTGAAAAACCAAATAACATGGTTTAATTAAAAAAATCATAATCAAAAGAGCACTGAGAACATTTTTAAAATAGCTCAAAAGATGAAAGTATTAACGGGGTATTTTTGACATCCCTCCCATTTATCAAATCAATTCCGTAAGATATGTCATTCAAACATAATTGACAGTTGATGGCAGCTCTTAACATTTTAGAATTTGGAGCCGCATTAATATGGGATATAAACATGTCTCATGTATCAGCTAAAACAGTTGCAACACAGTGGCGAGTCATTTAAATCACTGCAGCAGCTCCATGTGGTCCACACCCTTAATCACCTGATGTTGTTGAAGTGAAATCCTGATTATTTCTGCAATCTCATAGATTTCTGTTTATAAAAAGAAAGAATGAATGAAAATTCTGTTTTAGGAAGTTGCTTTATGGATTTTTTCAGGGTGGCAAAGCAGCAAAGTCATGGTAAAACTACCCAGTGAAAGCCAGAAAGACTCCACACCTTTACACATCAGATTTTCTATTAATCAAAATCAGATCGCCTTCTTATTTCAGCAATCTATTCAAAGCAAATACAGCAGATGATGTGAATGAAACAAGAATAGGACCGCCGATGCATCACACGTGTTCTCCAAGCACTCGCATAGCTTACAGTTAGTCCTCACAGCAAACATATACATCCAACTGACATTTTTATGACTGTGATTTCCGTTTTTTTTTTTTTTTACTTTTGCCAGATATTGTGGGAATAATTCCACAAAACGATGCGGTGGCTTTTTCGTTTTAGAGAACATTCCTTATAGCACCCCTAAAAATATGAATCTTCACTAAAAAGGACAGGGAAGAAAAAGAAGCACACAAACTCCTGATGACCTAATTCACCACATTCTAGGACATGAGGTACATTCTGCTCCAGTGACGCTCTTTGATAGTAAGTCCACAAGGTTTTTGCTGGATAATTTTAGGATATCAACAGCGAGAGCGGAAGAGAAGTTACAGGGAAAATGCTCGTTGGAATGCCAGAATGGTTTGGCCACAGTTAAAAAGTTAAAAATTACCAGCACAAATGAGGTCATTGTCTAAGTCATATGCTCACTCTGAACATACAAGCTCGCGTGTTAAAGTGCAAGTAATGCATTAAACTGGTTCTATTGGTGGGAAATCCTTTTATGAGGGAGAAAACTAACTTGACTTAAGATTATGAGATTGTTTCTTAATAAACGTGTTTAAGTTGGCACGTATCGACACCAAAGAGGGCAGTGAACTATTATTGTTCTGTTAAATTACTCAGAACTTTATTGTAGTTCTTTCAAAGCAACCGATACAAAGTAAGAGAGTAGCAATAAAAAAGGAAAAAATTAGTCGTTAAAATAGTGGCTTTGTGTGGAAATCAAATTTTCCTGGTTGTAGGTCCTCCATCTACAAATCAAACCCGTTCCTCTCTGCCTATCAGTGCAACCTTTACTTTAGTTTAAAAAGAAAAGGAATATTCCATCATCAGCATATGTTTGCACTTGTTGGAATCTTATGTTACAGAGAAAAAAGACATGAAAAAAGGTTTTTAGGTTGCCCATAATTTGAAACTGTTTTTCCTCTTTAAACGGTGTAATTTAAAAATCTGAACTTCTTATTGATTCAATAATTTCATTCAGAATGAAACGCTCTTTTACATTTTTGCAGTTGTGAGTCAATGTGACTATATTTAATTATTGCATTATTTTTCTTCCTTTACAATCAGCTTGAAGCAGAATTTTTTAACTCATTGACAAAAATTTATGGATAGAGTGTTCTGGTGTCTAAATTAAAGTTTTTTTTTCTCAGTAACATGTTGGGGCTTAATAAATAGGATTATTACCTCATTATTTTCTGTTTTTCTGCTGCATGCATCTAGCTGTCACCAATCAGAAAGCCAGACACAGTCACATGCTATTTTTCCTTTGCTTTAAGGCTTCGGTGGCGCACAAAAACGAAACGTAGAGGCAGAACGGTTCACAAAAGTGGATTTGAAACTGCAGCGGGGAAAATATAATTTTAAAAAATCTTATTTTAAATCTATATAGGCTAGGTTGAAATGTTTTTTGATCAAATTTAGGATAAGATTGATTTAGTTCTCCAAGAAAACGTATTTGCAAATCACAGTATCACAACATTATTAAAAAAATACAATTCCTTATTTAAATTAACAATTTGGAATTACTAAACCCTGCAATAAATTGTATTTATTTGGAAATGAACTGTTGAATTCAAAGCCATGTTTAGGCCTATATTTATATGTACAACTATCAAAAGCTCTAATTCCTGGTCCGTCATTTAAGGTCACCAATGCCTCAGCTTTTAGAAGGGATAATTATTTTTTTTTTATTGTGAATCATCAAAAAAAAAATATAATATTATTATTCTCTTTTTTTATCTTTAAACAAGAGTATAGATAAGCCATGATTAACTCATTACTCCCAGTAGTTTTCTTTGTATCATTAGCACTTCCAACAGGCGCTACAAGTCATTTTGGTTTCCTCAAAAACCAAAGATAATTATTTAAATGATAGTGTTGGACATTTATTTAGGTTAACATTAATTTTAGATTTCTATGCTCCTCATGACCCATTAAGACCTAGGGTCTCTGTCCCCATCTGGAAAACTGAACTATATGAAGAACTTACTCAGGTAAGTGAATTTTAATCTTTTATAATCCAACACTAAAGAGCTTTCTACTGTGGACAAATTGTTGTTTAATTGCTGGGCGCATAGACGGCATCACAAAGGGCAGAACAGCATGTATCTTTAGAGCCTGAAAACCAGGGGCAATGAATGCATGAATTATATTTATCTGTTGCCAAAAGGATTGCAGAAGCAGGACGAACCATTAAAGCTTAATGCAATTTAGAGTCACTCAAAATTCTTCCTGTGTTGTGACAAAAAGATGACATGTTAGTTTTTCCAAAAAATGATATTAAACAGGAAAAGAAAAGAAACAAAAACCCCTGTGAGACCACGAATCCTTACTCACTGCTGGTATGGAAAGAAGGGCTGTCATTGGGCTTCGATGCAAATAATATATCCACACCACAAACATGAGTTTTTAGTGTCTTTTTTGGTCTAAATATTAGTGATAATGATTTTCAAATCTTAACTGGAATATAAAGCTACAACAAAATTTCAGACAATGTGTTTTCCCCTCCACAGGCGCGTTTTAGAGAAGGATCAGGCTGCACAAAGTAATCATTATGGCCATTATTTTCATAAACATTTGAACAACTACAAGATATGTCTAGAAGGGTACATATATATATGTATATTATATGATCTGGTAGATTAATTACAATACAGAAAGACAAACAAAATGTCAAAATATAGGTTTTCAACCATTCTATTGCTCCTATGGCTAAACGGGAGAAAATCCCTGCAGGGCTTTGCAACACGGGGGTGTCTGATTAGGACAACCTTTTGGCTTTAGTATTTATATATATAAATATATATTAAGGAGCAACTTGCAAATGTATTTTTATGCCTTCTGTCCAAAAAAGGAGACATCTGTTTACTAGTGTATTTAATTTGTACACCAGGTGTACAAATTAAATGCTGAACGCCTATTCAAACTGAATGCAAACTCTGCTCAAGCCTTGGTCACATGGACCCATACAAGGGTTGACTCGTATGGGTGCTGCCAGTTTTTGGGTTGTTCGGGTCCGTGAAGGGTCGTTGAGGGGAGCGGACGCATCTAAAGGGGAGCACAGGTGTGTTGTATGTCTGCCTTAACATCAGGAAAATGGAATGTACCATTGTCGTGCGCGTGGTAAGAGTATTGTTGGAGTATAGAAGTATCGATCGTGTGGTTTGAGTATTAAACAGTCTGTACGACAGACCCTTACCCCTACTTCGCAGTGTGTCCCCCTTGTGTTGCGTGGAGAGTCGGTCTCCCGACCATCATCTCCGTTACAGCCCATTGTGTCTCAGGTCCATTCCCCCTCCCCCCGACTTTTGGAAGAGTAGTCTGTTCTGCACTCGTGTCATCAACATCAAAAACTTTAGCAATCAGGCCCCATGTCCTCTCCTTTATCACCTTGTAAAATGCACGTTTTGAGTCTATAAATAATGATATGTTCTTACAAAATTAAGCGAAAACGGCCGACGACATTATTTGCTGAGTTAACGTGCATTATCCCACATAAAAATGGATACAATATTATTTTGGAAGTACAACAGAAGTTTTCATTTTGAAACCCAGACCCGTTTCTCGCTTTTCTGGCTTTTTGCCGCGACATCGACGCATTGACGGACGGGAAATGGAACCCCTGCGTAAAGCATATGTTGCGTTGCGGGCGGGCGGGCGGACGGACATCAGACGCAGACATGACAGAGACGATGTAAACATTTTAATTGATTAACGAACATCCTATTCTTTTGTGTGAACGCAACGTAGACGCACTGAAGACGGACCAGTGTAAATCAGCCTTTACCCTTATGTACTGTTTGAGTGTTCAATATGACCTCTGACCTGTAGCACGCCCATAGAAAAATGTGTATGAACATTTTTGCTTAATGGGCTCACCAAGCAATTTACGACCTTGATATTTCATGTGCAACCTGCGTGCCCCATACAGGTTTGGCCATTTTTTGCCCACACACACAGCAAGTATCCACCCATAAGGGCAGTTGTGACTAAGGCCTGAGCTTTCAAGGTCCATGACAAAACTTGTGTCTACTCTCTAACGACACGCCCCAATGTCCAGCTAAATAATGTAATTGTAACTTAATTTGTTTTGCTCATTATGACCGACACAGATCAAACTGTAATTTCACTGCCTGCAGTAAATGTGTCACTCTTCTCTACAATTCACTTTACATTCAATTTGGACACAACCAGCATCCCCAGCTCTGGCTTGATATCAGCCAGTCACGCGGGAAGAAGGTTCTGTTTAAGCTTCGCCGACAGCATGGAGCGGGGGTTGAGAAAGGTTTGAAAGCTTTCAGCTGACGACAGGGAGTACCGGTCCTCCGACAGAGGCTGTGCACAAATTAAGCATCTGCACACTCCTGAGTGCACCGAATGCCATATTCTCTGAAGCTCAGAAAGAACACGAAGCGTAAACTGAATTCAGCCACAAGTTTGAACCGTTTCCTCTCTAGCCTCAGCTGTTTTCATCGTCTTTTATCTCAAAGAATTTTTGGATAGGCTGCTCTTTCGTAGTTGCCCTCCACTGCAGCCTTTACTGCTCAAAATAAAGAAAACAACTAAATTTGATACCCACGTTTTAAACACAACTCCACAGAGGATGCAGTCTCTTAGTTTGGACACAGCGATAGATTAAAACCACATAATTACCGCGGGAGCAACAGCTACCTACTATCAAAGAAAGATGTGTTGTTAAAGACCCAGGGGGATTGGCTAAGGGGGCAGGAGAAAGGGAATCAGATGATTTGGTTTTTATCACCCTTTTAGATGGTGGCTTCAGGGGGCAGGTGAGGCACTGCCACTCCAGGCCTCCAGGTGGAGTAGCACTGCATTTGGCTGGATGGTATCAGGCCTAAAAGCTCCCTGGATTTGCTCGGCCACCTTCGGCCCCACCGGCGACAACCATGGCCACCGCGCCTGTAGCTCCGCCTCACTACTTTGCTTAACAGCATGGCTGTCTGGGGCCACAGTGGGTCCGTCAAGCCGGAGATGCCCGGCTCCTGAAAAAGAATATTTGACCTGCGCCCCAGCGGGCGCTCTTCGCGATACAGGTAAGAGGTTGTGAAGAGGTCAGGACTAAAGTTGAAGCCGGCCTTCCTTGAGCCTCGTGTCAGGGAGATCCGGCCCTCCAGCGACGGCCCCAGCAAGCTGAGGCTAGTTCTGTCCGTGAACGAGTCAGTTCGGTCTTCGTAGCCGAGGTCGGCGGGAGCCGAGCACTGCTGCAGGGGCCAGCCTCCGCGGCCCTTCCCACCAATGTCTGCAGTGCTGCCCCCCTCCCCACCATCCCGCTCGGCTCTAACCGTTTCATCTTCCTCCTCCTCTTCCTCTAATTGCTCCTCCTCTTCCACCTCTGTTACCTCTTCCTCCTCCGCTTGGCCCTCCACCATAGCTTCCTCTTCCTCCTCTGTGCTTGTGGGAGGTGGAGAGCGGGGGTCCCGCAAGAAGACGACTATGACGGTTATGTTATCGCTAGATCCAGCGTCTCTGGCCGAGGCCACCAGCTTGTGTGCAACCATGGTGGTGTCTCCACTGTTCTCCTGGAGATGATCGCTGACCACTCGCACGGCCTCCTCTGGACTCACGGTGTCCCAGAAGCCGTCACAGGCCAGAATCAGGTAGTCTTCTGAACCGTCGAGAGGGAAGACACTGTGGTCTGCATCACCGCAGATGTAGGGTTTGTGCTCGGAGTCCCCTGTCATCAAAAGCAGCACGTTAAAAAAATATGCAGAGGATCTTGACTGCCAGCACTGCAAATGTGTCCTCTGTAGAAGACATTTTTAACTTGAACATCTCCCAACCACTGCATACTAATTTACTCCTTTTGGATCTACAGTGGACATGCAGGGATTTCCAGTGATACCAAATGTGAAGGGGTGGGGCTCTGGGAATGTAGTTTTATGTGGATTTAAAAAACATTTTAATGGACAGTACCTCAGATCACGTCTGTACCACTGACCATAAACGTTAAAACGGGCTGCCTCCGCAGCGCAAATCACGTTCCGTGTAAAAGCAGCTTTAGAGAGTTAGGTTTTTTACTCACAAGGTTAAGATTCACTATTATAAACTACTATAAACTGAACAGAAGTGGAACTTTTATTAATAAAATTATAATATTTAATAATATATATATTATATTATTTTATATATATATATATATATATATATATATATAAAATATATTTTGTAAAAATTAACTGAAAACTTTTATTGCCAGAAGAAAAACTAGAAATATTGATTCGTAGAGTTGATAAAATGTTAAGAAAGAATTGATTAATCAATGTTTTTTGGACCTCTTTCCTAAATTAAACAAACTATTTAAATTAAAAAATGTAAACTACAGCCAGGTAAGAACAAAAGCAATAATTGCTAAATAATAAAATCAAGTTTTATGAAAAAAAAAAACGATTTAGCAGTAATTTAAACAACTCTAAAACATTTTTCAATGTATTAAAAGTCTAAAAACAACAAATAAGTTGATCAGTTTGAGTGATACATTGTTCAGTCAAAATAAATACCTTACCTATTGCTCTGGATACAGAAAGACTGCCATTGACCCTCCATGTGCCAAACCAGATCACGCATCCTCCCAGAGCTTCAATCCTCTTTTTTTCATCCTGCAACAACCCGTCAATTGATGACATTTCAACTGCAATTCTGCACCAATTATTTTATTACAGCTCTTTTCCTGCCTGTTGTTAGTGTAAGCTGCTCTAATTGGGTAGAAAGCTCTACTTATGGAGGGTTTGAGTAAAGAAAACCGCATAAACTAATAGAAAATCTGCCGGGAAAACTTAGTTATTATTGTTTTCCTGGTTGGAAAAAAATAATATATAACATTAAAACATTATTTGCAGAATTTTATGAACTAGGAGCATAAAAGTTAAATTACCTATCATATTGTAGCTTATATGGTGGTATTCTAGTTAAGTATAATAATCTTAAATGAAAAGATTTCTCACTGATAAGCTATACATTTCAAAATAAAAGTGTAGTTTAGCAAGTACCCAGCTCACCTCTCTGTCTGGTTTATGTGGTTTCATCAGCTCCACCACCTGCCCTTTTCGAACCAGAATGACCTGAGAGTCTCCCAGCCAGGCTACGTACAACGTCCTGCCCCGGAGAAATGTTACCACTCCTGTGGTCCCACAACGTAGTTTCTGCCCAGAACACAAACGCATTAATAAACAAGTGGAGCTACATTTTCACATCTGCAAAAGCACAAGTTATATTTAAAGCATTTATCAAAAAAGGAAAAAAAAAACTCCTGACAGGATGCCTTAAAAAGATTTAACTTGCTTTTAAAAGACGATGTTACCTCTCGTGAGGCCTTCTTTACAAATCGTTCATCTGTGAGTTTGAAGGCTCTGCAGAGCGCCTCGATGGGATCCTGGCTGAAGGATTCCTGGTGAACTAAGTTGACGTGCAGATGGTTGGCGGCGTAAATAGCGGCATCCACACCACCGTGACCATCAAACACAGCAAAGAAAGCCTGCTCCTCCTGATCCTGCGGAACCAAAGAAAACAATCCAAAATAATGGAGATATGACATCCTGAAAGGAAAGGCAAACATGTTGATTTATGAAGGTTAGAAAAAGGAAATTATGATGCGAAGCAGCAAAGATTTGTGCAACAACTTAGTTTCTGCTTTCTTACAAATGCACTGCAAATACATACCCCCTAAAAATAAGTCTAAAATTCTAAGAATTCAAAAAATATCTTTAATTAAATGCAAAAAGTCTGTCAATGGGATAAGAAAGGTCTCAACGATGACATATTTTCTCAAACTTAGATTAATTTGCCAAGTAAAACCTTTATTGAACAGATTATTTCCCTTGCAAGATAGAAAATAAGATACATTTTCTTAAAACAAAGGTATTTTTACTTTCTCAAGACTCTGATTTTCCATTGTGATGCTTTGGTATTTTGTGACCGTAGCATTAGCCAGATTTTACCCATTTCCTGAGGGAGCAGCTGCACCCTCACAGAGTCAAGTCTCAAACAGAGAAGCATTTGGTTCCAGACTTCAGTTTGAGCCGACGGTGGAATCAAACCAACCATCACTCAGGCATAACTCTAAGACCTTATGCACCCGTACGGGTTTCTGATGTTAGTTTTACTTTGAAAAGCTTGTTGTCTTTTAGTTCTATGCTTTTTTGGAAGTTTTTGCTCTCTGCTAGTTTAGTGAATCACACTAAAAAGTGAAATCTCTGTTTAGTTTTTCACATTTATATGTAAAAAGTGTTTTAAACTCTGAAATTAATGTTGAAGTAAAACTCCATCACTCTGCCTGATGATCCCAGTCTGACACTTCATCAAGAATTTTTAAAACGCCGTTTCTGTTAGTTTCTCTGGTGATTTTTTTTTTTCCATACCTGAATGTTGAAGAGCGTGTTGAAGTCTGGGATGATGACGTGTTTGTCCTCCATTTTGCGCCTCATGTTCTTGATGGCGTGGATTGACGTTTCATAGTACGGCAGCGGGCGGCGGTGGAAGGGGAGCTCCTTCAGCCAGAGGCAGCACATCTCGAACAGTATATTAAACACCAGTCGAGCTACCGTCACCGCTTCGATCTCTGCACAAACAAACAAAACACGATTAGACAGAGAGCTGGGAAATACTTGTTTCTGTTACTGAGCTGTAAAATCCCAGAAAGCTTTCTAGCTTCCAGCTCAAAAGAAAATACATTCCTCCATTTGTCTTATGAACATCAAACTTTCTAAACGCCTGCTGTTAAACAAGCTGTCTAAAGATTTTTACAGCCTAAAAACTTCCTGCAGAAATCTTTTTTTATGTTTTATATAATACATTTGTTAAGACTTTATTTTTGTTTTTTTATTGTGTTAAAAACCATTTTTAAGAAGAAGAAAAATCAAAGCAAGATAGGTCTCCTGATTTTAACTTCTTAAACTTTAATAAAAGGTAGGCTGTAAAACTAAACTGTGGTCTCACAGGTTTTTCAGCTATCCAGAAGTGATCGAAACACAGGACTGGTAACCTGTCTGTGGTATACCCCACATTCGCCCAACAGTAGCTGGGATAGGCTCCAGCAACACTGTGATCCAAAAAGGGTACAAAAGAAAGGATGGATAAATTACTGTATAGTTAGCGATAAACTACAAAAATTAACCAACAAAAATCTGATGTTTCATATTAGTTTCTGTTCAGCTGAATCATTTAAGGAGAAAAAGCTGTAGAAGCAGGACAAAAATGATGGACTCTCTAGAAAAGATAAAAAACAATTTGATCAAATTGAAGACAAATGTGCTGCTTAGTGTCATAAAGACCTTTCCCTGAAGCAGGTCATTTTAACCCCATAGAAGCAATCAGAAAAACAACCAGGAGCGAACAATTGTGAAATGTCTTTCTAGAAGCCTTCTACAAGCTTACAGCCCCCCACAACCCCACCCTGACATACCAGTGCAACAGAAATGGGGAGCAAATTTGAAGCTATCTATCATCTGATTTTGATCCAAATGCCATCTTGGACAAGGAAAACAAAGACGTACATGGATGTATTTGTCTGCAAGTGGATGCATCAGAATGGAGCGCAGCAGGAAGCATGTGGCCCGCCCAGTGTATTTTCTACGTCACAAATACAATCAATTTTCAGATTGCATTTTTTCCACTGATCTTGATGTACAACAATTTCAATAAATAAATACTCAGAAATGCAGTTTTAAGCTTAATTTTCTTAATGTATGTCCTTCATCATAAGAAAAATCCCACAAGGACATGTTTAAAAAACCAAAAACACAATTTTTATCTGAGTGGGTCTTTAAGTGTACTTAAATGTAAAAACAATGTAAAAATTCCAAATGTTTTTAATTGATGGATTTCTGTACATTTGTACATATTATTCCTTTGCTCAGTCTCAATTTTTTTTTTTTCCAGAGATCGGTGGGCTTTCTTTCTTCTTCAGAGGGGCACCAGCAGTTGTCCATGTGTGTCCAAAATAGAAAGTGGGGAGGTAAAAAAAAAAAAGGAATGGCAGAGTGCAACGAAGCAACTACAAACAGGCTGCGATCGGCTGTTACACAACATGAGAACTTTTAGTGAGCACGCACGCTGAGCTTCAGTGCAGGTCCATGACGATCAAGACTCCTCCATCACTCATGACTTATTCAAGGATAAGATTACCAAAACATGTTCAGAGGAGGATGTCTTCCGTATCGGACAAGAGCCACGCTGTGTTTTCATTTTAATGAAATAGTAGAGTAATACAGCCACTGTGATGACATGTTTCTTTTTACCTGCATTTTGTTTTAAACTCTAATTTATGATTAGAGCCATTTTTGTGGGAAGTGTTTTTCTCTCTATTAGTTTAGAAGGAAACAAATAGATGACATTTTATTATGTGTTATTTGTTTTTGTTGTATTTTCTTGTTCACTACCTAAAAAAGGGCTGGGAGCCATCCCGGACAGTCAATCTCTCAAAACAGTTGGCAACAGCCATTACTCAGAAGAAGGGAACATCTGAGAAAGTTTTAATGAACATTTTTAATGAACATTTGCTGATTCATGTGCATGAAGGTCATTTCAGCAGATAAATTAGGTTTTGGTGAATCACTCAAATGTATTACACAGAATATAAAACAGAAACGTTCTAAAAAGTTTTGTTTTCTCATAGTCAATCTATTTAAAACATTTTTTGGTTTCTAAAGCCTTCGCTGATTTCTTATCTGCTGTTTTCTAGATTTATATTATAAAAAAAAGTTTGATATTTAAATTATTAAAAAAAAAAAAAAACTTAAACTCCATTAGAACAAAATTTTATTTAAATATAAATTTTGACTTAAAAATGACTGAAGTCTGTAGTCTTAACAAAAATATTAATTTATGAATCAATTTCCCTTTTAATTCCTCATTTCCAAAAATGTAATTGAGAAGAAAATGTACTTTGGAAGCTCAAGTGAATCTTAAAATTTGAGAAGTTACGAGAGCTGTTTTATCTTTACCAGGGAAAATTGCATTTAAATTGATGTATATCAATCATTACATGACTTAGACAAAAAAAAAAAACACTTCAAAGTTTCAGATTTTTCCCATGTGCATAAAACAGCAATACTTCAGGTGTGTCCACATTCCTCACCGAAGCTAGTAACAATATTTCATTCAATATTTGATTTTCAGTTTTCCCTTCAAAGTATTGGAAACATTTTACACTGCTTACCATAGTTATAGTTAGTATTACTAGGCCTGTCATATTCTAAAAACATTTTCATTCAAATAGTTAATATGCATCTTTTTGGGGTAGGCCTAACCTATTTTCAAAACAAAACTGAAATTGTTTTAAAATATATATTTTAATAACTGCTTAGCTTTATTACTTGTGCAATTTATGGACAGTACAATTTTGTGTTTGTTTCCAAACAGCAGCAAAAGACTTGCACATAAAAGTCCTTAAAAAATGTTGGCACAGAAAGATGAAAAACCTAAGCAAATAGTTCATCTTTGCAAAACTAAAAAGCAAATGTCAAGCCAGGCTTTTGTTAGTAACAATATAATCAAACAGTTAACACTTTTATTCTGGTAAGCTCATATATGAACACGGTTGACCTCCTGACCCACTTTAAACCAACCCAGGCCTCTGCGGTTATCTGGATTGATTTGAACTTCATTTATCTCACAGTGAAGAAATTCACAGGTCTTTCGTCATTTCTTACAATAGCCATGAAGTGCAAATCACACCAACAAATCACTCAACGCAAATATATAATAAAGATCACAACGACCATTCAAAAAAAAGTAAATAAACAGCATTACGTTTTACAAAAATACATTCCAAAACTAAACAGAAATGAAACCTTTCAGAAAGCAAAAGTAATTTCCAGAGATCAAAATGAAATGTAAAAAAAACCCAAAACATAATCAAAAACAGGAAAAAGGCAGGTACTATGAGACATCACTGATTAGATGAAGATTTCCAATATCGCTTCATGCTTGCATTTTTTTTGCTTGATTTTTTTAGAATTGTGTTTTAGTTTCTGGAACGTAGTTTTGATTTGTAAAATATGTTGATTTTTTATTATTTGTTTTGCTTTTTAATTGTTGTAATCTTTCATTTGTTTTTGTATTGAGTGATTTCATGGTGTGATTGAGTGATGGACAACACGGAGAAGCTGCATTCACTTCTATGCTCCACAGATTTAGAACAGACTTCCAAAAAGCCTTAGATCAGCTGAAACTGTTTATTTAAATCCAGGTTTAAAACCCACCTGTTCTCAGCTACATTTGAATTGTTTTTTTTCATAAGTTTACATCTATACTGTTACCTTAAATCAATTCAGTTCAATTTAATATTTTCTTTCATATTTGCCTTGCCAGATGACAGCTAAAGTTCTTCACGACATTTCCCCATCTACACTCCAGCTGTGAGTAAACCTTTGAGCCTCATCTGCGCCGTCTAGCGGTCAAACCCCACTTAGTGCACTTTGCATGGGAGAACTGGGACAAAGCCCTGGTGGATTCATGCATGCATGTGTGAGTGTGATGAACCAGAGAGAGATAAAGACCTAATTTGTGTGAGACAGTGGTCTCGTGGGGCCCCCGGGGACTCACGTGGTAATGGGTCAGCTCCGTCTTCTACAGTCTTGTTGAGGTGGTGAATGGAGAGGTCAGTCTGAAGGATGCTGTCTGCGGTGGCTCTGGCTAAGGCGGCTGCCAGCGAGCAGGGACAGTTGCTGTGGTGAGGAGAGAGCACAATTGAGAACAGGTCAGAAACCCAAATCTGAGTCCTCTTTGTAGGACAAGAGGGTCACCTTTTATTTTTGAACATGTCCAGTAAAAGATGTACAGAGAGTCTGCAATGTTAGATGGAACACCAAAGCAGTAGTTTGTGGCCGGAACTTTGAAAAATACCTGGAATCTGCTCCTACATGCTGCAAATTATAACATTTATAAGTGTATCCTATCCTTTATACTTCATAGAGATTTGTCATCGCTCAGGTCACACAGGGAATCACCCCATTTGTTGTGAAATGTGACACAAGCTGATGACATCATCCACGATTGGAATTTTATGCCGACAGTACGATCGTGTGCATATTGGGCCGCTTAACCTGAATATATTTCAAGCGATTAGAAGATGCAATAGTGGTGCAAACATAATCCAGAAAAATGCAGTTTCCCATCCCGAGACTTCAAAGACAAGACCGCTATTACTGCATTCTAAATACAAGAAGGGCTTGGAAAAAAAAAAAAACATTTCATTGCATGTTTACTTTCTAATGTAGGGGTGTCCAAACTTTTTTCTAAGAGAGATATGGCGAGGTGAAAATGTGTGAGGGCCAAGGATTCGACTTGCATTCCTTAAACCCGTATAACATTAAATTCTAATTAACTATTTCATCAAAATTCTATTACAACTGGATACTTTTAGCTTTTTTTAACCAAAACTCCTGTAAATTTTTGTTTTAAAGACCAGAAATAAAATAAATAAATAGTAATAATAAATAAATTCGGACTCGATTACGCAGCTTTCATCCTCACATTCCCGCAGCAGTAAAATCATTCAGGGGATGCATGGAAACGTGTGCGCTTTCATGTTGCTGCATTCAGGTGTGCTGGTAATTTCTGGCATTTGGTCACACTAACCTCAGCCAGTGCAAACACACTCACTTTTTGCTCCATGTCATTGTTACACTTTGGAATGACTAAGACTCAAAAACACAACACAACTACAACACACTGATCTGTAAGAACACACAATAAGACATAATTTTGCACATTTTTCAAAATATGCATGTTTCTTCTATGAATGACAAATTGGGAAAAAAAACTCTAAAGTAATTATTTCATTGTTTATCACTAGTTTTAATCTTTTAGAAGCATATTGCACAATAAAGCGGTCTTATTTTTTTAATCTGAGTACAATACAAAAAAATATATCAAAAATCATGTTTTGAAAAACAGACTGCAAGCAACAAAGTCAACCACACCTACAACATGACCATTCAGCAGGTCACCCACAGACTTCACTGCTTTGTGCCCAATGTTTTTGTCGAGATTAATTCCAAAAAGATAAGCAGCTCATACTGGTCAATATTTAATAGTTCTCCAACGTTTTGCTGTGTAATTTTGTAGAAAAAGTGGATGCTTTAAAGAAAGGTGTTTTCTTAAAAAATGTCAGAGATCAGAAGTATCTTTTGTTAAAATACCATCACATTTCTGTAATGTTATAAAACCTGACATAAGTCTTCACTTTCAGTTATTAGTTATTTGTTTTTGCAAGAGAATAATCATCACCAGAAACTTAATTAACTAAAGGAATAACCATAGATCATAAAAACAATGGTCAGCTTAACCCCTCCCATCTCGTGCTCCCAACAGGAAGTACCTGCTGGTTCCAAGAAGTCAAAATCCCAAAGATTTCTATGGAGAAATAAACTGTTATCACTCAGTCAGTCATTCTATTGGTCACAATGGCCATTCTTGCTCTGATAAATTTTTACCAATATCTTCTTTATAATCCTGTTTTTTTTTTTTTTTTTTATTTTATTTATTTATTATATATATATATATATATATATATATATATTATCGCAAAGTATTTCAGTTATAAACTGGCTAATCAGATGCTTCAGCAAAAGCATGTCGTGCTCGCTGGCCCCACCTCTAACATTTGATTGACAGCTTCTCCCTCTTTCAATGGAACAAGCTCGCTCATGGTTGGCGAAAGTAGTTCCTCTAAAAACCTGGCTCAGACCGTCTCGGACCAATCACTGTCGACTGGATTTGAAAAGACGCCGCACATTTCAGGAAGCAATGGTGCTGGATTGGGCTTCATTTCAAGAGAGTCAGAGGTAAGGCATTTTCTATGTGTGAAGTCAAACCTCACTTTGTCCATTGTTTCTGTGTCAATGGGAATAACTGTTTTGCTTTGAAATACACATGCTCGCTATGAAATGCCGAACAGTAAACCGAGCTTAAGTGTAATAGAACAATAGAGGACAGGTATGGGCAACTCCAGGCCTTGAGGGCCGCATTCCTGCTTGTTTTCCAACATACCATGCTCTGGCATGTTCTAATTGGCTGAACACACCTGAACCAGGTAATCAGTCATGAGTAGGGCTTCAGTATCTGGAAATCATACGGACACACTGGCCCTCGATTCCTGGAGTTGCCTATCCCTGATACAGGGTGATTTTGCTCATTCCAGCAGAAGAATCACAACATCTGGGCAAACGTGCGTGGAAGTATGCCTATGGTGGAGGAGGCGTACCTCTTTTTTTAGGTTAACAAGTCAGAGTGTGAGGGGGAGGACTGGAGGGGAGGAAGGGGGGGTCATTTCAAGGACTGAACCTAGCACTCCCTCTCCATGAGTCACAGCCATAAGTAGGCCACCTCCAGATGTAAGTAACCATGGCAACCAAACGTCTGGATGATATCCATTATGTTCCCCGTCAAGTTGAAAACGAACCTGAAGTCAACAAGGAAAACGGGGCAAATGCTTGGAAACTGTGATTATTGCAACTATCAGATATGATGATAATCTGATAATCTGCAGCCACTCGCACCTCTAATCTGGTCTTCTTAATGTAAGTGTAAAACAGCTAACTGTAGGCTGACAGGATTTTTGTACCAGATTTCATGAGCCAAAGCTCTGTAACTCTTGTCTGGACTTCACTGAATTACAAAACAACTGTCTGAAATGCCAAACTTTGCAGCTATAGAAAAAAAATTATAAATATGTTTCCTTGTCTCCGACATAAATGCTAATCCATTTAAATAACAAACTATAATTAAAATGTTTGTCCATACCCTCCCTTGAATTTCTTGTTCCTTTTTTCCCCCATTCAAAGCACAATAAACTGTTAATCAGTACCTCCTCAGTCTGTATGGGTTCATCTTAATCAAATATCTAGCAGGAGACCAGCTGAAACCTCAAATTCTGCACTGCATTTAATTTCCCTCTAACGAATGAGCCGGGGTCAGTGGAGAAACACAGGAACATAATGTACAATTAAATACTCAGCATTCGGCCTGAAATGCTTTCTGTGACTCGTGTGTCAAAACATTGGGATTTAATCAGTGAAAGTGGCCGGCCAGAATTCATGTCTGTAAGTTTTGAGCCACAGGGATGCAGCTGAATGAGCTGATTTTTATGAGCAGCAGAAGGTTTGCCTAACTGATATGAACATAAAAGTGTATTTTATTTCTGATCTCGCTGAATCCTTTTTGAGGTCACGGGGCTGCTGAAGTCAACCAAGCTACTGCTGGATGAAGGTACTACATTCAGAACAGGTCACCAGTCTGTCACAGGGCTACACACCCACTCACATGTGCACCTAGGAACAATTAAAAGATTAGTAACATATGAAGCATGTTTTTGGACTGTAGAAGGAAACCGGAGTGCCCACACATGCATAGGGAGAACATAGAGACTCCACACAGCAAGGTCTATACTTGGATTTGAACCAGGGACTTGTGCTAAACACTACTTCACCGTGCAGCCCTTAGCATTGTGTGACTCTTTTTATATTCCCTAGGAAAAATAGTTAATGCATTAAACATTAAAGGAAATGCTCCAGCATAGGTCCTATGAACAATAAGTACTTCTGAGCTATAAAATCTAAAATCTCATTTCAAATCTCATTTATAATCTTAAAGCAGATATTTCTCTAGGTTACACCCACATTTTTTGTTATTGTTTGAAGAGCATTGACCTCATTTTGCAGATGACGTCACGACTGTCTGGCCATAAAGCAGAGCTATTTGTCACTCAGAAAGGTCAAGGACAACGTTTTAGGGCCAGGAATACAGTATGTGGCATAAAAGGTATTAAATCTCTGCAGCTTCTGTCTAATTTATGAATTAAATCATTGTCCTTTACAACCTTGATGCATAACTTGTAGAGCTTTGTCAACGTAATAGCCTACTGACACATTCAGACTAAGATTTACATTGTTCCAATGACTTGAACAGTTGATTGTTTTATTTTATTTATTTAACCTTTTTTTATCCAGACAAGACAGATTAAGAACAATATTTTCAACTGTGGCCTGGCAAAAGGGGAAGAAAATGGGTTAGAGAAAACAGACCAAGAACATCAGCAAAAAGACAACAAAGTCTAAAATCATGAAAAAATAAATAGTGTTGTAGTTGCTCGACTATTTTTGTGCAGTTCATTGTTTACTCGTCTCCAATTCTGTCAATTCCTCTAATTTGAAATGATAAAATTCTGAATAAAATTAAAACAAATTAAAAAGAATGGAAATTTATTTTTTCCAGGTGAATCGTCTGAGCTTCTGTGTTTTGCATCAGTAATTGGCCACTAACTTGGAAGATTTTATTGACATTTTTAATCAACAATCTGTTGAATAAAAATACATTTCCCCTGAATGGTTAATATTTCAGGTTTAGGATGATGTGAATGTGCTTGGAGGCAATAATATGCTCACATGTTCAAGCAGGATTGTTTCAAGTCAAGTTTCCAAAGAAGCTTTTGATTTCCTCTGTTCAAAACACACTGCTGCTTTAAAAGAAAAAACAATGAAACTAAACGAACAAACTAGAAAAGGGTCTCAGAGGTGGAAATGACATGGACTGATGAGGAATTTGTAAAATAATCTGATTCATGGTTCATGAAATGAAGAACACATGCCTACCACTACATATCTGTGAAACAGCCTTTTGTCACCTGAATGGTTGGTTGGTGAATGTGTGTGTGTGTGTGTGTGTGTGGAATGGGGGGGCATGAGAAAAGGAAGCACCTCAGGAAAAGCATCCAGCTGAGCTGATATATTGGAATGATTTGCATATGTGAATATAGATTTGTTTCCACAAAGGTTAGTTGGCAAATCAACTAAAATATATATTTTTCCGTACAACTAATATCCAAAAATACTTCTCGTTTTTATCCATTTTGATTTCTAAATATCATTTAGTTTCATTTTAACAGAAAGGAGATAACGTAGGAAGCTCTTAGTGTGTTAGGACATTTCATTTATTTATTTCCAGCTGAAGTCTACGGAAAATTTCCACAAAAACACCTGCATGTAAACCACCTGTGGTGCTGCTGCCTACAGGCCTCAAACCAAGAAAGGCTGAATTCAAAAGAATATTTCAGCTGTCCTCACAATGATATATGGGACCTTTGCGGTTGAGTTGAAAGGAAATATCACACAACATACAAAAGTCCAGAAATACATTCATTCATAGTTTTGCCGGACCATTTAAAGTTCTTCTTCCAGCCATGTTGTTCTACTTCTGACTTATTTAAGGACATTTTGTTTTGTGCCATTTGGCTTGTTTCCTAAAAATGTTCTTCAAGGCTTTATAGTTCAGGATGGTTTTTTATATAGTCAGAAGAGTCTGTAAACAATGTACTTTTCGCACATGCAGTTCTTATGGAAGAATTTTCTTATTCTACAAAAACGTTTTCTTTCACCAGGTTCTTGATTTTATTCTGAAACAAAAAATGCAAAAAAAAAAAAAGCTCCCATAAAGCTGTAACCATAGTAACCTCCTGGGTAAAGTTCTCCTTGAAAACACAAGCTGGACATCTGTGACATCTCTTGTTCTCGTTCTTATAATGCAGCTCTCAGAAAAAAGTATGGTTTGGAATTTTAAAAAAAGCCCTTTTATGTAATTTTTATCAACCTGGAACGTTCAACCCAGAATATTTAAGGTTTTTATTGTTAATCTGGGATTATTTAAAAAAAAAAAATCACCTTTAAAATGCAAAAAGTTAATATGAAAAGTTCAATTTTCTGTCATATGTTTAAATTATGAAATACTAAATGTATTTGTATCCATTTTCTTCTGATTTAATAATAACATTAATAAAAGCGATTGTACACAAATAGGAAAGTATGAAAGTGAGTCGGGGGCGGAGTCTTAAGAACTGCCACTATCTGGGTTTCGTCGTCACTCGCATTCTCTTCTTTGTGTTTCCATTCATAGAAACCCACTATTTCCCTCTTTTCTCTCCCATCTCCCTTCTCCTGTTTTATCCTCCCTCACCACTGGCAATCCAGTGGGGGCGGATGCTGAGCCGCTAAGCTCTGATTGGTCGCAGGTCACGCAGGAGAAGACACGACGCACCAATGACAGATCTCTGTGGCTCGTGCATCAGAGTGAGGTCATGTGGAGCGGAGGAGGATTAAAGGACAGCTTAATCTTAGTTCACTCCATCACACTGTAGCGGCACGACTCACTCCATGATGCATGACGAGCACTGGTCTGACTGGTTCTGCTGGAAAAGGTGCACAGTGATGCTCTTTTCATCGCTCAGGCCGTTCATCTGGAGGCTTCCTTTTCATCTCCTACTTTTAACGGGAGGAATCTTTCAGTGAGGATTATTTAAAAATGTGCTTGAGGCACACAAACCGTCAATCAAACGCAACTTAATGTTGAGTTTAGGATTAAATAGATTTACAAGGTTGTGGGCTTGAGACAGTTTTGTACACGGAGCTGCAGGAGGCTGCAGCTGTAGTTTGCTCTTTGTTCAGTACATTTATTTACTGGAAGAGTTGTATTCTTCTTTTTGCTGCTGACCTGAGTGTTGCTTCCGAGCTTCCAGGCCAAATGTTTGAATAAATAACCCGGTGGGTTTGAAAGGGCAGAAGGAAACAAAAGTAAGTGGGTAAATATAAGACTGCCATGACTTCAGCATCAAACTCTAAAATAGACTCACCTTTCCAAGAGTCTTTTCAAGTTGCCTACTATTACCATATTTCACCTGTTGTATAGAAATTTGAGGTAATAATTATAAAAGTTAACTATATCCTCTCTTTTTAATTAAAAAACGAGCCATTAGAATTGTAAATAAAGCTGGATATCTTGATCATACAAACAATTTATTTTATTGATCCAGACTTTAAAAATTGTGTGATGTTGATTTTTACACTGCACTTATTCTGTACAGAGTTAATGGGAAAACATTACATCCAAAAACAGTTCTTGGAAAACGAATGAGACTACAAACTGAAGGAATGTAGGAACTTCAAGATCAAATTGATAAGAGCCACAAAGAAAAGTTTCTGTGTGGCTCTAAACTTTGGAACAGATTAGGTAATAAGCTCAAACCATATTCAAACATCCAAAAATTCAAGTAAACGTTTAAAAAAACCCCTCTAATTTCACAATATGAAGATAAGAGGAGTTAAGAACGTTTTCGGCGTAGAAATTTGAGAACAAATACTTTGATTTATTCCGTTTAAATACTTTTGGTTTATTATTTTAGCAGAGCATTTAACTCAGAAGCATCTTAAATTATCAACAACCTGAGCCAAATTTCCACTGCGACCGCTTAACCTAACGTCGACGCCAAAAAGCAGCGCACCACTCAGTGACACTGTCCTTGATTAAAGGAAACATCAATGCCTTTTGGCCTTGCTGGAGAACGTAGTGCTGACGGTCAGAAACAATCACTTTGAGTGTCTTTTTAGATGTCAAACCAGCTCTGTTCATAAAAAGGGAGACTTTTCCTTGAAGAAATCTGGAGCTGCACTCTTAATAAAGCAGCAAACTGAAGAAAAGATACTGGAGCTTTAGAGATGTTCGGACTGGGGTGCCCATTTTTTTTTACTTTTTTGGAATGCAAGATACTTTTGTACTTTTGGAACGACCAAAAGATTTGCCTTAAAACAGATATATAACTGTATAAAATCAAGTATTATAAAACTATACTTTGAAAGGTTCATATTTGTGTCCTTAAATACTCAGACCTATAATGAAAAGCAGATTATTTTACACATGTCCATCATGAGAAAAAAAATCTACAAGGACATGTTAAAAATGCCCAAAAAACACACATTTTCATCAGGGTGGGTCTTTAATATTAGTTAGTTGTTATCTTTACATAGATTTGTCAGATTTTCTAACAAAAAGATGAAAAAGAAAGAAAAAAAAAAAAAGACCACATTTTGGAATAAAATGTCTGCTAATTTCCTCAGTCACCACCCCAACATTTGCAAAGATTTGTAGCTGGTTATGTTGGCATATGTGAGTCATGCTTTGCTGCCTTCTCGGGTGGTTCTCATGCAGTCTGTGGTTGCTTTTATCGTCTCATGGGGTCTCTGCGACGGCTGTGCTAAGCTACAATCAGGGAGCTGTGATAGGCTGCTCATAGTGATAATGCCAGAGCTCTGGGTGTATGTGTTAGCAGATGACTCATACGTGGAGCCATGGTTTTTTTTTTTTTCCTTCTACTTCAATGCTTTCTACAAGCGTTTTCTCCTCTACAGAATTAGCCTCGGAGTGGAGCAACAAGGTTGTTTCCATGGCAACTCTGAAACAAGTGACTGACAGTAAGAGGTGTCAGTCGTCCTGCTGCCAAGCCCACAGAACAAGCACCCACTTAGTTATATTATTCTAAATATTGGGCCTCTTTTTGTGCCAAATTGAAGTGAGAGTGGAGACCTGCAGAAAGTGACTCGACTCTGTTCAGTTTGGATTCCTGTAAGGAGGCATCCCTCATATCAAACACTGAGAAAAACCTTTTTCGAGCATCAAAGAGGACGCCTCGGGCTATCACCAGCCTCACTTTGACTTCTCTTTTTCACATTTCCAAATGAAATGTTGAATTAGCGTGTTCCCAACAACTCTGTTATGTGAACAGTTTTCTCAGAGGGAATAAGAGCATTGCGTAACCGAAAGTGTGCCAGGAACACTTGAATGGAGGTATTTTACTGCTGCTGCTCCCTTAAGATGGCTTTCGATTGACTTTGATGAATTCATTTGTCTCCTCAGTTCACACACACCATGTGGCGCTCGAGTCTGTCACTGGGTTTTCTGGCATTTCGATGGAGAGCAGCAGATCTGAGGATGCTAAACGAAAAGAACAGAAACTACAAATTACATGACTTTCTGTTACACAGAGTAAAATTCATGTTCCTTTTTGATGTGCTGAATAGATACAGTAGAAAAGAGATGAAATACTAAGGCTTGTTTGGAAAAGCAAGATCATCTTTGGAATTATAAAATAGTTCTATAATGAAAAAATTAATTAAAAAAAGAGACAATAGATAACTAAAAAGTTTTGTATCTATATATGTAATGAAGCATAATTGCAAAATAAATCTTGATTACTTTATTTTAAATGTTGGGTAATAAACCCATTTTTTTAAGATGTGCTAAAAAAAAAGAAAACACAATTTCCATTCATTTTCATAAGGGAATGCATAGCAATTTAATGCATTCATAAAGGATTTTCCCCTTTTCTATTTCCTGTTTTTTGCTTAGCTGTATTTTTGGCTTCTCTCTGCATTTGCACTATTTAGCATGACACTTTGAGCCTTCAGCTGTGAAAGCCTCACTGAACCAGTCACTTTATCTTATTGGGCACAAAACACTAGCTTGGTAATATGACCATTTATTAGTCAGTAGTGATGGTGGATACTATGATGCTAAAAAAAAAAAAATGTAACAAATTCATATCTTAGGTTAATCCGTTGATTTCTGACACTTATGTTGATAATATTGACCGTAGAAGAGAAGTATACGGAGTAAGTGTGCCGTCACTCAGAAAATTATTTATTTCCGGGTCCAATGAAATGAAGTCAATTAAGTTGACATTTTTCGCCGCCATGTCGGGGCCAGACGCCGTCAGTAAGCAGTGATTGGTCTAAGTCAGTCTGAGTCAATGTTTCTAACGTTTTCTTAGTCCACACCCCTACGACTTGAAAGCGGGCTCAGGAGAATCTGTCGAGCAAAAGCTTTGAATGTTGGTCGTGGGAGGGCAGCTGGCACCGCCTACTTTTTGTGAGGTACCTGATTGGCCAGTTTATGACTTGAATAATTTGCAATTGAAAAAAGGTATCATAAAAACATATTCAGCAAGAGCATGTTAAAAACAGGTAGTAGAGCAAGAAAAGTTCTATGGGATTTTGGATTTTTGAAACCAGTGGGTATTTTTTGTTTGGAATGCAAAAGGGGAAGGGTCGCCCAGTTCTCTTATGCAATCAATGGTAGATATCCTTAGTATCTACCATGATACTTTGGATAACTTAATTAACCTAATCAGGGAAGGCCCATTTGTGGGCCTAACAAGCTAAAATTTTAACTAAAAGTCCTGAAGCTGCTGGTTATTGAAGTTTGAAATGATCAAACTGAATTTTTGAGCAATTTATTCAGAGCAGACATATTCAAGAACCTTTTTAATTATGTAATACTTTAGTAAATTATGTTTTTGAAGTTCTTCTTATTTGAAAAGCAGTTACAGTGGAAGAATGTCCTTGAAACCAGACACTCATATAATAGCTCTTATCCATTAGAGCTGTTTACATTAAGAAGCTCCTGACCATTGTTTGGCCTGCTGGCATTCAGGTCTGAAGGCCCAAAGTGTCGCACAGCTCATGGAAACAGAATGGGTAAACCATTAGGCAAATCCAATTGCAAATAGGATTTGAAAATGCAACAAGGAAGAGGACATGGAAACGGGAATTGCCTTTTAAATGCCTGAACTGAATACATTTTCTTAATCAAAATCCTTTTGTTACTACTTTAAAGACACTTTTAAGCATCAATGGGATTAAAAGTCACAACAGAAATGTAGGACATTAAGTTTATTTTATTATGGCGTAATCTAGATGATTTTGTGTACTTTTTCCGGATCATGTGAGAAAAAATTAAATTTACTTTCTAACTTTAGTAGTAACCAAGACCAGGACAAATCTATCATTCGTACCAGAATCCCACTGAAAACCAGCTCCCAGCTCATCCCAATCTTTACCTGTATACGGTCTTTAAAAATAGGTCAAAATATTTTTGCTCCATTTCAACAAGTTTCTAGGTAATGTCCTCAAAAAAAAACTAGGTGCTCTGGTTTTTAGCAAACAAAAGCATCCAGGCTTTTTTGTAGACCTAGTTCAGTCACGAGTGAAGAAATTTTTGGTTCTGTATTTCCTGTTGCAAAGCAGAGGCTACATCTACAAATATGTTTCCCCCGTGAGCAGTAAACAAATGTGTGGTAAGCATGTATGTGCATTACACATGCTTCAGAGTAGGTGATATGAAGTGTTTTTTGCAAGTCAGGGGTGCTACATAAATTTGTTATTGTCGATGATTCAAAGCTCAGTTGTCATGGAATCGACGTTTTTAAGTCTTGAGAATATTTGGTTTGTCATGTTTTAGATAAACCGCTAAACCACATGAACAGCCTACTCTCCACTTTAAAGTAAACAATACTAACACAACTTGTGTGTGAAAAGAGTTGGTGTGATTTCACAAAAGATGGAGCCGAATAATGTGATTAAATTGCAAGAAGGGCCCTGGAAAAGCAAAAGCTTTCCACAAAATCTCTTCAAAATGTAACATAATATCTTTATTTATTTTAAATCTCATCCAGGGTTGCAACTATACTTTGAAGCAAATCATGGAAGACGTATAAGCTACAACATACATTAGTGCTAAATAGAAACCACTTGGAAATAAAGTGAAATCAAAACCAATTTATTCCAAACAACAAAAAAGAGAAAATAGAAAGGTTTTTCCTCAGAAACAGCTTAACATTTGCATGAAGAGTCATGTGGTCACTCACAGTTCTGCACTTCAAAGAAATATTTTAATCAGGATGTCATGTCTGACTTGGTGATCCTACAAAAGAATATGGCCGTTGGCTGTAGTCACTCGGCATTCTGGTGTATCAGGCTACGCTTATTTTAGCGTAGTAGTTTTTCCATCTTGGTTACATATGCATTTTCCATAAAAAATGCTGTACCAACAAAAAAAATTCTTATAAAGTCAGCTTGTCAATGTGAGGGGGTAAATATATATATAATGAAATATTTTAAAAATGATAAGACATCTAAAACTTTCTTCAAATTATATTTTTCAAAATAGTTTTGCACTGTCGTCTAATTTAAACACTACATTAGAGTGAATAGGGCATGCTTAGTTTGGGTGTTTGGCCAATTTACCTAATGAACTGCACCTCACATGGCTCCAGTTTTCTTTTTGACTGAGCTTCAATCCAGAAGTTAAAAGGGTTGCTGCTTGGTTTTTTCTAATGTACACTGTCTCTTTTTTTAATAGAAAATACTACTAAGCAAGCATAAAAATGTAGTAAAAATAATTTATTTTGCCACTTTTTTTTTTACTAAACCTAAGACCTCAGAAAAACAATTTATATGAATTTAATTTAACAAATACAAGTGTTTCAGTCAGGTAAATTAGGTTTGTTCAGTTATCAAATTTTGCCCCAGTTAACAAAAGTAGGCTGCGTCTGTTTGCATTTATATTTCCTCAGTTCGAATAAGGAATCCAAGCCAACCCATTATAGGGTAACTATTTCTTTGTCCACTACAATAAATCCTCCCTTTAATTTCCTATCTGCAGTGTTTTCTTTGATGCACCCCCATGATTTCATCACATTACATGCAACACCACATGAAGTCGTATAAAAGAAGCTGCACTCATTTCACACTTTCTGTAAGACCGGGTCACTAATTCACTTACCAGTCACAGTAACTGAGGGTTTTTTAACACCCGCTTTCTTTGCTTTCATCTTTCTCACTCTTTAGCTTGATTCAATTAATATCATAAGTGGCAATTATGCCTAATAATGGTCTCCCAGACTAAGTATGAGCTTGTTTCTTGTTTACCATAAATTTCATACTTTTTATAGCTTCAAGGAAAAACACAAACTTGAAACATGTATAAACCAAAGGAATGAATCAATTTTCTATAACAAGATATGTTTTATAATAAGACAGAGTGGGTCTTTTAAATTATGCAAATCATTCTTTAACCCATTATGTGAAACAGCTGAAGTCACAAAATAGGGTTATTTGCTTAATAAAAGTAAAAATAAATAATTAAATGTGTGGTTTTTTTTAAGTTTATTAGCAAGATTACAATAAAACTCGCCAGATTAAAAGTAAGAAAAAGACCTTAAGTTTTAACAAACCCTTAAATAAGGATTTAAAAAAAAAATTATAAATGCCAAATAAAGGTGCTATAAGATGGCACAAAATCTAGCTGCACTTCAGGTCTGTATTTTGATCCCACTCTATAATAAGCCAAAATAAAGAAAAGCATTTTAATCATTCACATTTGTAACAATCAAGCAGAATCTGTTCACATTCAGACTAAAACCACACAGCTTTGGAACAGCCATGCAATTTTCTAAGCAACTAATTTAGTTTGTTTCTCTCATCATAACGGATCTTCACAAGCTCAATTTTGTGATTAAAATCAAGTCTTTGACTGTGAGATCCCGTCAGGTCTCAATTTTTTTCAAGTCTGTTAAAATGAGTGCTTTATTGTCCTAAACTGTCATGAAAATATTTTTTAAAATAGCCAGAAAGCAAAATGTTTTTGCAAACTCTAAAACAAAACAACAACAGGAACATGAAAATGGAACCGTTGTTAAGTCGCACAAAGATGCCCTGGAGATGAAAATAAAGATAAACAAAAGAAAATGGTTTACAAGGCGCAAGTCTCAAGTGCTTTGGATCAACCCTCAAGTCAAGTCTTAAGTCTCTGCCTGCGAGACTTCAGTGCAACTCACAATCTCATAAATTCCATTAGGAGAACACATAGAAACAGTAACTTTGTTAAAACTAAAGTGAATTTGAGGAACATGAAAAGCAGAGCTCTTTCTCTTATTTATCTGCTTGTGGGCGACAGAGAAAAATGCAGCTTTTCTTTTTAAAGTCTTCAATATTTATCAGGCACTGTAAATGCAATTCTAAATAAATAATACAAGCATTAGACGTGTGTTTCTTCCGGTTAGAGGAAATAAGAGTGACTTTCAGTGTAATGCAGTGGAGCAGAAGCAGGTCTGTGCAGATGTGCTGCCAGTCTGCAGCACACCTGAGAGCAGGCACGTTTTGCCTTTGGCTCGTGACACGCAGATGCTAACAATGTTTTCTCCGCTCAGCAGTTCTACCTCAAACACTGAGCACACCTTTCTCTGAGCTCTGCTGACGTAACAGCGTGCGCACGAACCGACATGAAAAAGATGGAGCGAGTGTGACTGCCAACGTCATAGGGCGCTGCTGCATGCATTTGCAACTGTGCTCCACTTACAATGAAGCACACAGTGATGGCTGCAGAGAGGCGTGCATAATCTGTCTTAAAATTAGAAAAGCAGTCAAAGCCGCAAAACTCCTCCGTGAGCTCTTGGCACATCTGGGAGCTCTGTGCAGGCTGGTGTGTAGCCGTAGAGGTGAAAATACTGAAGAAAAAAATGAGGTGTGTGGCTTCATATGTGCATGACTTTTAAAAGGCTGTGAATCTGTTGTATTTTGGCAGTTTCCAGATAAGCCTCAGGCTTTTATTCAGCCTCCACAGAAAGACTGTGGAACGTACAAGTAATTCCTGGTGAAGCTGTTGAGCGGCCCAGCAATGCTCTGCACAAAGCCTTAAGGCAGCATTATGTAATCTCTACCAGCTGGATCATTGGTGGATCACTGGGAGAGTGAAGGGGGGGGGGCACATCACTGCCTGACCTGAACCATTCTCTGGGAGCTCTTTTAATTTAACAAGCCTCTCATGGACAAAAGTGTTTTCTGCGAGTGAAATGAACGATGAAGTCGACATCCACATTACGAACTGCTCCAGACTCGTTCTTTCATCTTTCTGCAGCCAAAGGCTTCTCTGCAATTTATTTTTCAAAGTGAAAAAACCCCGAAGCTCAGGAGGGAAATTACAAGATCAGAACAAAAATCTCTCGTCTCCATTCATGTAGAAAATTTGAGCTGGAACATTTGCTTAATTTAGCATAAATGCTGGAATCAGGAGGAATCAGCTGGTACAACACTTGAAAAAATATATTTATAATGATGCATGGGGAAAAAACACATGGACTGCTGAATTTGTAATGTTTAAGAAAAGAAATTGCAGAGGTGCCCAAATTAACAGAGGCTTAGCGCTAACAAATCACCCAGAAAACCATTTATTTAGAACAAAAGCGGAATGAATAGCTGTTGGAGCTTCAACCTTAAATTATTATTTACATTTTTGGCAAATTTGGTCAAAGTACTGAAATATTATTGGTGGTGTCCGGTTCGTTCAGACAGGCAGGAAGCTGGACCGGCCTAGAAGCTGCTTCTGATATCAGGAACTGGCCAGGAGTCTGCTGAAAAAACTAGATTGCATAAATGTGTTTTTAACAGCAATTTAAAAAAAAGTATTTTTTGGTAATAATAGTGTTATAATTTATTCTCAGTAAATACATGTGACTGTACAGTGATGGACAGCAAAAGCTGTCGTTTTTTTTAGCTTAAACCTGCTCTCTCTTATATTTTCACTTAAAAAAAAATAGAAAAACCCTTTTTATGGATGCAACTGCAGGTATTGTAATTTTTCTCTGCAAGGAAACAGCTCTACTTCATCTGCCTCTTTTTATATTTATTTTACCTACTTTTCACAGTTTTTTCCCTATTCTAACAAGTTTATGCTGTAGAAGTGCAACTTTTTTTTTTTACAAAAGAAATCTCCCCATTAAAGTTAACCAATCAGAAAAGGCCCTAGTGTTGGTGGGGCATTACCCATAATAACTTCAAATGACCAGGATCGAAAAGTGAAATGATGGATCGAAGTACAAAATTGTAAAAACAAAATTACCAGGTCTTTTATTTCCTTACCATAGATCCTATTGGCCCACAGCAGCTGATCATCAGTCTGAAAACAGCATGATATGGCCTCTTTTAATGAAGAGTAGTGTGATGAAGTAGCATTAACTCTTATCTTGTATACTTTAGCTTCCTCTCAGCCCCAAAAGCTGCAGGCCAGCTTAATTTGTAACTCTGAATTGTCTAAGAGAACGAACAATTAAAGCTGCTTTTCTCATTTGTCCTAGAAGTACGGACATGCAGTTGGTCCGTTCTTTTCCAAGCCCTAATCCACACTTTGATGTTGTTATGTACACGTATGTGAGAAGGTTTTCAAGGTCAAAGACAGGTGGATTCTTGCCTGTAGGGTGTACTGAACTGCTTTACATTCAGTGCATCTACCACAGACACACGACTCGTCATTTGAATTATGTACACCTTGTGTGTTCAGCACTCAAGATCAGCAGCAATGGACTGGAGTAGACTGAGGAGGCTTCTGCTAAAGCGTCCACAGCCCTGCAAGTAAGAAAGGAGGCCACCACACACTTTGAAGGTCACTGCACTTCCAAAAATGGGGTCTCTCCAGAGCTGAAATAAATGAAGGCGCCTGTTTTAGAGACATCAATGAGAGCCGCTGGAGAGGCTCGATTCCATGCAGTCCAGTGATGCAAAGTCGCAAATCATGAACCTGCCAAACTCCAAAACCAGACTGTAAGTAAAAGTATTTTTTTTCTACTGCTGCACTGTGATTCCAACTTCTACGGATCTGATGTCTATCAAAAGCATTGTTTTGACAGAACTACAAAGATTCTGGAAAATGCTTCATCTGCTGTTTTGCAGTATTATTATTTATCCAGGATGAACAAAAGCAGAAATTCTTAATTAAAATCAGCTAAGGGCCAAAGCTGAACCTAATTAGTCATCATATGATAGTTGTTTATCTGAGTAATGTTTTAGAAAATCTAATCCGTGGTTCTTTCTTTGTGTTTTGAATAATTTAATCCAAAATTAGAGGTAAGTATTTTATATCCACTTAAAAAGCATTTAAGTTTATGACAAGTCATTATTTGCAATATAATAATGTATTTTAGGTTTTATGATTGAGAAAAAAAATCCCAGAACTATTTATTAGTATTTTGTTTTTTTTCCTGAAAGTTATTTTGACTAACCCTAAATGATCAAGACACAAAGTCATTATAGCAGCTCCTTTATCAGAAAAAATTAATCCAACATTAACATTCTTTTGACTACCGTAACACTTCAACTGTTTACGCAATTAACATAATTCTAGCTGATTCTGAAGCAGAGAAAAGTAGCTTTGTTCTGTTATGCAACACTTTACATTAGTGTTGCGAATCGGTTTAAAGCTGATATGAAAAAATCAAAATCAAAATGATTAACGTTGATGGCATAAACGGCCGAAAAGTTTATGGTATGTCAAAGAGCGTGTGGTGTTTAGGGCTCTCCGACAAAATCTCTGGTATTAAAGGGTTCAGTCCCAAAGCCAACACACATTTACATACTGATGGCGGTGCCACCGCCTAACACTGGTGCCAACCTATAACCACATGGAGCAGTGTGGGGTTCAGTGTCTTGCCCAAAGAGATTTTTGATATGTAGGCGAGCAAAGGCGGGAACCAAACCTGCAATCCTCTGATCAGAGGCTGGCCACTCTGCTTCTGCACCATGGCCACCCAAATATTACATGGACTAATCAAAGGATTTAGCTGGACAAGCTGGTTTAATTCTTCTTGGCCTCAAATGAGTGGGATTTGTAACTGTGTGATTATTCCAGACAGTTTGGTTTGCTTTAGTCCTTGGTTCACTTCTAGAGAGACACAAACCAAACCACTAAACCAAACAGAGGTATGACATTCATTAGCCTTCTTTGCCCGACTGAACCAAATCTGCTGGTTTATCCTATAGTGAAAGCAACCCAATGGCTTAGTCATGGAACAGTAACTGGGCCA
Organism: Adrianichthys oophorus; assembly: GCA_036245035.1. NCBI lineage: Eukaryota > Metazoa > Chordata > Actinopteri > Beloniformes > Adrianichthyidae > Adrianichthys > Adrianichthys oophorus. Next base: position 21,984,627 of record BSAI01000201.1, on the reverse strand, counting down.
TGCCACAATGAAAGCCCCACAAGGTTTTGATTGTTTGCAATCCATAGGTCCACTCATAACTTCTTCAGTATCAGTACCCAAGCACAAACCCTGATAAAGTGTTTGCTTCTTCAGTAGCAGCAAAATCTCCTCACATTTATAACAACCCTATCCTGGCTTTGAGTTCCAGGTCACGTGCTGTGGCAAGCCTATGAGAGGCGAGCCAGTGACTAGTACCCAGAAACAGCACCAGAGGGATCGCACAAGCTACCAGAAGAGCCATTCTTTGGGGCCAGATGGACTCAGACATGGCCCAATTGGTGTGCTGTGAGCAGGAAAACAGAGCTCTGGCCACAGAAGTTTGCATGTCTGCATCACATTTGCATGCTTCACCTTTGAATGCTTTTTTTTCCTGCTGAAGCTCCAGTCATGACTGTGTGCCACAGCCTGGTTTTCCACTCCCCCCCCCCCAAATTGAATACTGGCAAAAATTCCAACTCCCAGTCTTTTTCCCAAACTAGAATTTTACTTTAAATCAGTTTACCTTTCTGAACATTAGTCAATTTAATAATACAAGTCCCTTGTGACACTAAGAAGAGATCTTAAAAATAACAAGGCCCATTTCAAACTGTATGAGATCTTTTTCTGATTCTTTTACCAGATTTTACCTTCAGACAGACCAGGGAGACGTCTGTCTAGACTCCAGTGATTCACTCAACTTTGATAACAAATTGCATTTCTTGCAGAGTGCATTTTTCCCTCGCTAACAGCTCATCTAGAAATAAATTCTGCATTTTTTTGCCTCCGATTCTTATGCTCAAGTGGGAAGTAAATGATTCAAGCGTAAATGCTTATTGAGGATATTATTTTTTACTGTAGAAATACAGAGCTCTTACTATTTACATGGACAGAAATCATTTTGGTTTTTCATGATGAAGAAAAGACCCAAAATAATTTTTTATTTCAAAAACAGTCTCAAAGATAATGTAATTTGTTCAAGAATTAGCTCTACATTTCTAAAAATTGTTCTTAATGTTCATTATAGAGACATTTCAACTGTGAGAGACAGAATTAAAAATGTGTGTAACAATGCAGAAAATAAGTATTTGGTCAATAAAAATAGTTCACCTCAATACTTTGTAAAGTAACCCTGGTTGTTTCCTGTTGGGTTTTCACACACTGTAGCTGCTATTCTGGTCCATTCTTCCATGCAGATCTTCTCAAGAGTTGTGATGTTTTGGGGATCTTGGAAAACACAAACTTTCTACTCCCTCCATAGATTCTCTACGAGATTGATGTCCAGAGACTGGCTAGATTACTCCAGAACCTTGAAATACATTTTAAGTAGTCGCCTATCTGTTGTCAGGACAAGGTTTTTTGGATCCTTGTCATGCTGGAAGAGCCAGCCACATTTCATCCTCAATGCTCTCGATGATGGAAGGAAGTTTCTTCCTAACACCTCGCCATGCATGGATCCATTCAGCCTTTCCTTTATACGGATCAGACGTCGTGTCCTCTTTGCAGAAAAGCAGATTTAAGAAGCAGCTTTTTGGTAAATGCAGCGTTATAATGAGTTTTGTTCACAGAATTGTCCTTTATGAACTTGTCCAAACAAGAAAAAGTTACTCGGTCAAACTTTCTGCACAGAAAAAATAAACTGCATCCACTGCAGCCAGGAATAAGTACCTTTTGGCAATAACTATTTTTTGTTTTCCTCACTGCCAAGTCATAATTTAAGCATCTTCATAAAAAAACAGGATTTTTTTTTTGATTCCTTCAAAATAACAGAGTGAACGCAGAATTTTTACCACCTTATTTTTCATCCATCCATTTTCTAAACACGTTTGGTCCCTTTCGGGGTCACAGGGCTGCCGGAGCCTAACCCGGCCAGTCGTGGGTGAAGGCAGGATACACCCTGAACAGGTCGCCAGTCTGTCACAGGATTTTCATACAATAAAGTGCTTATAAAAGCCTTAATTTCTTTCTTAAAAAACAGTGCGCCTAATATATGGATTCATTCTGGTTGTGCTTACAAAATTTGAAGCTATTTTGAGAGGTACACTGCGCTCCCACAAAATGTCAGGCTGAAATTTTATTAAGGAGTAACAAACAAGGTAGGGTGTTTTTTGTAAATAGACTAACATGGCTAATTTGTAGCGGTGTCGGACTGTGTTTTCTTTATATGGTACTAACAAGGTTGGAAGTTTAAGTAATCACAGTAATGTTTTTTTTTTTCTCGCTTTAATGCACCTTATAGTTCGGTGCGTCTTATATATGGAAACAGTTTGAAAATAGGCCATTTATATTCCAGAGTGCCCTTTAGTGCATAATATGATAATTCTGCTCAATGCTGTGACAATTATGACAATTAAATCTGTGTAATTGCAACCCCATTCCACTCTCTGTGGTTTGCTTGACCTACTACATCTGAGTTCTCGGGACATCCAGGACACTAATCGTGCTCCAGGAAGAAATGTGCCAAACTGAAACAAGGTCATTACCGCTTGTAGGAGAGCATTTACTGTGCCGTTAGACTCACAAATGCTAAAGAAATGTAATTTTAAATCTTATGTATAATGCCCATATAGAACATTATAGTGAGATATTTAATCAAATAATGTAATGATACGTTTTTATTACTGGTATTTCCTGTCTGGTATGTCCAACACTGTTACCCTCTATTGGGGAGTCACGCCAACATCTGAAGTTCATGTTGCAGATGAACACTTCCTTCAGAAACTACTTTACAGTACCATTCCCTTCAATACTACAATTGTTTGCAGTTATTTTGAATGCTTTTCAAAAGGCTCATAAAATAAGTTGGTAACATTTGTGTCTCCTGCTGCACTGTTCCTTCATTACTGTACATAGAACATGATTGCTGTAGATGTCAATAGCTGCTGCTTTTGGTGAAGAGCTGTGACTAAGGCTGCTCTGTGGGGTAATCCCAACGAGACTCTCTGATTAAGGGATTACTCCTCAAAACTAATTTCAGAGGACGGGATATATCAAAGCTTCGAGGCAAAACATTAGAAGGAAAGGAAGTGAGATGATGAGGATGGAACTATCTTCAACACAGTCATTCTCGCAGTACTTCCAGCCATGATGGTCCTACACCCAATAACTAGGCTGCTTTTTTACAAAGTCAGAATCCCTCAAAGTCACAGACAATCCCCCGATTAGGAAGAGACTAAGCTGAAAAAACAGCTCCAGTTTTTAGAGTTGCTCTAGAAAACCAAGCCATTACTTCCCAGGAGCCTCGGAGGATGTTCATCTCCAGGGGGATCAAATCTCCTGGCTTTTTGTTGCTCTGATTAAAGAGTGAAAAGCCAGCAAACAGACAGATGGCATCATAAAAAGTAGGACTTTTCTACATTCTATGTAAACTCCCTTTCAGCCCAAGAGCAAACTGGGACTTTCATTCACCGCCCAATGGCTCTTTCTTTTAAGAGCGACGGCCACAATGTACGCAGTAGACGTGCCTGCTGATGTTCCACTCTGGATGTGATGGATGTGATGAGTGCTGTATACATTGTCTTTGAAACTAGTTCAGCTCTAAAGAGGTCACTTCATTCTGAGACGGTGCATGTGGGACTGGTGGATGGTGTGATTTTTCTGCTGCAAAGTGAGAAAATCGTCTAACATTGGCTCCCTGCAGACTCACTTTGAGCCTTGGACTGCAGCTTTATTCTGAATCATTGCTATGGTAATACACACAATACATCTCACTGTGGCATTGCAGTGCTTTTCTATGGAAGCCTCTGCTGTGTGTCTGACCTTTGATGTTCTAATTAAAGCAGAAAGAGGAACAAATTGTCAGATATGTTAGCAGTCTGCACAGTGAAAGCAGCTTCACTCTGCTGGCTTGTAGCTAATGGACAATGTTCATTAAAGGAAAAAATCCAAGTCACCTTGCCATGAACCACACCGCCACCATATAATTATGTCCCGCAGCAGTCCTGGACTACAAGGACCAGATTGTTTTCGCAATTCTTCTTTTTTAGTGCGCCTTTGAGCAAAAATTTTGCCCCAGCCACAAACTCACAAAATGAATTTGTGACATAGAGAACGACCCCTCCAAAAATGAAGACATCACAGCAGACAAAGCTGTAAAAAAAAAAATCAATTGGGCCAAAATCTCTCATGGGACCTCAAAATGTTTTTCTAAATCCACTAACAAAACCAAAACACGTGTCGAATATCCAATAAAAGTCTTTAAATTATTATAGGATGGCCACTTGATCTATGGCCTGGCAGCCATGTTGAAGCAAAGTGTGAATGTTGGCAATTTTTGCAAAATATGGGAAAACAAAACTCTTTGCTTGCACAATTTTCATGAATTTCACACACGTGGAACGGGGTTAAGTCTACAACCTAGCCAAAGTTTTGTTGATCTTTGATCTCAAGAAATGGCCACCATCTTGAATTTTCTAAAAGAAAAATACCTCGAGCACTTTCTATTCCTTTAAACTCATTTTTAATTTATCACATCCTAACTCCTTGAGCATAATTGGGAAGCTAATCGGGAAAAAATATTGGTTTTAGAATTTATAAATATTTAATGGCGTTAGCATGGAAAGCTAGCAAAAGTGGCATTCCTTTATTACGCGCACATTTTTTATAAGAATATTTTGAAAATTGTACATTAAATATGAATCATTGGTTCAGGCTGAATGAAAGGATATAACATTTGAAATCAAAATACCAGGAATGTGGGCATGATTAACCAAAAAACTTAGTTGCCAAGGAAAGTCAAATTTTTACTTTTGTCTATTCTTCTAAGAGTGACATAGAACTGTTTGTTACCCCCAGGCGACCAAAAAATAAAATGGTTGCTATGGAAATAAAACCAACAGAAAAGCCAATATTTTGAAAAATGTGTTTTGTTTGTTTTTGATGAATTTGTCATGTGCAACTCTGACCAGGGTGGCAGAGACAGGGAGGCTGCAGGCCAAATTGGATCTGTTTGTAATTCTTTTAGCTACTTTGTCAATACTATATTTAAAATGAAAAAAATGGTCAAAAGTTAGCAAAACAAATATTTGTAATCTTTTTCTCTTTTCCCCCCTTGGAGTCATGCATCTTTCTGCATGTGACAGCTGCTTTCAATTTGCTTTCAAACAAGACGGATGTCTGACTGACTGAATGCCATCACTTTAGCAGATTAGATACGACCTCCTTTGTCACAAGTAAGTAATAAATAACAGCAACTTCCAGCAGTTTCTAGGTAAGACACAGTGGACGCTTAGTGTTCCTGCAATAAAACACAGAGCCATGATTCTCAGCTGCAAATGAATTGAGACGGCTTACTAGAAAAATTACAATTCCCACACTGCTCCTTTAAAGCCACAGTTCAGCTATTTCTTTTTTTGCCATACCCAGATGTCAACTTGTGCAAAGAATATATTTACAGACTGCACTCGTTCAAACACAGAAGATGAAATGAAAAACTGGAGAGTAAACACAAATGAGGCATTTGGGGCTTCTTTTATGACTTCGAAAGTAGCAATGAAAACGCTGGCTGGCACCCAGGCAATTAAACCAGCGTATCTTTTCACTGAGAAATTTATCTCATCCTTAGATAAGATGATGCAATTACTGCCAAACTAATTAAAATCTCATTATTTTGCATTGTTCCTCTGTGTTGTAACAGTTTTTTTTTTCATGTTTTTTCAGATGTGCCAGTGTTTGAGAGAGCCCCTTAGGAGTGGGAGGGGTTCAGATTAGCCAGGTTGGCATCAAAGCCTCGGTTTTGGCAGCGTTTCTCCAGTCCGGCATTCTTCTCTTGCCTGGGGAAGCCCTCATAAATGAAGCCCTTGAGGGATTTGCTTGATTCAAACAAAGTGAGCTCGTCCTTGAACTAGAGGACGTGACTCATAACGGCTGAGGTTTGCCCAAAGAGCAGTGGGAGCTTGTTAATCACCAAATGTCGGTGTGACTGATTAGGAAAAAATACAGTGGAAGAGCCTGGCAGATCGCAGGTCGAAATCAAAACCACAGATATTTTTTTTTTTATTATAACAGACTCCATCACTGATTTACGAAATATTTTCCAACTGAAAAGTACAAACTGTCCAACTTGTGACTGTAGTTGAATATGTTACGCAATTGTAGCCTAGATTTCTTTTTTCTCTTCTTTCCAATGACTAGAATCCATTATCTGTTTGTTTCTGTGATCTCCTTGATTTGTAGCAAAGAGTTGTTTTTGGTCAACTTTCATTATAATTTTCTATAGAATGGGGTATGTTTAATAATGCCCAAAGCTTTGAGGGGGATAGCAGAAGGATATATAGACTAGCCACATTTATTTAAACAGACCGTTTTCTCATGTCCCTTATATGACATTTCTTAGTATAGGGGAATTTTTTAGTCATACATTTTTTTTCCTGGATGCTTTTTCCCACAGATTTTTCAGCACAACTGCAGCATTAATTTATATAAGTTATAATACCACAAAAATATATGTAAAATCTCAGAATCAAAACTTCAATGTATTCAATCAATGTGCAGAATTTACAAACGTTGGTTTTAACATCTCATCAAAACTTAAGTTTGCAGGATTTCTTTAGGCTAAATTAACCAATTTTTGAACTATCAGAAGCAACTCGTGTAAATTTAAAGAAAGTAATCAAGAAGGAAAGTTTTGCCAAGTCCAATTTTCATAATTTATAAAATGTTGCAGTTATAATAAAATGATTTTCCTGCATTTGGCAACTGATAGAAGCTGTTATCTGTGATTACAAATTATGCTGACTTAACTGTTAGTTTAAGTCCTGATCATTTCACTAACTGTTCAATAAAATCATGGAAAATAAATTGAAATTATGATCCCAGGAAAAAAAAACGTCTTCAAATCAGCAGCAGCTCAAAAAATATTCTTTATTTTCTCATTGCTTTCATGAGGAAAATACCTCAGCCAGTTCAGTATTATAAATAATATGCCAACCCTAAAAAAAACATGCAAAAAATTATAAAGACGTGAAAATAGTATGTGCTGATTGCACAGTAATGTAAGCTTTACTATGTGTAGTTCTTTAATGTGTTTGAGATATAACTTTTGACTACATTGTTTTATAAAATTGTGGCTAAAGCATAAACAAGAAAATGTGTTTATCTGAAAACAATAACCTTTTTTGAATTTGGCATGCATGCAACATCTAAACTACTGTTGGAGATAAATGATTTTTAAAAGAAATGTGTTTTTACCCTCTAAGACAAGCCTGAAAAACACTGAAAGTAAGAGGATCATTGAGGACAGTAATAATTACTTACAGAAATTGTAAGTTCTACTGACAATGATTCGCTTTTCTTCAAAAATTTGTTGTGAGATTCCAGCAAAATTTACTTTTTCTTTAAGGGAAAACAGTGTTTGTTCTGCACGAAAACTAAATTAACAAACGAATAAACTTGTCTTTTTCTGTAAGACGATTTAGTATGAAGAAGATTACCGTGACATTGCACTGTACATCCACAGCAGTTCTTTCCGGCAGTTATCACAGGCTGTAGTTTATCCTTTAACAACCCCTGTCACCAGCAGCTCCTCTACAGCCCACTCTTTAGTTAAGTGTGTGTGTGTGTTTGTGAACACTGCAATGTGTGGTGTGTGCAGTAGGAAGCAAAATCTAACCCCTCACTCTTCACAGCTGCGGGAGACGTTTCTGTTTATTCAGGTCCAAAAAGACTTTCCCATCAATTATTATCACTCATCTGTGTGAGTGAGTGTGTCAACTCCCCCTCATACTGCTCTTCAAACCATCAGTTCATCAGCAGTCAGCAGAAATATGCAGCAATATCACTTAATTTCTCTATAAATTAACAAAAATTTTCTTTTGGATGAGACACAGGAGTCTTCCTCTAAAATACTAAATCAGTATCTTAAATTTGAAGTTTTTATTTTATTTTTTTCCTGACAAGTATATGACTGGTCTAACGCACAACTAAATCAAAAGGAAATGCCTAGTTTCATCCCAATCCTGTAAAGATACCGACAGTTCTTTTCTAAACAAGACAGAAGCTTTGTGTCTAATTTGACATTTAAACAATCGGTTAATGAAACAATAAACACTGACATTCAAGCCAATAAAAGCAGCTTTTATTTACAAGAAAGACTCTTTTCCCTTCCTTCTTTTGTATTTGTTGAAAACCTTAAGTGATTTCTGTCGTCGATTAGATGAATGGCAGTTTCAAACCCTTTATTGTGTTTGTATTGAAAAGCTGTTTATTTACCGCTTTTATTTCTTTCAACAGTTGCAACATAATTAAAAAAGGATCCAACGACAAATTCTTTATATAAAAAAAAATGCTCATTTAAACACCTTTAAGGAAATATGAAAATATGCAAAAAAATTTAATTAGATCTGCAGAGGCATTGTTCATAATGAGGGCTTAAAAAGTAAGTAAAACTTAACCCAACTGGTCTAGTATAGCTGCTATTATTAAGCAAACATTTTGAGTTAGGACTTGTGCTAAATAAATCTGCCTTTCCTTGTGAAGATAAAACTTCTTTTCATTTTAGTGTTTATCTAAACTAAGTGAAACTACTTTTATTAGTTTAAAAACCACATAAAGATGTTAAAGTTTGGTTATCCATTAAACCTTTAACATCCGAGTTTTAGCTTCAGTGTTTTTTACATTCTTTTAACTATCGTAACTTTTCTACCGTTTACGTGACGTCATTCCAGAGGATTTTTAAGCAGAGAAAAGAAGCCCCCGTTAACCAGCTAAACATGCATTGAAAGAGGCATGTATTGCATGCATGTTCAAAAGTATCAATACAAAACCCCCTTTCGAGTCGTGACATTAAGCTGTAAGGTAAAGACTAATCTGAACTCTCGAGTGACATAAACAATGAACTCAGATCAACCTCCAAACACTCATGAGGTTTGAGTGGGAATCTAGAGGAATTATCCAGCATCTCAAAGATGGAAGGGGTGTGGTTTACCAACAAGCTCACTCCTGATTAGCGAGAGTGGTTGGCATAGAAATGCTGACTCAGACCAACACGGACCAATCACTGCTTACTAATGTCGTCTGGTTCCAACATGGCAGCATCCGTATTGCAAAAAAATGGCGGTTGGAACCGAAAGAAAGTAACATTTTATGGGTGACGACACTTTCCATGTCCAGCTTCTCTTTTGTCAATGGGGCAAACCAATAAAGACAGTGTAAATTAGAAAAATACAAACTGTTATTTCTTCATTATCTTGTTAATTAGTGTTCTGTATAGTGAGGAGTTTACTTCTATCAATAAATGAAAGTCAGAAGACTTGTAGGACCAGCCGTTTTTTGTCTTTGCTTATTTTTATTCCCCATCACCTCCGAAATGAGCAGCTGTTGTGACTGATGACAATTTCAGATGGTTTGATCAGTCAAGTGTGAAATCAAACCAAACCTACTACACATTTTTGGTATTTCCATCCCACAAAAACAATACCCTCAGGACAATTAAAGTGTGAAAGTGTTCTCAATTTTTGTGTCCTTTGCGCAAACATAGTCCAAATTTATTCTCAAAGTCAAACTTGTCTTCAAAGAAAAGACATTTGGTGGTTTTTCTGAGACCGTTTGAACCCAGATTGTCCTCATGGACTCTCAAAAATAATAAAGTAAACTTCACTTTAGATGCTACTTGCAGCTGTTTTGAAGAAAACAGAGTAACTAGCGTAGAATCTAACGCGCATACGGGCTGCGTCCACACCCCCAAACTCGTTCTAGCACACCAAGTGCCTCACCCACCCCTCAGCAACACACAAAAGACACACACATACACACAGAGGGGATCTCTCTCTTCTTGCAGAAATCTATTATTAGATGTTCAGCCCAGAGACAAACTAATGACACATTGGGATGAATCACCATTGCCTCTGACTATCATTACACTGGCAGCGCTGCTACAGTAGACAGGATGCTGGCCACCACGCACGTATAAACACACTCATACCGTCACGCTGCAGCAACAACTGCAGCTAAAGTCCTCACCCCGTTAGAACAGAGCCCCACCTCGCTGCAGGTTTGCAATCAAAGAATCCACACTGATCTAATGCTAAGAAACCCCGATGTTCAACATAGATGGACGAAACTGTCGCCGTGGGGACCGACATCAACATCCGACAGAACTAGAATCTTGTGATGAAGAGAAGATTCTTCGTGCTGAGCTTTTGTTTTCATGGTAAAACCCATTGACTACCAAAAAGTCGCTCATTGGATTCCACTTGATGAAAATGAAGAGGGATCACTATATGAGAACTGGACTGAGTGACCCCTCTCCCATGGCAAAATCACAAGTTGAAATGTTGACTAAGTCTGACTCAGATCAATCACTGCTTACTGACGTTGTCTGATTCGTTCCGTTCGATGCGACGTTCTTATTGCAAAAAAATTACGACTGAATTTAATTTCACTAGAACCGGAAGAAAGCCATTTCCTATGGATGATGTCGACTTCACAAGTTCCAGTTCTCATATACAGTCAACAAGTGGGATGGGTAGATTGATTGCTTGCCCCGCCCACTTCAACAACATTCTGAAAATGGGGGATTAGTTGGAACAAAAAAAATTAAGAGATTTGTTAGGTCCATCTAATTCACCTGCCAATCAAACAGCTCACCTAATAATGCAGAAATGCTACTTTGTCATAAATAGATAACAAAACGTTAATCAACAAATAGATTTTTGAAACCAAGCAGTTCATACTCTAATTTTTGGAGAAGAATTAAACTTTTTAACTTGGGAGCATTGACTAGCTATTACTCAGTCATTCTATTTGTCAGAATAACCATTCTTACTCTGCTACATCTTTTTTAAATGGTCTTGGTAATCCTATTTTTTTCCATAATATTTTTTCTTTAGTACAAGTTATTCAAGTTATAAACTGACCAATCAGATGCTTCATTAAAAGTAGGTGCCCTCAAGTCGAACGTTCGAAGCATTTAACAGATTCTCCTGAGCCCGCTTTCAGTGGAAGGGGTGTGGCCTTTTGACATACTCGCTACTGATTGGAGAGAGTGGTTGCCATAGACAAGTGTAGACTAAGATCAACATGGACCAATCACAGCTTCCTCAGGATCTCTGGTTCCAACATGGTGACAGAAATTTTGCGGAAAAATGGTGACTGAATTGACTTAATTTGGTTGGAACCATAAGAAAGTCATTTTCTATGGGTGGCGTCTCACTCACTGTCCAGTTTTCTATATACAGTCTTAGGAGTCAATAGGAAGTTGCTCCCTTTTGCAACCTGTCCCTGGTGGTCATTTGAAGAAACCGCATCACTTGGCACTTTTGGGTTTCTGTCAAATTTGGAAACAAAAGGTGGGGGCTCAATAAGACATCACACATACTCTAAATGCACATTTACGTAGTTCCATCTTTTTCTGTCACATTTAAAACAGCCCAATGCTGCAGAAAAGTTGAACTATAAAATTATATGTTATAGATTATTTACCATGTTGGTTTGTTTTTTGAGTAATAATTTAGCTGATGCCACCTCCGTGTATTTATTTTTCTAAATAACCATCTGATTGTATTTATTCTAACCAGCAAGCATTCAAAACATCAGAATACAATCAGCTCTTAATGCAACACAATAAAATTATTGTAATTGTTTTCTCAAGAGGCTACAATTCTCAACACAAAAGAATCTTGTTTAAGCTGTCTGTGTGGCTTTGACCAACAAATCAACAATTTATCATCAACTGCAGCGCTGCCAGATTACAAGTGCAGAAATGTCCTTGAACTCTTCAAGAAACAAAATGGAGAAAAAAGTTGCAGCTAAATTCCTCCTTTAGTCCTAACGGTAGCATGTTTGGATCTCTCCTGCTGGTATTCACACTGATCATTATTATATAGTCATCTAGGTTTTTACGTAAAAAAATTCAGTGAACAATACAAACAAATGTGAAACAAAAGAAAGCCTTTATCTGCATTTTTACCAGAAGGGTCCAAGTGGAAACAACTTAAAGTGGCTGCATCTAATGGTAATGGACGTTTAAGTGATACATCAGACCATATATCAAGTTTGTGTAAGCCTTGATATATGATCAGAGCTCCGTGAAAGTCTGCAGGTCTGGCTTTAAATGAGTAATGCAGTGGATCATTTCCAGCGTCCAAACACTTAAAACAACGCCTATTTAAAAGTAGTGCAATCAAACCCTTTAAGCCAAACACACAGATTTGCTAGTTTGTTAAACTGTTTACTTTCTATTTATCTCACAATGTGAAAGTCCAGGCTAAAAACTGTAGCTTTTGACTGCGTATGACAGCTGAAAGTCTGTAAATCTTGTTTTAAAGGGATTTTAATTTACAATTTTAGTTGTGATACATTTATTTATTTGGATTTTGACTTTTGTCTTTGCGCTTTTTCAAACGAGGCAACAATAAATTGTCGTTTTTTATCAACATTACATGAAAACTTACATTAGAGGCTGATGACCTCAATCAGAAGCACAGATGAAGATGCTCCTCATTGTCTATTGTTCATCTTAATTTTTATTCTGTGAAAAACCGTTTCGTGGATCAAGTTTGATCAAAGACTCGAACAAGTCAATAAACTTTTGCCAGAAAAGAAGACTGGCAAAAGGAAAATTGAGGGAGTGAGTTATTCTGGTAAGTTTGACTAATGAAGGCTTCACACATCTGCATTTAAACCAGTGTTCTTCATCAAGCTTCATTTGATTTATAGCTTGATTTACAATCCTGCCATCCATCCACAAACTCCAACTAAAAGGAGATTGATTTGCTTCTATACCTCGCCTCAGATGCTGCAGCAAAAACTCCTTTTGTAGGCGTTTTTTTTTTTCCTTTTCTTTTTCTGCTTTTCAGTCCACGTTCAGACAGAGCAAGTGTAACTGCAGGCTGATCCAGACACAGCAAGTACAAATACAACTGCCCTGAGGGCTTTGACTAGCTTCTACGCAGGCGTTCAAGTCAATTCTTGTGTTTTAGCTTTACGTCTGTGTTGCAACGAATAAAATCTCTAAGAATTATTATACAAAAGTGTGATAAATAAACTTACTTTAAAAAATAACAGCATGCATAACACTACATGAAACCCTGTTCTATAAAAAGCACATATTTAAAATCCCACTCTGATCATCTTTTGATTTATTTAAAAAATGTTCCCAGTGGCATGTTAATTATGATTATGCTGTTTTTGTGCAAAATTAAAAAAAATTAAAAAGTCAATGTCATTTTCTAGGACATTGTTTTGGCAGAGCGGCAGGAGTTAATTAGAAATTCACAGTAGACAAGATCGTTGGCATGAACTAAGCCTGCCCACATTTCCCATCATCCCTTTGCTTACACTCTCCCACTAACTTATAGCTAAATGCAATTTTAATCTTAATTTTCTTGATATATGTCTTCTATCATCAGAAAAATGCCTCAAGAAGATGTTAAAAATACCACAGCATGATTTTTATAAGAGTGGGTCTTTAAAAGGAGCTTTCTTTGCATATTATGATTTTATAACATGATATTTCTAAATCTATTCTTTTTAGAAATAAAACCCATCTCATTTTCACCTACTGTTATTTTCATCTTTCTGAACATTTTTAGACACTTGAGAAAACACGCCAGATTGCCACAAGGGAATAACTGTTGGATGCTGTCACTTCTGCAGGAACGGAACAGAAGAACTGAACAAAATCTCTGGATTTGACAAAGTCAAATCAGAGTAAAGACTGCAGAGTTAAAACTGTGAACTTTTTAGAATATTTTTTTTGTCTAGGTTTTTGGTTCGGCTTAGGAGAGCGTCCTTCAGTGCTTGTTTCCATGACGATAACTTATTTATAATTCCCTTTGAAAATCAGTTCTCAGTAGTAAATAATGATAAAAAAGCAGAATTATGCTTCAACGAAGATTTTTTTTTTTTTTTTTTACATATTTCATGCATTGTCTACTAAATAGACGTGCTGTAACATGCAAGACAAGCTGACCACACTCTGCCTCCTTCTCTGGTCTGCAAGACATGACTTGAACGTTTTAAAGGAATGCCAACAACATAAACTGCTGAAACCTGATAATACAAGCTTTGTCTATGTTATATTTAACTACAACTCACATAAGTCTTTTACTCTAGGTTATGACAAGATCATGATGGGAAATGTAGTTTTTAAGTCATTTCTATATAGATGACCTTCGTGTATTTTGTTGAGAATAGTTTGAGAGCATGCAGGTGCGCGAGATGATGAGGGTTTAACCCCTCAGTGACTTTAGGACCACACATGGTGATACAGGGAGATGCGATCGATCCAACCCTCCAAACCTGACGGCTCCAACAGATTCAAGAGCAAAAAGGACATGTGACATTTTCACAAAATACGGCCCTGCAGGACTGACCTTATACTTGCTGCAGGCCATGCATGGAAACTGGTCATTAATGTCACTTTCAGATGTACTGGTGTCAGTCCCCTTGCTACTCTTTGCCCTAGATGAGTCCTTCCAGCCTGCTCTTCCCAGCACAGTTATTGCACCTATTTTGGATTGAGAAACCAGGCCAGGCAGCAGCGCTCAGGGCAGAGCTCACTCAGTTTCTGCCAAGATGGAGGAGAAGGATTTTGTGGACTGTCCAACAAAAAAAAAAATTTTTAAAAGAGGAAAAAAAATGTAAAGGGAGTTTTATCTTGAAGGGTTTCTTGAGTGAAATGAATCAAATATGTCAGCCCGCCCTGTTGATTATCAGGATTTCATGGTGCAACGATCGAGCCTAATAACATAACCGGTGAGGTTATTTTTAGCGCGCTGGAAGATGCGCTCACGGTGATGGCGATGGCTTCCTCCCCTCCCTCCCACAGCAGAATGACGCCGCGCTCTTACGCAAAATCTGGGGTTCACCTTTCCGTGGACCTCCAGCTCCGACTCCGCGCTGCCTGTCTATTTGTGGCACAAAGGTGGAAACGTGCGGGCGCGCAGATGGCGCAGAAGTTTTCCCAACACCCCCGCCTGTTTCTCGCACGTGAGGCGTGATTTTAGGCTCGTTTTTTTTTTATTCTAGTCTTGCCTGAACTTGCTACTGGACACACCCTGCATCTCTGGAGGCAGGTAGCTGGCTTTGTGGGAGGAAGCCAGCGGGCATTCCTGCGCTCCTGATGGGGCCCCAATAGGGGTCGCCGCTTTGCGCACAACAACCCCTCAGAAGCGCCCACACTTATGATTAATTGACATGCAAAAAAAAAAAACAGCATGCCGGGACAGAAAGTGCAGACTTAACTATTTGTAGAGGTGCTGGAGGCAAAGGTCGAGGCATTCTCCTTCTACTTCGTCCTCAGACACCAGGTCCGATAAAGGGCGCATCGGCACCGGGTCGCTCTCCTGCAGAGGCATCCTCATCTCCCGGATAAAGAGCTCCAAGAACCGTCGGAAGGTTTTCTCCTCTGCTGCAGAGCCGGCCATCATTTCTCATTCCTGGACAGACAGACAGAGAGCTCCGCCCGTCAGGGAGACCAACTTGCTAAGAACAGAAGAGTGAGAAGACTAACCCAAGTGACTGTCGGTGCGCCACCATACTACCTGAATGACAGTGAGGTACCGGAGAAGCAGGGCAGTGGGCTGCCGGGGAGTCTGAGAGCGGAGGAGCAGACCGTGGCGTCTGTGGAGCTGGACGAGCTGTCACCGGCTGCACTGAGCCCCCATTCAGAGCCGAGCGGGAGCGCGCCGCGTTATCAGGGATTTCGGCTGATCAGGAGGCAGTGACGTCAGAGAGGCGGAGCGCGCACGCAGCTCTGCTTCCTCGCGTCAACGGCACAGTGCGTCTTTGTATACACAATAGCCAAAAACACACACTAAGGGTCAAAAGTTCTGCTGCAATCCAATGTTTCCAAGTTTGATTTAAAAAATAGATTTTTTTTAAAATATATTGTTGATCCACATTTTACTGACTAAAATGTATTCCTGTTCTTTTGTTTTCAGGTGCTCTGGTGTGGTATAGCTCAATACTTTTATCTCATTGGTTTGTTGTAGGGTGTCCAATAGTTCCATGCATAACGCTGCAGTTTATCTGTACACGTCAGCAACCCCATGGACTCAGCAAAATAGCCCCTACCATCATACTTACCCCTCCATCCGTAAGAGGATTGGACACGATTTAACCATCCTTTCAGCTTTTTGACAGCATACAAAGATTCTGTTTAACACCCTCTTCCAGTCTGTCCATTGGCAATTATTTTATGAGTCTTTGGGGCATAAATATTTATTTAACAATTTGGTTCTTATCATAATCTGTGGTTGCTGATATAACTCATAGTCAATTATGGTTCACTTTGAACGATCCGATTCACTGACCTAAAATGGACCAAAAATATCTTAAGCCATAGCTTCAACCAGTGCGACTCAGAGATAAATATCTGGTACTGAACAGTTCAGGTGAAGTTTTCTAGATTCCTCGTATTCTTGCAAGATGATCAAGTATAAATTAAATATGTGTACAAATAAACAAGAATTAACTGCAAATTCTATGGAGTGAAATTTCCGCCAAAAGTCTCCCACGGGCATATTTTGAACTCCACGCGCGCAATGAACGTTCCACGGGCACAATTCTGCCTCCATGAGCCCTCCTGTAGTCCTGCGTGCTCCTGGAACCACTCCTGCTTGCTCATGGAAGTATTCTTTGTGTTTGCTTTGATGCACTTGGTCGTTTTTATGTCATAGTAAAACAGACCTGGGTCTCAATTAAAATGGTATTTTCCAATACCAATATAATCAATTCATTTTGAAATTATTTTAAAGTTGTATCTCAATTTGATTCGATTAATCACTCATCTCAGATTTCTGATTGTACTGCAGGAATTAATTCAATTAGTTAAGAATAATTTCAAACGTTGAATCTAAAGATATGTGTATGAATGTCCATATGAGATCTACATTTAGACATTATTTATCTTCCTACAATAAAACATCTCTAAAAGACCATTTTGTACTTCTCTTAGTAATTCAAAACAAATTTTCAAAGTTTTCAATCCAATGTTGGAATATCACATGAGCCACATGTACAGTGGAGGAAGTATTTGATTCCTTGCTGATTTTGTAGTTTTGCTTACCTTGCCCACTATGTTTGGAGGAAGAGAAATGCTGCCTATTTTTCTGCACAGTGCTACTTCACAATGTGGATGGGAGGACGGATGGAGCCATTTACAGTCAAATCCTGAGTGAGAACCTCCTTCTCTCTGTCAGGAGGCCTAAAATGGGTCATAGATGGGTTCTCCAAAAGGATAATGACATAAAACACACAGCCAAGCCAATTGAGGAATGGCTGAAGTGGAAGCATATCAAAGTTGTGGAGTGGTCCAGCCAGTGTCTGGACCTCAATCCTATAGAAAACCTACGTAGAGAGCTGGAGCTCAGAGTTGCCAAGCAACAATCAACAAATCTGAAAGATTTAGAAGTCATTTGTAAAGAACAGTGGTCAAAATTCACCCTGATATGTGCAGAAATCTGCTCATCAACTACAAGAAACATCTGGCATCTGTGCATTTGCCACAAAGTACTAAGTCCTTAAGGCAAAAGAGTTAAAAAAGTACTTATTGAAATGCAAATATATGCACACAAATTTTTCTAAGTCAGTTTCTTGATTTTCTTTGTGATTTTCTGTCTCTCACTATCTAAATGTCAATTTTTGTTTTAAGTGGGCAAACCTACAAAATCAGCAAGGGTTCAAATGCCCATTTCCTCCACTGTCCTACAACTTGTATTGTGTTGTTGCTGCAGAGTTTAACTTTCTGGAAACATCCATGAGGAAGTTGTAAAGTGGGTTGTTTCAGATGCCTTACTTACCCACTTTGTGCTGTTCAGGGTCACCCTGTAGGAGAAAGCTTGAGTCTATTTAAGCCGTCATCCTGCAACATCGAGAGTAAACACTGCACAGGCCCTCAGGTCATCAAATGGCAACAAGAAAAGGAACGTGCACTCAACTAGATTTTAAACTCATGTTTGCTTCCAAACTGGGTGAAGAAACCTTCAATTCCCAACAGAACAGCCCCATGCAGGTAGGATTGAAATCACCTTGCTATGAGGCAAAAAAAAAAAACGCTCTGTTTGTCATTGAACAATATTTTAAAAAGTACTTTATACCCATCAGCTGTAGAAAAACTGGACATTTTCATGGGACATTGCAGGTTAAATTATGTAAAGAGCACTGGAAAAATCAAATCCTCACTGAACTGCCTGATGTCTGCATGAGAGACCCTCAACTCCACCCCCCAGGATACCAAGCAAAGTGTAGTGGGTTCTCACAGGCACTTCTCCAAAATCAAAGGCTGTCAAAAACAAAAGGTTCAAATCTATTAACAGCATCAGAATTAGCTTTATTTAGCCACGTGTGCACTCTCATATGGGATGTAGGAGCCATTGTGTGATTAAAAAAGCCAATGTAAAGTGCCTTTTCAGATTTAGAACTTAGATAAGGTCAGTAGATATTATATAAGTGTGGAGCGTTTGCTATTTTCAAACGGAAACAGCACTCTGGCAGCTTTCTCAACGGTGACTTGAAAATTTCTCAGCATAAACAGGAAATTGTATTTTTAAAGTACATTTCCTTGCACGTGCACTGTTGGCTTCAACACGATCACAAATTATTTTGTCAGTATGAATCAAATAACATAGGTTGTCTTAGAGTTGTCTCATGACTTACATAAGTCATGAGAAACAGATTTTAGAGCGACTGATAGCTGGAAGAAAACAGATGGAATGGTGTGAATGTAAGAACTTTCATGCATGCATGCTTTAATGAATATATTTGCATTTAACGAGGCATGTTGGCTTTAAAAAGCAGCTGTTAATAACGGAAAACCTAATGTTTGACTGTTTGGATAGCAGTTTAATATTAATATAAAAGTCTCATAAGTAAATAGAGGAAGGTGTCTAAAACGGTATGTATTCATGTTAGTTGATGCAAGGAATATAGGTTTTAGCATTAGGTTTACAAGATTTAAACAGGAGGGAAGTTGTTTTAAGAAATTCTTTCCACTCTTTTCATCTGTTTTATCTGCATTGAGTTTGCAAGGATTGTCCACTTTTATTATGAAAAGCATTTCAGTAATCAAAGTAAAATGCAAGCTTAACGTTTTAGACTCACTCTGATGAATGTTTTTGGTGTTTTTATCATGTTTTTGTGCGAATTTTCTCATGAGGGAGGACATATATACAGACAATTTAGCTTAAAATTGCATTTCTGAGCATTTCTTTATTGGAATCGTTGTGAATCAGGAGCAGATGACAAATAGCTGTTTGAAAAAGAGCTTATTTAGAAAATACACTGGGCAGGCCACATATTCACTGCTCCTCTCTGCAACAGGGAGGGGAAAGGGGGGCGGGGTTGCTCTGTGCCAACGGTCCCACCTACAACTCAGAGGCTAATTTCTGGTGCTCTGAAGAAACTATGCCCCTATGCCCTAGAAAAAAGCACAGGGTTTTTTTTAGGGGGTGATAATGATAATTTAATGATAATTAAAATACCACTGGAAACTCTTTTGAAATAGATCAAAAGATGATTGGAGTGGGTCTTTAACAAAGCGTGAAAGAGTAGGGTAAGTTGATATTTCAGGTACAAGAGAATCCTGTCACCTGGTTTTTGGCTTCTTTCTTATGTTTAGGTGCACAAAAGAAGATGATGCGTCTGACCGGATGAATAAAAATGTAATTAAAGCTGTCTCTGTTGCTTCCTGTGCCCACTGTCGCAGTCTACCTGTCCTGCACCATCACAGGAACCTTTGATTTTAGGACAAAATTAATGCCTCAATGCAAAGCTGGGGAACTACTTTACTTCATGTTTACATAATGATAAATAGAGCTGCAGACAGGAGCATTGGAAACCACTGTCACCTCACAGGAGAGTTCTTTTTTTGTTTGTGGAGTTTGTGTGTTGTCCTCGTGTATATGTGGGTTTTCTCCGGCAACTCCGGTGTCCTCCCACAGTCGAAAAACGTGCCTCATAAATTGATTTGGGACTTTTAATTGTCCTTGTAGGATGTTGTAATAAAAACGGGAAAAAATAAAGGAGACAAACAGACGTGTGTGAAAACGTGAGTCATTATAGTCACGTTTTTTTCTTATTTCATTTAGATTCGACATGCAAACCGTTGTTTTTGCACCTCAAGTTTTGACCCTACAACTAACATAGTTTCTGTTTTTCCCCAGGACAATAATGTTAACTGAAGTTTTTACATTTTTGTTTACATCCATTGATAAAATTTAAACTTTTTTCAGATAAAATTGACTGAAAGCCGTTGCGGCAGACACCTTTAGGATTTTTAAAAGACTTGCAACCCGCTTCAAACTCCAAAATTGAATTTTACCAAATGACAGAAAGTCCTGCTCAATCTGCTCTGTTTATCTCTAAAAAGATAAGTTGGACTATGTCAGCGCTCTGCCACCGTGCAGCCCGGCATCAAGCATTTGAAAAAGGAAACACCTACAAGGAATTATAGATTGGCTGCTGCAAACCCCTCGCTGAACACAGATGTAAAAGAAACTTAAGAAAAAATATTTTGTGTAATTAAACCAAGAAGAAAAAAACAGATCTAATTCTGTTACATATACACCCATCCGTTCATTTTCAGAACCTGCTAAAGCCAAAAGCAGGATACTCCCTGAACCTCAATGGATCTATAAAACAT
Source organism: Adrianichthys oophorus (assembly GCA_036245035.1). Taxonomy (NCBI): domain Eukaryota; kingdom Metazoa; phylum Chordata; class Actinopteri; order Beloniformes; family Adrianichthyidae; genus Adrianichthys; species Adrianichthys oophorus. Next base: position 21,964,049 of record BSAI01000201.1, on the reverse strand, counting down.
ATTTTTGAATGGTCGAAGGAAGCCAGAGTGCCTTTTTAAAATGGTTTTGGTAATAAGATAAGGATATTTTTATTTGGTTAATGTTATTTATAGGAAGCCTATTCTTACATCTAGATCCAGAGTATCTGCTCATACCAAACACTGATCCAAAAACATTGCTTTATGACCAGAATTGAGTCTGTTTTAATTTGGACCAATGGTACTTCACTCTTCTGCAGTATATCAAGCAAAGCTAAAAATAATATGAATATAGAAGAAAATGGTCAGGAAAAGTCCCCTTATTAAATAGGTTTAAACAAGCAGACTTAAAATATGCTTGTCCTCTATACAAAATAAAAAATGTTCAATCAGAATAAAAAAAATAGTTTTCAAATGTATTTCTTCTAATAAGCAGAAACTAATTTATATTTTCTTTCTTTTTATGCCAATGTTTTATGTTGCATTGGTTATTCTGGTAAAAGACATTGTTAAGCTATTTTAATGGCTTTACATGTATGTACACTACACTTTTGGACTGTCCTTTGAATATTGGACTGGAACGTGATAATAGTAATATAAAACGCTTAATTTATTAACCATACTTTTTTATTTTTTTGCAGTCTACTATCTGCTAGTTTGATTTACTAACTAATTTGAATACAGAAAAAAATGTTCGTATAATGTTTTTAAAATGTACCAACGGGTCGCTTTATACTTGGCCAAAAAATAAACACACAAGCGGAACAGAAGAAAAACGTTTGTGTTTGTTCGGACGTTTTTAAAGCGAAGAACCGGAAGTGGAGCAGAAAGTTGGTACATGAGTGTTTTCGTTCCCCCGCAGTTGATGATGAAGGAGGACGGGATGTCTGTGCCCGTCTCAGTGGGGACTCTGCTGCAGGCCGACCTCCAGGAGGACCCCACTTACCGGGACGACGGCCTGTGTGTGGTCGGTGTTTTTGGGAAGAGCAACATGCAGGTCGAGCCACTGAAAGAGTCTTTGCTCAACACGCTGGCGGACAAAAGCATGTTCCCGATGTTCAGCTCAGCGGAGGACGGCGGCTCGGAGGAGAGCCTCATCCAGGCGTTTTACGACCAGGAGAACCGGGTCCTGTACCTGGTTCTGTCATCCGTGTGCGACAGCCGGCAGTTACTCTGGGCCTGTGAGACTTTGAGCGCCGACACCAGCCACTCTGACGCGCACGAATTCTGGAAAGGCCTGGAGCGACAGCACTGCCTCCACCTGCTCTACATGTTCTCCGTATGTCACATCCTCCTGCTGGTTCACCCCAACCAGACCTTCGACGTGACCTACGACCGACTCTTCAGAGCCCTGGACGCGCTGCGGCAGAAGGTGTTGCCGCTGATCCGGGCAGCCATCAAAGACTGCCCGGTGTCCAAAGAATGGAAGCTGAACTGCAGGCCCTGCCCTCCGCGCCTGCTCTTTGTCTTCCAGATGAACGGAACCCTGAAGGTCCATTCCAAAACATCTTTAAACTGTATTTTAAAAAGAAATCGATCAAGTTAGATTTAGATCCGGGTTTGAAATAAAACAAGAATAAATTGGAAAACATCCTTATTAAACTCTTAATATCTACTATCATCAGTTCAAAAGATGCACAGATGAATGTTTTTTTCTGTTCCTTTAAGAAAATAAAAGTATTTTTCTTTTTTGCTATTTATGTACCAATTTTTGACTTTAGTGATGCCAATTTTACTTTTGTTTAACTTAAGAATATTGTAACTTAAAACAATTTCTTTTAAAATAGAAATGTGACTAATTAATGCATATTAATAGCATTAAATCATAATTCAGTGATGATATCCTACCCTGCTTTGATTAGGTCAAATGAATATTATTTAAAAAAAAACAAAAAAACCCTGTACATTTGATTTAACAGTATAGGTTGTCTTTTAGTGACAGAAGCTTTCTAAAGTTTGTCCAGAATGTCTTTAAGATTCACAACCTCCACGTTAAAAAAACACAATAAATTATTTTTTTAACAAAAAAAAGCAGTTTGAAAAAGAGCTTATTTGCGACATAGAAAATACAGGGCGGGGAAGTGGGGGCAAGGTTACTCTGCACCAACTGTTCCGCTCAACTCGGGGATGAATTTCTAATGAACTCCTGCTGCTCTGCAGAAACTATGTTCCAGAAAATGACTTTTTTTTTCCTTTGGATAAAAACTGCCTAATTAAAGTTAAAAAAACCACTGAGAACACTTTGAAAATACATGAACAGATGATCGGAGTGAGACTTTAAAGTGACTAGTATTGTCTAAAAATGTTTTCTTTCTAATTTAAAGATCTCCAACGGCTCAGAGTCTGGAGGAAACCCTGACAAACCCAAGAAGCACTCTCCTCGGAGGCGTCTGCAGCATGCTCTGGAAGATCAGATCTATCGCATCTTCCGTAAAAGCAGAGTCCTGACTAACCAGAGCAGCAACTGTTTGTTCACCGTTCCCGCCAACCAGGCGTTTGTGTACGTGATTCCGACAGCAGACGAGGATCCGGTGAGCACCTTGCTCATCCAGCTGCGGTCCAACTGCATCTTAACCGACCAGGAATCTAGCGTGACCGTATCTGGACCGAGGAAGTACCAGCAGATGCGGCGCTCGGCTCGTCAGCTTGGCAGCGGTGGAGACTCTGGTGGTCTGTCGGTCGTCAGTCAGCTGGTGGACTGCAGCCTGAAGGAGTTCTTGTGGCAGCACGTAGAGCTGGTTCAGACCAAGAAAGGCTTTGACGACAGCGTGGGTCGAAATCCACAGCCCTCGCACTTCGAGCTGCCAAACTACTCCAAATGGGCCAATGTGGCATCCAAACTCCATCAAGTCTTGATCAGTAACACGGATGAAGAAATGGCCGAACTAGCTGCTAAAGTGCAAAGTCAAGTGAAGGTTCTGGATGGGTTTCTAGATGCTGACTCAAAGTTCTCAGAGAACCGGTGTCAGAAAGCTCTGCCGCTGGCTCACAGCGCGTACCAGTCCAACCTCCCCCATAATTACACCACCACGGTGCACAAAAACCAACTGACACAAGCCCTGCGGGTGTACAGCCAGCATGCACGCGGCGTAGCGTTCCAGCGCTACGCTCTGCAGCTACACGAAGACTGCTACAAGTTCTGGAGCAACGGCCACCAGCTGTGTGAGGAGAGGAGCCTGACGGACCAACACTGCGTTCACAAGTTCCACCTCCTGCCTCAACCAGGTGACAAGCTCATTCTGACATCTTTTCCTTTCAAAGAGACAACAGTTTTTGTTTGTTTGTTTGTTTGTTCAAACTGATATAGAAAAATAAATGTATGAGAATAAAGTCATACATCTAGGAGAATAAAGTTGTAAAATTATGAGGAAAAAAGTCAAAATTTTACAAGAAAAATAATTTAATAAGTTATAAATTGAAATTGATGAATGCATGAGCTTAAAGCTGTTTATTAAAAAACTAATTAAAAAAACAATTTCTCCTAATTTTACGGCTTCATCCTCTCATATTTTGGGCTTTTTTTTTCATACTTTTACGCATTTTTTCTCATATATGTATTTATTTTCTTTTATGGTGACCCTAATATTCTGTCATACAAAACTGATTTTTCAAAATAAAATATTTTTGAGTTTGAAACTGAAACCTGAATCCTGGTCCTGGAGTCCTCCTGAACCCGGTACATATTCCCTGCCAGGTGAAGAGTTTCACTCACAAGGCCTCAATTGAAGATTGAATTCTTCATTTTGCAGGGGAGAAACCAGATGTGGATCACAACCCGCCCATCCTGAACCACAACAGCAGGGGGCGCTCCACTTGCAGCTGTAACTGCGGCCGGAAGCAGGCTCCTCGAGAAGATCCTTTTGACGTTCAGGCCGCCAACTACGACTTCTACCAGGTCCGCTTTGGGATGCCTGACAGATGATGAGGATGTTTCATTTTGGAAATATACATTAAAAGAAAAGATAGGACAAAATAACATGAAAAAATACTAGAAATATCCAAATGGGCGTGAGAAGAAGTAGAAGCTGTATATTCTCACCCCCATGCCCTTGACTAAATTTATTACCACACCCAGTGCCCCCTATAGTCTCGTTCCCTCTCTGAGTACACATTCAGTTTTAGACTCACGTAACTACTTATATATGGATAAATATACAAATGAAAAACCATCAGATGCAGCTTTTTCTTTTCCTCTAACCATGTCTTTTCTTGTCCAGATGCTGGAGGAGAAATGCTGTGGCAAGCTGGAGAGGATTGACTTTCCAGTGTTCCAGCCCAGCACTCCCGACCCGGCGCCCGCCAGCAACCAGGCCCAGCGGACCCCCCGTGAGGGGTCCAGTGATGTGGAGCGGCTGAAGGAGCCCAGCACAGCTCAGAGCCACACACCCGGAGACACCAGCCTCAGCTTGGCTTTGAGTCTGGGTCAGTCCACGGACAGCCTGGGGCCCTACGGGGACGGAGACGGCCCCGAAAACCAGGTCCAGCCGAAGAGGCCGAGCCTCATTGATCGCCAGCCTTCAACTGTGGAGTACCTCCCTGGTATGATGCACTCTGGCTGCCAGAAGGGTCTCCTCCCCAAGTTCTCCAGCTGGTCGCTGGTCAAGCTGGGCCCAGCAAAGTCCTACAACTGCCACACAGGTCTGGAGCAGCCAGGGTTCCTTCCCAGCTCCTCCTTCCTCCTGCCGTGGGATTTGGTGATCCGATCTCGATCAGACGAAGACGCGGGACTCTCTGAGCCTTTGGACGGGGGCGCCTCCTCATGGCCAGCTCCCAACAAAAGCCTCATTGGGAAACGGGGGAGCACCGGAGGTCTCGGCCGGAGCCGCAGGAGGGACGACATGGCTCGGGTCTTTGTGGGGTTCGAGTACGAGGACAGCAGAGGGCGTCGCTTCATCAGCTGCGGGCCTGATAAAATACTGAAGGTGATGGGGCCGGGGGGCCCTAAAGATCCCGCCACACGGGTGTTGAACACAGACATGCCGCTGTACATCCCCTCCCCCTCTCAGGGCCGAGGCCTGAAGCAACACTTCGCTCAGCTGATTCGGCTTTTCATTGTAGTGCCGGACGCTCCGCTGGAGGTCACTCTGAACCCCCAGGTAAGAGATCCCGTCCCTAAAGAGCTTCAGCTCGCTCAACAAAATGCTCCATTTCATTTTTTAAAGGATTTTGAAATTGTTGTTATTGTTCCCCCTAAATCATTCATGTAAATTCACAACAAAATATTTATCATATCAGTCAAATATTCCTGCAGCTAATCATTTAGGAGTAAAAAAAAAAAAACTAACTAAAATTGAAGAATTAAATTAAAGTTAAATAATAAATTGAAAGAAAAATCTTTACAATGTGGCTTTTTTATTGGACAACAATAAAAATCTTTGTTTTAGCTTCTCCAAAATTAGATTTAGAGTAGAAAACAGAACAGTTATGGGAGCTTAAAATGTGTTTTATGTTAAAGAAAAATAAAATAAAATTGCGTTTTTTCATGGTGAGGTAACTTTTCTTTTTAAAGAATCTTTGTCCTTTTCAAAGTTTATATCATAAAGAGGTGTTTTCATCTTCTGTAGTGAAACTGCATGAAAATGTTAGTATTATTTTAATTTTCCCCCAAATGATTAATGTTTATCCATCAAAAGATATATTTAATGAGTCAAATTAGTCTGTAGCTAATCATTTATGAGTTAAAACCAATCAAAGAATGAATTCAAGCCAAAATATGCACACGGTGGCAGTTTTTTTGTATTAAAAAACAATAAACATCTTTGTTTTCGATTCTCTAAAAGTAGATTTGAATGTGACTAGCAAAAACTAGACATTTTATAGGAGAACATTAAAGTGCTTTTAGGTCAGAGCATTATTTGTTTAAAACAAAAAAAAAGTATTCACTGTAAGGAAATATGCAACTAAGAAGCAGTGCATTTTTCTGTCATTTAAAAAAAAAATCTAAAAAATTTGCTGCTATTAGATGAAAAGTGCGTCATTTGGTCATTAAAAACAAGAAATATAAACTTATTAAGCCTATAAGAAGCCAATAGTGATCATAGTGAAAGTGTGATCCACTTGGTCTTTTGTAAAGTCCACATAATTCTATTTATAAGGAAAAAATGTGTCTGGGTTCTTGAGTTAAAACTGCTAAAAGTTGTATTTGTCATTAAAATAAAGAATTTACATAGAAAAAGAGTGTTAAAACTGTTAAAACAAAGGAAATAATAATAAATTTGGGTAAATTTTTAAAGAGCTAAAAAGTTTGATGGCGTATTTGCAGATTGGGTTGAACTCTCGTGAGCTAAAAAAATGGTTAAAAAGAAGCAGAATTTTGATCCGTTTTTAAAGATCCACTCCAATGAAAATGGAGTTTTTAACATGTTCTTGTGACATTTTTCTCATGATGGAGATGTGTTAAGGCGCTTAAGACTAAAACTGAATTCCTGGGTATTTCTTTAATTCAAATCGTGATGGATCAGGAGCAGTTGAAAACCCGCAGTCTGATTCTGATGCAGCCGCTTGCAGACATAATAGATCCATAAACGCCTTCATTTTAATCATTTGAGCTGGTATATGTGTATGTATATGGAAGCTAACAGTCCCACCCACAACTCAAGAGGCACATTTCTAATAAACTCCTGCTATTGCAGAAACTACGTCCTAGAAAATGACACAACTTTTTGGATTTGGCTAAAAACTGCATGATTAAAAGACCTTTTGGAAGGATTTTACAGTAGAAAAACTATAGCAGGAGTGGGACTTTAAATGCTAAAAGAAAAGCTGAAAATGCTCCGCTGATTTCTAAACCCAGAATTAGGAACTAGTGTGAGACGCTCTTCAAACTTTGTTGTTTTCTGCTCTCCAGGTGCAGCCTGGTCCTCCTCCCTGTCCAGTCTTCCATCCAGAGCAAACAGACATCGTCTTGCCGCCCGACAGCTTCTGGGTGCTGCGCTTCCCTTATTCATATGTAACGGATCGCGGCCCCTACTACCCCCCCAAAGAGAACCAGCCGCTCACCAACTACAAGGTGCTGCGAGGCATCCTGAGAGCCGCCACGTCTAATCCTCCCCCACAGTGAACCCTCCGTGATCTGAACTGCAGCAAATGGGCTTAACTGTTACAGATCCTCAGGAGGAAGAGGATCTGCGGTCCAGCCGAGCCTCAAAGCTGCTGTCAGCAGTTTTAACCTCAGATGATTCTTTTGTGTGATGTTGCACAGTCTTTTCTGTTTGAAATGTATTGAAAAAAAAAAACACCTCAAAGCGCCTTTTTTTTTTCATCCGGTTGCTCATCAAAAGCTGCTGAGATGCAAAAATGATCATTTTGGTTGTTATTACCGTTTATAGATTTGAAACATATTTCTTTAATTTCCATTTTTACTCATCTTTAAGATGGATTTTGACCAACATTCCCATCTGTGACCAACCCGGAGGTCAAACAAGATTTGATCTGGTCGCTCAAATTAGTTAAAAGTTAACTGTGAGCTTGATATTTTTGGTTTTTCTGAGGAAATTTACTCCAGTGCACCTCAGATGGATAGGCGTTTCATCATAAGTTTCTGAGAGGACTTTAACGTTGGTTTAATAAATGTTTTACTCTCAAAAAACCCAGCGAGATCAAACAGATGCTTGTTTTTCGAAGTCCTGCCTGAACCCAGTCTGAGTCTGTGTACAAACAGGAAGTCGCCCAGTTTAAGTTCACTAAATAAAAGAATAAAATGTTGAGATTTTTATTTTCTGGTGTCACTAAAGATTTGTACTTTATTTGGTTGTGAAAAATGTTTCTTGAACATCAGAAGAGTTTTTGACATTCTGTAAATAAAAACAATTTTCTCTGTCCCCTGTGTTTATTTTCTAGTGTTTTATCAGTGATATTAAAGCAGTTAAGAGTTTAAATAAACCAAGCGCCAACTAATTAACTAATCCACATCTTCTAGTCTTCATAATACTCATTACCATCTTCATTAGGGCTAAAAGCAGCTCAGGAAAGAGCTTTTCTGCATCTTTGATTGCATGAGGTTACATCACTTCTCCACCAGAGGGCGCATATTCTGTAATTTAAAGTCACCAGTGTTTCATTTGAGACAAATTTAAGAGCTGATTTTATGTAAATAAAATGTGTACTATTTCAAAAGTACTTTTTTTCTAAAAAGTAATCAAAGAAAAACTATTTTTGTGATTGAAACTGTCCTTAATCCAAATTAAATACTGTCACGCTCATTAAAAGCTTGATAAAAAAAGAAACCTTTTTAATTGCGTGGAATTATGAGCAATAAATGAGATATTCACACCAGTGTAATTGGTCAATTATTAATTAAATATGTACAAAATTAAGCTTTAAACTTTTTTAGACATCTTTGTTATTGTGTGTTTAAGCACCAGAGGGCGCCAATTGTTTATTTTACCTTTTTTTTTCAAACTGAAGTGGATTCATCCTGTTCAGTCTGTTCTCACTTTAATAACAGAAAATGAATTCTACTTTATTTTAAATTTGCAACAAATTAAACATTTTAACTTACATGTTTTTATGCATGTTTTTGAAGAGCAAAAGTGAAATGAGATGAACTCCTGCAGGAGTTTCAAGTTGCATGAAAAAAAGTGAAGAGGCCACATGCAAGGTCCAATAAGAAAAAAATAATGAACTAAAAGAACAGCTATTATATACATCCCAGCTTTTTTCTCCGTTAAAAATGTGGGAAACAATCAGTCAAGACATTTTGCTTGATGCCCTCACGTCTTAAGTTAGTACATCATGTTGCCTTCTTGTAGTTGTAAGAAATGAATGAAACCTGTGCACCATAATCAGTTGGATAATTCTTCCTTTTGTCGCAGCTCTCAGCATCACCTGCAATGTGTTTACAGGGAGAAACGTTTGGTGTTTCTGTGAATTTAACAGAACCTCAAGTAATGAGGTAATAAACTTGTGATTTCATTACGTGTTTAAGTTCACAGGCTCACGGATCTCACCTTTAGGAATGTGGACAAAAAGAGTTTGGTTAATGACAAAGCTAATGAGAATGACTCAAGGTCAATAGTGGCTTAAAGGAACATTTCACACTTGTTGTAACAGCTACTGCTTCCTCCTTGTTTGCAGTCAAACTTGTAGTTTTCAATTCCAAAGAAAAGGAACTCTAAAGTTTTACTTGTGCTTTTGACATGGCTTCTGGATGTGTTCCGGTTTTTTGCTACCTTTGCTTTTCAGACTAAAATTTGCTTTTTGAACTGCAAAAACCCTTATAAATAAAACCTTGTTTGGACCATATCTGTGTAGAACTTGAATTGTTGAAACATTTTTAGCCATGTGTTATTGTGTTTCCACTCAACAAAATGTTTATTTTTAGTCTTGAATTCATTTTTAATGACTTTTTTTGAACATATAAAGAGTTGAAATTTAAACATAAGCTTCTGATAAGGCTTTTGCCTACTTGCATCATTTTAATTTCATAATTATTATATGAAAAACATATTTACCACGTGGCTTTGATAACTTACATTTAGTGCAACCGTTTGGCAGATTTTGCAGCTTTTATTTTTCATCTATCCAAAGAAAAAGAGTGTGCACGATGCTCTGAAAGAACAAAGGCAAATCGACATCAAAGGTGGACGAGATGGAAGAAAGGTTTCACGCAGGACAACGTTCATTCATGTTGGGGTGGGGGATGCACTTTAATTAAGAAAGTAGGTGGTAGTATCATGGTTGGTTGCTGCTTACTTAACACCTTTTTCTGACTTACAAATCCACATATCTTGTCCAAATATTATTATTTGTAATGTTTTTACGTTTTCAACAAATGGTCCTGTTTAAACCCACGTTTATGTAAGAATCTAGCTGATCTCTCAGAGTTTTACAAATTTCACAAGTTCAGCATTTGTCTTTATTTAGTGAGACAACTTATTTGTAGTGACAGCAGCAGCTCTCCAATTCATAATTCTACTTCGATGTGTCCTTCAGGCAGCCACTGCCAGCAGTAAATCTGGTTTTATGTGTAAAGCAACAACAACCATAAAGGGGAGAAACAAACTTGTCCTGTTGAGGTGGGTGGGATAAAAACCGAGAGTTTTACAGCTCAGCTTTGTCTCTTCTCTCAGTTCACTGAGCGCCGCAGAGGAGTGCCAAAGTTCACATCTCGCAGCTTAGGACAAAAGCAGAAAGAAGACACTGAACTACTTTTTCTTGAGTAGTTTCAGTTTACATGAAGTTTTTGATACTTGAAGCAAGTAAAATCAAACATTTGAGACTTTTCAAGGAAGGAAACGCAGCTTTATGTGAGTATAAAACGTACTTGTCAAGAAATCTATGGTTATAGCAAGTACTCACAGCCTCATGCAATGGGAGAGGACAAGTTAACTTTCAACTGTCTCAATATTCAGCAACAACAGAATAATACTTCACAATTTTCTCACAGCACAGGAATGTTTATTTAAAAAGCTATAAACTTTTTCACATTATTGTTGTGTTTTTTGTTAGTGTTCAAGTAACATTTTCCTAAAGTGGTTGAAGACATTAGTTTAGTGAGAATTTCATCATCATCAAGTTTATTTATAAAGCGCTTTAACAAAGCGTTGTACATTTAAAAAACTGAACAATAATAAAACAGATTTAATATATAAGTGAATAAAAATATAAAAGCAAAATAAAAGAAAGCATGGAGGAAATAGAATAATAAAAAAAACATTGAGGGTAAACACATTAAACAACAATAAAAACTTAAAGTGTAAAATAAAAGAGCAAAATTTAGTGTGTGACTAAAAGCTTGGCTATACAAATGAGTCCGAGTTTCAGTGTCAGAGGCAAGAAAACAGGTCAACATGCTGTAAAAATTGTCATCCATCTTTATGATTTTTATTTTGACATTGAAAAGTGTTTCTCTGCATGACTTAAACAATCCAGATCTTAAAGTGAATCTGCAGTAATCCAGCCTAGACGTAACAAATGCATGGATGAGTGTTTCAGCATCACTTCTCTATTATACATTTCTGTTCCTAGATATGTTGAGAAGGTGAAAAAATGTAGTTTTACAAGCCTGTGATATGTGAGCCTTAAATGAGAAATCCTGGTCAAATAAAACCCCTAGGTTTCTTTCTAACTGTAGAATTGAAGGCTATAGTTATGCCATCCAGGGAGGCTATCTGATCAGATAGAGAATCTCTCAGGTATTTAGTACCTAGTATAATGACCTCAGTTTTTTTCTGGGTTTAGAGGGAGGTAATTAATTGTCATCCAGGTCTTGATGTCACTAATGCAGGCATTAAGTTTCTCTATGTGCTCATTCTGGTCAGGTTTCAGGTTCAGGTTTAAAGATTCAGACAGCTTTACAGTGGATTCTCTATAAATCTGATAGCTGGCAAAAGTACTCCCGCTGTTGCTTCTCTTAGCAAAAAGTAGTACACTTGATTTTTTTTTATTAAAATTACTTGAAAATAAGTATAGCAAGCATACTGTATGTGTAGTGCAGCAAGTGTACTAACTGAATACTTCTTCAGACTAAACTGGAACATTATATGCTTAGAATAGTATATAAAAAATATTCAGCCTCACTTTTAGCATAGACTAAGTTTATTTGTCTTTAAGTTTATATTATGAAGTATACTTGAGCATAAGTATAGCAAGTATGCTGTAGACCGTGTATATGTCATGTGGGAAGTATCCTAACTGAATACTTTGTTGTTTACAATATAGATAGTATATAAAAGTAAACTCTACATACATTGGCTTACCTTTATGAAAGACTAGGTGTGCTTGAAGAACACTTCACAGGAATACTTTTTGCTGAGAGGCTTAGATAAAAACACGTTTGGTTGATTTGTTTTTAAATGATTATTATGGATGTTTCATCATCATCACTTTACAATAATTTATGTTATAGACTCAAAAAGACATCAAATTTAAAGGTTTGTCTAATTTTAATTGGTTTTAATGCTGTAAAAATCTCTAAATAATTACCCGATTCCTTCCAGTCGCTCAGGTGAGCTTTAACCCCGCAGAAAACGGATGTGACCTCTATCTGGGTGATCGGGGTTTTCCAATCTTTGAGAGATCCATTCGTTTCATTTTTACATACATCATATGATATTGGCAAAAACTACTTCTAAAAATGTCTAAGGTCATAATGGAATCAAACTTTTTGAAATTTTCCATGATTACATTTATTGGATCTAATCCTTGTTTACTATCACAACACGTCTCCAACTATTTCTAATGCAGTTAATGTTTAACTCTGCACTTGTTAATTAAAAACCTTTCTAGTTACAGCTTCACAGGTTTGCTAAGTATAGGGACAATAAGAAGTGCAAAATAGTCATCAAGGTCACCATTAACAACTTTGTCAATTAATTTTTCCTTTGTAAAATTCCGCAGCTGTTATGTCACGGGTGTTTTGTCTCTGGTGTTAATCTTATCCTCTGTGTTTTTCTGGCAGCTCTTTGATCTTCTCAGAGAACATTAAGTCGTTTTGCTTGAAGCAAAATGGCCAACAAAAGATCAAAAATCCAGAGAAGAATTGTGTCCAAGGACGGCCACAACAACGTCAGGATTGATAACGTGGAGAGCATGGTCCAGCTGTACCTCCATGACATCTGGACCACGGTGGTGGACATGAAGTGGCGCTACAAGCTGACCCTGTTTGCCTCCACCTTCGTCATGACCTGGTTTATCTTTGGGGTCTTCTATTTCTTCATTGGCATGGGGAACGGAGACTTTGACGTTGTGCCGAACACCAACCACACACCGTGTGTGATGAACGTGGAGACTCTCACTGGAGCCTTCCTGTTCTCTCTGGAGACACAGACCACCATTGGCTACGGTTTTCGTCACATTTCCGAGGAGTGTCCTCTGGCAATCTTCACTCTCATGGCTCAGCTGGTCATCACCGGCTTGGCTGAGATCTTTGTCACGGGAGCCTTTCTGGCCAAACTCGCTCGACCCAAAAAGCGAGCAGAAACCATCAAGTTCAGCTACAACGCCGTGGTCTGCAAACGTCAAGGCAAGTTGTGTCTGATGGTGAGAGTGGCCAACATGAGGAGGAGTCTGCTGATCCAGTGCCAGCTGACAGGAAAGCTGTTCCAGTCTAACACCACAGAGGAGGGCGAGAAGACGCAGATCCACCAGAGATCTGTTGATTTCTACATGGACTCCAGTGGGGAGTGTCCCTTCCTCATCCTGCCGCTCAGCTTCTACCACATTCTGGATGAAAAGAGTCCATTGGCAGGACTGACAGCAGAAAACCTGCACACGCGAGACTTTGAGCTCCTCGTTACTCTCAACGCCACCATGGAGTCGACGGCGGCCACCTGTCAGAGCCGTTCCTCCTATGTGCCCCAGGAAATCCTGTGGGGCTACGAGTTCAAGCCGGTGCTGTTCAGCACCGACAGCGGCCGCTATGTGGCAGATTTCAAATTTTTTGACAAAGTTCAAGTGAGCAACGATCCATCCTTCCTTAGCAACAACAAGGAGAAGATGGAACTGGAAGAGAACTACAAGAGAGAATAATGAACACAATCACTGTCTTGATTTATCGAATTAGTGAGACAGAGGAACAAAGCTGCATAAAAACACAGGTTTTGTTTTTATTAAGTAAAAAATATTTTTTCCTTGAAAAATACTTTGTAGTAAAGTTCAGATTTTCCTAAAATCTTACAGAAAATCACACTCTTCTATTGTATTTATCTTCTGCCTGTGTCACTGTTATTTTGTTGCATTTGTTCTGACCCTGGGCTCAAAGCAGTCTATTTATGTGTACTAAAAGAAGTCTACTTAAAGTGAGTCAGTATACTTGAAGTCTACTTTGTATATACTATCTACAGATTGATGTTCCAACTTAGACTGAAAAAGTTGCAGTGTACGAAGTATACTTCCTTACACGGTCTACGCGTATCCTTTCTATATTTAAATTCAAATATACTAAATAGGATAAACTTCAAGTGTACTGCTTTTAGATAAGAGTTTTAAAAATTTGGTCATTTCAGCTGTAGTTGCTTTTGATAAATGTTGCAATGTTTAAAAAAGCTTGCTTAATCTGGTTGCTATGGGGAACCAGTCACTAATAGTCATGAATTGGTGTCTTAAGTGTTTTTTCTTGCTCTCAGCAAGAAATTCAATTTCAATTCTATTTCTATACCCCAATATCACAGCCATAGCCGTTTCATTGGGCTTCACATCAGTATTTATGCAAATAGCATAAAGTCAATCATAAAATATGAACAATAACTGGTTGCTTAACTAAACTTAACAGATTAAGCTAAACTGCCATCCCTGCCTTTAGACCTTCCTTCTTGGTGAGGAAAATCTCATAAAAAACAATCCTATCTTGTGGAGAAAAAAAAAGAAACATCTGGGATGTCCACATGAAGGAGAGATGTGTTAGAACTGTTAAAGAAGAATTAGCTTATCTAACTCTACATCTGCCTGTTTGCATAACAACTAAGTGTATAAAAAGTGTAGCAGATGGGCTTCATCAATTGGGTCCAAGAGACAAGCTGAGGTTTTGGAGGATGTTATAACTGATCTTACATATGTGATATGACTGATGAAATTAAGAGTATTGCTGCTTCTTTTTTTTTTCTTCCCAATTTAATTTTTCAGAACACCTGAGATCTCCAGATCACTGAAAGGTGAATTGCAAAGTTCAAAAGGTGTCTTTTATTCTGAAAATCCATAGAAATCACCCATGAAGACATTCCGTGTCATTTCTGTAAACTGATGTTTCTGTGATGTTTCTACAAAGTGGCTACAAAGACTTCATATTTCTTCAATAATGAATCCAAAACACATGAACTGATTATTTTATTGACTCAAAAGAGACTTTAAAAGGAGCAATATTGTCTTAGTTCTTCCAGAATGTCGTGTTTATTATTTTAATTGTTTCATCATATTTTTTGGAAAGGAGACGTTTGCTTTGCAATTGTATAATATAAGTATAAAGCTCTTTGATACATTGGAGTGTGTAATCAAGGAGTAAATAAAAGTAATGTGTATGATCTAGTCTAGTGGTTCAGAGTCTCTTTATTTAATCACAAATGTGCTTTGAGGCTTTTATTTTATACATGAGGACCAACGGGGTGCTTAACTTGGTTGCACAAATTTAATATGGTTTAAACATTCAAGTTAAAGTTGAAACGTGAATCTCTTGTTACTGATTTTGCTGGATAAATTCTGGAATGATTGTCACTGAGATTTGATCTGAATGCTGATAATGGGGTTTACACCACTGTAAAGAGGAAGTTGGAGCTTTTTGAGGACATAACTGGTTTAGCTTGCAGTTCTACTGTCTCAATTGTCATTTACTCTCCTCTTTTGTTGTGGCAACATTGTGGAGCAGCCATTGAACTCAAACTGGCTGGGGGCATTTGTGTGTGGTCCAAACAATCTTCCAGAACAAAAAAGCCCTCAAGAAAGAAATCCTTTGATTGACAAACATTCAAACCAAGATATAATGTGAGATTGATTTTTAAAAAAATATTTTAAAGTAATTTAGGGTCTTACTTTTACATGCTTGAGTCCAGCTATACATTATTCAAGGAGCAGTCAAGATTGGCAGAGATGTTGTGGCAAATTTTACAAGTTTTTCCATTATAATCTCCAATTAATTCCACAGCATGCTTCAAGTAGTTATGAAGCGGGTTTATAAAGATGCAAAAACTAAGTGAAGAACCAAGACTTGTTGCAGAAAGAACAGGACAATTTGATGCAGTTTATTATAATATGTTTAATCCCGTGACGCCTGAATTTACTTCCAGCTATGAAAACAAAATTACTTGTAGTTTTACTTTCATGCAGATGCTAAATTAAGGTAAGTTTGGAGCAGAAGTGGTTTGATGCACATTTACATGAATAGATGAAGGGGATAAGAAAAACTATTCAGATTACTTGGTAAAATACACACAAATAGAAAATATGATATAATGAATTAAATGTATGCCTTTAAAAAATAATTTATACCTAAATCTAAATCAAGTCAGTAAAACAATGCAAAATAAAAATTATTTGTTGACTCAAAGTTTTAGGCTTTTATTTTGAAGGTTTCAACGTCCTTCCCGGACTTTTCCTGTCACAGCGGAAGTTTATATCTTATTTTGTAGTATGTTACCGGAAATGTATCCTTTATTTGCACAGTGGTAAAATTCTAAACTGCTAGTGTTTTTTATACCAAGAAACCTGGAATTTCGGTAAATGTTTGTCTTATTTGCTCAGACATGAGCGTCTCTTTGGATATTAAATTAAAAAGAGCCAACAAGGTGTATCATGAAGGGGTAAGTAGCTAAATTGCCCTCTTCGTCTGTCTTTAGACTACAATGTTTAGCTGGTTTAGCTAGCAGTAATCTTCAACGAACAACCAGTAATCTTACATTAAATCGTTGTAAAAACAAATGATTTTAGCTTTTATATATATTAAAGAAAATAAGTAAGCTAGCATTGCTGCTGTCACGTGACCTACGTCAAACTCGTGAGGTCTTACAAAGATTCTGTCCCTCCTCAGATTTGGTTTAGCTAATTTTAGCATGAGCTCGAGATGCCCTTTGTTGACATAAACGTATCAGATTAATACCTATATATTAATTTATTTGTCGTAACAATTATGTCAGTCTTAAGGCTTTATGTATAACCTGTTTGATATTTGAGTCTCATTTATGAACGATCAGCAGGTCAGAGTTCGCTTTACACCCACAAACTAAATCTTTGCTGCAGAGTTCACTCCCCTGTTGTTTACTTTGAATCACAAGACTGTGTAATGAAGTTATGAGGTCAACAAAAAAGAGTATTCAAAGACAGAACTGCACGGGAGGAAATGAAGTCACAGCAGAAATGGTTTCATGAAATACTCGTGTGTTTTGCTTAATCTCCTCATACAGATTTCATTGTGTTATGGATTTTTAAAAGGATTTCCTTCCAAATGGAATCTTTTAAAATACCTGTATCGTAAGAATTATGTACTGATTTGTTATATTGGTAATAAAAATATGTTTGAATATAATCAATAAATAAGTTTTTGATGTATTTATGTAGCATTTAACATCTAGTGCATTCATTCATTCATTTTCCAATCCGCTTTATCCCTTTCGGGGTCACGGGGTTGCCGGAGCCTAACCTGGCTACTCATGGGCGAAGGCAGGGTACACCCCTGGACTGGTCGCCACAATCACACTCACACCTAGGGACAATTTAGAGTAACCAATTAACCTATGAAGCATGTTTTTGGACGGTGGGAGGAAGCCGGAGTCCCCGGAGAAAACCCACGGATGCACGGGGAGAACATGCAAACTCCACACAGAAAGGTCCTCCAGCCAGGACTTGAACTGGGAACCTTCTTGCTGTGAGGCAGGAGCGCTAACCACTGCGCCACCGTGCAGCCCACATCTAGTGCAGCACAACAAAAAACAAAGTTCCCATCAAAATATAATCCATTTATAAAATTAACAAAGCAAACATTGCTGGTATTTTTTTCCTGTCATAAGTCACCTCAGAAATAATGTGAAAATCGTGCTATTGGTGCAGGAAACGTTGGCTGGTATCGTCATTCTGTCGTGTAAGGAGGCCATGCAGCACCACGGCATCTCTCTGACCATGGAGGGAGTCGTGAACCTGCAGCTGAGCTCTAAGAGCGTGGGCGTCTTTGAGGCTTTCTACAACTCTGTTAAGGTCAGCACATGGGTGATACAGGAGTCGTATTTTATCTTTCACACTTATCTGAGGGGTTGCTATAGTTACATCTAGTGTTTGGGTCTAATGTGGCCATTTAACAACACTTGTGTCCAAAATTATGAAAAGGAATCAAATCACAGCAAAGGAATGAGGAGAGGAGAGCTTTGAGTGGAAATGTTTGATTTTTAAGCAGAAATCTCTACACCCTTATAACAAGTCACATAAAGAACCTAAGATTTGTTTTATTAGTTACATTTAAAAATAAAAAGATGGTTGGTGCTGTGTGATGTTTGGTTTTGCAGCTCAGTTCCTTTGTTCTAAACGACACAAACCTTATTTTATTGGTTCAACCTGAAATAGGCTTTTTGTTGTGTAAATATCTTAGTTTGAATTATGATTAAATTATACATGCAAATTGCATTAGGTTTGAATTTGGCACACTTTTCTACACACTAAAAAATGCTGGATTGAAAATAATCCAATTTAGATTACTTAATAACCCTTGTGCTGGGTCAAATATGGACTGGCCCAGCACTGAGCTGTTTCAACCAAACAGGGTTGAGATTTCTGTTTGACCCAATTGAATAGATTAAGTTTTTAACTCAAAATTTTTAAATCAAATGTAACTTACTCAGCATTTGAAAATAATCCATCATTTTGTAGACTATTAGGGAAACTAAGTGATTGTCGCACACTCTGAAACTCTATCAGATACTTATTTTTTCCCCTAAAGATTCCACTGTATAAAACAAAGGCTCCAGTGCTCATAGTAACCAGGCTGTAATGTTCTACAGCCCATCCAGCTGATCAGCAGCAACATCGAGGTTGCCAAAGCCGGAAAAGTCCCTGGAGGTAAAACCGAGATCCCCTTCGAGTTCCCTTTGCACACAAAAGGCAACAAAGTGCTGTATGAGACCTACCATGGCGTCTTTGTCAACATCCAGGTCAGTGTGACTCTTTTCTAAACTTTTTGTCAGAAATACAATGAATTCAGAACATGGACACACATTATTGTCAGAAATAATCGGACTTAAAGTGGCAACACGAAACTGAGGCTGCGGTGGAGAAGCAGCTGTGATGGTTTGAAGCTGAATTTGTGCAGAATCTATTTTTCTAGAGCTCAGGTTAAAGGGAGAGTTTGGTGCTAAAAACCACTTTTGTGTTTCATATGCGGCTCCAAACTGCCTTTATTTGTATGTAAATACAATGTGAAATGTGCTGTGGCAGCAGATATTTACAATATTATTTTCTAAAGACCCACTCTGATGAAACTGGTCTTTTTGGTGTTTTTAACTTGATCGTGTGGCATTTTTCTCATATATAAATACATAAAGAAAATGTAGCCTAAAATTGCATTTTTGAGTATTTCCTCATTCAAGTCATTGTGAATCTGGAGCAGACTGAAAATGTCATTTGAAAAAGAGCTTATTTGTAGAAAATATGCTAAGGCATAAGCTCCCTGCTCTGCTCCATTCTGATGCATCCACTTGCAGACAAATCGATACATCTTTGTTTTCCTCATCTCAGCTGGCATCTGGCTCAAAATTGGATGGCTGGAGAGCTCTATTATTGATACTCCTGCTGCTCTGCAGAAACTATGTCCTAGTAAACGACACGTTTTTAGATTTTGGCTAAAAATGGCACAATCATAATTAAATTTGCACTGGAAACGTTTTTACAATAAATCAAAAGATGATCGGAGTGGGATTTTAAACAAAATTGTAAATAAACCATAACATTTCCTAAGTGTTTTCTATGGTGCGTTTCTCTGGCAGTATTCTTTGCGCTGTGATCTGAAGCGCTCCCTGCTGGCCAAAGATCTGAGCAGGACCTGCGAGTTCATCGTTCACTGTCAGGTGAAGAAACAGATGCTTTGGTGTTCAGTTCTGGCGGAAAATTGTTTATTTACTCAGAATTGAACTTTTTTCGTGCTCTCTAACTGTTGCTGCTGCAGAACCAGAAGCTCTAACAAACTGATTATCTTTGATTTTCAGCCACAGAAATCTAAAGTTGTTCCCACTCCAGTCAACTTCACCATCACCCCTGACACCCTGCAGAACACACGTGAAGTCAGAATATCCTCAGCATTCGTTTATTAACTCCATCTTTTATATTAAAACATGTCTTTAAAGGATGAACTTGTTCTTTTGTATTTTCAGAGGAGTTCTCTACCAAAGTTTCTTATCAGAGGCCATTTAGACGCCACCAATTGTGTGATCAGCCAAGCGCTGACTGGGGAGGTGGTGGTGGAGAACACAGAGGTTCCCATCAAAAGTATTGAGCTGCAGCTTGTACGGGTGGAGACTTGCGGTGAGCTCGTGTTCAGCAAAGGATGAATCTGTGGAAAAGTGGCCTGATGATCTGTTGTCCTCAGGTTGTGCTGAAGGTTACGCCAGAGACGCCACAGAGATCCAGAACATCCAGATAGCTGAAGGTGATGTCTGCCACGGCCTCTCCATCCCCATCTACATGGTGTTTCCCAGACTGTTCACCTGCCCCACCCTGGAGACCACCAACTTTAAAGTGGGTCAGTAAAAACACGTCAATCATTTTAGGATTAATAAATTATTTTTTTTTTTGCACATAACTTTGTTGTAGCGATTGTTTAAATGTTCGTATACATTAATTTGTCCAGTTCGCTTGTCGCTGTCTCCTACGTCTAACAACAGCAGTTTCAAATGATGCTCCAGCCAAACATTTTATGATTTCTGACAAACTGACTTAACTTTTCTTCTGTACTAGTGTTTAAACTGCCGCTTTTTGCACAAAGATACAAGAAATGTGTAAACAGAAGTAGCCTGAGGTGACGACTATCTTTAGGTCAAATCATTCTACCACAACTAAAGTTACGTAATTTAGAAGATATTTGTGGGTATACTGAGTCAACAGTAAACTTCAAGAAAAAAGAAGGTAAAATGATTTTGTTTTCTATTTTTTTTAGATGGAGTCATTGTTTTGACAGCTTAAGTTTAAAAACTCCCTGATTTAAAAATCAGCTTTGAGACAAATCTGTAGGATTTTATTCACAAAGTTGCTCTTAAAACATTTTCTATTTTTTATGAAAATTTAATTTTTACTAAATTTAAACAGAAGTTCTGCTGTTGTACTGCCCCCTGTTGGCTACTTAAGTTGTTGCAGTCTAGTAAGCTTTACTGGTTTTTGAATGAAATGTTCATTCAGAACAGTCGAGGAAAAGGAAGCTGCTGCAAATATAGAATTTGGAGAGAAAAAAAAAAAATTAACTTAAAATAAACATGGTAAAAATCTATTTTCCCTTAACTCAAAGTTTGTCATTACAAATTCTTCTGTTCCTAATTTTTGTTTTTGTTTTCTTCCAGAGTTTGAAATCAACATTGTCACTGTGCTTCATGATGATCATCTGATCACAGAGAACTTCCCCCTGAAGCTTTGCAGAATCTGAACATCTCAACTGAATCCATGATCCTGTTTTTCATGGAGATCTGGATCTTTAGCGGGAAGCTCAATTCAAACAGAAGAAAACTTTATTTAAAGAGCCATTTTTCTGTCATTCCATTTTGTGACCTAACACGTGCAATACAGTGTCTGAATGTGTCTGTACTTCAAACTGCAAAAAAAAAAACTTCCCTAATTTTTTACTGTTTGTAAAGATCATAATAAACTGAAGTTTAAACTCATTTGATTACCTGGCAAGATTCTGATTTGAAGCTCATTTTAAGGCCCAAAATCAGCTTCAAGTTTGACTTGACATCCCGATAAGAGGCCTAAACTTTAGTAATTTTAGTCAGCATAATTATTCCACACAAAATAGTTAACATTTTGTATTCGGTTAATTTCTTCTTGTTTTCTGTTTTGTCTTTGGGCAGCTTCAACAAGTCCCTTAAAAGGAAAATGTAGAAGTCTTTGCATCTGGAGACCATGTTCATAAAATGTAATTTGTTTGTGCAAAAATACAAGTTGCAAAATAAAAACCCAAATATTCAAGTATTTAAAGGTTCTCTGAACATAAACAGATCAACTTTCTTTGGAGTCATCTTTTAAGTAAAGCAAATTGAAATGATTAAAAAGGACATGTAGTCAGAAGAAACCTGAATCTTTAATTA
Source organism: Adrianichthys oophorus (assembly GCA_036245035.1). Lineage (NCBI taxonomy): Eukaryota > Metazoa > Chordata > Actinopteri > Beloniformes > Adrianichthyidae > Adrianichthys > Adrianichthys oophorus. The sequence goes on along the minus strand of BSAI01000201.1, from coordinate 21,942,390 downwards.
CTATTTTTATTAGTGACTTCAAAAAAATCACAACATTTAAATGATAAATGCCTCATTCATCTAATTTTTTTTCCCCATTACAGAAAAAAAAGCAGAGCAAGAAAGCAGAGCAGATAGTAAAATGATAAAACAAAAAAACCACAGTTGTTAACCAGTAAAAATAATGTTTATCAGGAAAAGCTGCACTAAAATCTCAATGTTTTACAAATTTGGGTGAAAATTTTTAACATCCACATGACAAAAATAAAGCTGAATTGGTTGTTTTGCAGACACCTCAACATTTCCATAATTTGAAAAAAAAAAAAAGATTTTGCCTTAGACTAAATGAATAAAAAAAGAAAGTTCGATGAAAACAAAGGAAGTTAAGACTCTTATAGGGCTAGGTGTTTTCTGCCGGGCAGCTTGGGGAAGTCATCGATCAGGAGTGCGTGCGTCCTGCAGGTGGGACAGGTACTCTGCTCCTTCAGCCAAGACTTGATGCACTGAAGCAACAGAACGCAGCATTAAAAGCAGAAACTGCAGCAGCAGATGACATATGGGGTAACAGTACTGTCAAAATGAAACGTACGCGCATAGACAAAGGAAATAAATAAATAAAAAACATCAAGTTTGACACGTCTGTTTGGAAAACGACTTCTTTGCCTTGAATATGAAAATTCCCATTAGATTACTGTCAAAAATGCGTCACTGGGTAACAGACATGAAACATTGATCCAACAATGTGCATGCGTTCTTACTACCACTAGAGACAGAACGTCAGAAATCAGAGAACAAACAGGCACTGATTAACAGTTTACATGTTTTATAAATGACTTCAGAATCTTTATTTTTTGGTTTTAATATTTTGTTAAGGTAGATCATTGGTCACAACAAATAGTCACCAACCTTCATGTCACAGCAGTAACATCATAAACAAGAGACTGTGTAGTTTATTGACAATAATACCAAACACCACATTCAGGTGTGTGTCGATAAAGGTTAACCACTAATGCAAATGTGAATCACACCACTTTGGTTTTAAAGTTCCTTAAGTTTATGAGTTCTTGAAAGCGCTTTTAGTATACGGCGCTCACGCCGATCCGTTGCTACCCGATACTTGCGCATGTCCAACACCTGAAGTTGAAAGAGGCTTGATGCAAAATGTTGAAGCGGTGCAAATCTCGCTCCAGGCTTTTGAAAGACTTTGCATCATAATTCCATCCGGGCATAAACTGAAATTTTCTCCTTTATGACCACCTATTAAAACGGTCGGCACTTCTGTGTTTTGAAAAGAACGCCATCTATACGCCACTATCAAAGCCGAGTTCCTGATCGGTCAAAGTTCAACTGGTTTAATTTTTACCGCACGTTCAATGGCGTTTTTTGTTCGTAGACCCCGAAAACTTACTTAAAAACTTGTGCAGTGACACGTGCACACGAGGGTTTTGAACCCAGAAGCCTGAAACATGCGTTTACATAGACATTGGAAGTGGGCGCTTGAACGTAGCTCAACACCAGAGACGGCGCTGTGAACTTCAGCTCACCTCCGTGTGGAAGCTGTGTCTGCACTCCAGCACTGACGTGTCATCTGGGTCCATGTCCTCATAGCAGATAATGCACGAATCCTCAACGTTCAGCTGCAAAAACACAACCGGGTATCAACAAAACTGCTTCAATTACATTTACTGCAGTTTTCACCGAGACGGTCAAGCTTAATTTCCCAAGACATCTTTGCATTTTAGAAACAGAAAAGGAGTTTTAGATTTGTGTCTGAATTCAAGCCTTGAATATCTGAGCTCCTGAGACTTTGAGCTTTGCCTCATTTCTGTCAGTCAAAACTCTACGTCATCTTCAGCTGAACAGTTTAGCTTGATAAGGTGCAGGACTTACCGCTTTAGAACTGAGAGTCCTCTGTGAACTGACGGGCTGCCAGACAGTGGATTGGGGCAGCAAAGGAGGAGTGTGAGCTAGACTCCCACGCCCTATAGCCCTCGCCTTGGCAGCGCTGAGCCTTTCCTAAAGGAGGAACAGCCACAGTGTGACGCCTAAGTGGCAGCCTCCAACAGCAGAACCATTAAATACCCACTCCAATGCAAATCGTCTTTTTGGTGTTTTTAACACGTTTTTGTGGCATTTTTCTATGATAGAGGACATATATAAAATAATTAAGCTCAAATGGCATCTTTTAGTATTTTTTAATTCAAGTTGTCGTGAATCAGGAGCAGACAAAAAATGTAGGAAAAAGAGCTTTTTTTTTTTTTAGTAGACAAGTCACAAGCTTCCTGCTTCGAGTTCCCAGCAACGGGAAGGGGGGAGAGGTTGCTCCACGTCTCACAACTCAGACAAATTTCTCAAAAGACGATGGGAATGGGTCTTTAAGGGCCAAAGAAAAGAGGTGGGCTCCAAGAGATTATTATTAATTGGATAATATGCAAAAAAAAAATTGCTGTGTAGTAGCAAAATCCCTCTAAACGTTTTTTATTTAAAAGAAGATAAATATGTAAAAAAAAAAAAAAAAACAGAAGCATTGGTTTGGATAAGTGATAAAAACTAAAACAGAACATTTTTTAATCTCAAAGTTGCTTACCTGGTGGTCCAGGATCAGCTGGGTCACCCCACTAACCATGTCCTGCAGTGTCATGTTGTTCAAGTTTCCACCTCTGGATGTTCGCAGCTCCTGGATGAACCTCAGCAAGTCCGGCCTGAAGCAACAAGAACGTCAGCACCTTGGCCATGACGCGGCTCGTCCTCCTAACTGATTCAGGTTCAGAGTGTTACCTACCTGGAGTAGTCCGGGAACATGGAGGTCAGGCTCTCCATGGCTTTGTCAAACACGCTGCTGTGTGAATCCCACTTCCTGTTGGGGAGTTTTTTCTTTGTTGGGGAGGCTACTGCAGCCGAGTTCTGGGTGGAGGTGGGCGTGCTGCGGGGGGACGACGCCTGAGGAACAAATTCTCTGGCTGCTGCAGAGAGCTGCCACCATCACACAAACGGGTCAGGTTAAATAATATACAGCATAATTGCATTTATATCACACATTCATCACTAAACAAAGCAGTTTCCTTTGAAATGTTTAAAGACCCACTCTAATCATCTTTTAATCTATGATAAAAGCGTTCCCATTGGTCTCAACTATGACGTTTTGAGCCAAAATTAAAAACCTCTGTCGTTTTCTAAGACAAGTTTCTGCAGAGCGGCAGGAGTTCATTAGAAATTTGCCTCAGAGTTGCGGGCGGAACTAATGGCAGGAAGCAACCCCGGCCACCCTTCCCACCCCCACTATTTACACGTTCTCCTGCTAGCTTACCCCCAACCTAACATTACCGGTGCAACAAAAACAACGAGCAATATTGGAGCTATCCAGCCGTAGAATTTTGAGCCAGATTCCAGCTCAGACGTGTAGAAAACAGACGTACATGGATCTATTTGCCTGCAAGTGGATCCATATGAATGGAGCTGACCAAGGAGAAATGCAATTTTAATCTTAATTTTCTTTATACGTGTCCTCCATCATGAGAAGAAAATGCCACCAGAATGTGTTAACCAAAAAAAAAAAACAGATTTTCATCTGAGTGGGTCTTCAACATTACGGAACGATGTCTCAATCTTGTGATTCCAAGGATCATGTGATACTCACTGGTTTTGTTGATGGAGCTGCAGCTTCTTGCTGATTGGTGAGGTGGTTCTGCAGCTGATTGTCTCTTCTGTTTTTCTGTTGATCAATCATCTCCTGGAAATGTTTCTGATGAAGGAAACAAGTAAAAAAAAGTAATTATTCTGTGGGTCTGAAAAAAACAATTTACTAAAAATAATTTTGAGTAGATATTTTTTTCAATATTTTAACCCAAACCTTATAAGAAAGGAGTTTGTTTGAAAAAGAATTGATCCGAAACTAAAAATGTTCTTTAGGAAGAACAGGAATAATGCAGATCTTTAAATACACAGTTCTGATCAAGAATCTGACATGGAAAAAAAAATAATTGATGCACCAAGAATCCGAGAAAGTCTTAACATTTGGGGAAAAAAAGAGGAAAGATTCTGAAAACAGAAATGATAGCATCTCATTTTAGTACAGATGATCGTAAAATTCACGAGGATCTGATCCTTTTTTGGACTCAATTACTCCAAAATCTGAATCGCAACAAAAATTAGAGCACCTCAAAACTGGGAGGAACAAGGAAACAAACTGCAAAAGTTCTGGATGTCATGTTTTGCTTCTCAGTGATATAAAAATAGTTTAAAAGGTTTCAAGTTAGACGTTGTAAATGCTGTGCCATTAGATGTGTTCAGTTGGGCACGTTGTTGAAAGATAAAAATACATTTGCTTGACATTACTATTTAAAAAGATGGCTGATTACCATTTCTTTTTCTGTAGTTTTACAGTTTCATTTTGTACCCCAGAAAGAAGGAATGTATATTAAAGCAACTTCAAAGAAGTCTTGCTTTTTGGGAGAAAGTTTAATTAGCTAGCTGGCTGACTGAAAGGTAAATTATGTTTATGCAAGGACAGCACTGTGTTGTTATGCAACACTTCAAGTCAGTAAAACTCCGAAGTAAAAGGGTTAAATAAAGTCAACGCAAAAACAGACTCTTGGAATATTTATTCTTCATTTAGAGGGTCTGTCTGCATTGTATGGCGGAGGGTAAAAACTCTTGAATACTCTTGATATTTTTGGAATTCTAGCTTCAAACCACCTCACTTTACAAAGACAGGAAGACTGAGAAGCTGTGAACAAAAGGAGGTTTCTGTACCATAGCAGCAGAAATCTTCTTCTCTGCTTCTTTGATGTTTATTTTGCACTCCTCCCTGGTCACCTCCAGACCTTTGTTTGGGAATCTGTAAGAATGAAAGCTCAAATGAGAACACTCATTTCTTTAGGCCAGGGTAACCTCTTTTTAAATCAAATTTCTTCTGAGTTTTCAGCAGGATTTGGGTCCAAAACTCAAATTTCATCATAGACTGACAAACTGCTGTTGGTCCCTTTCTACTTTATTTTTGTCATTGTTGGAGTTTTTCTTCTGACAGCTGGTTAGGAGGAACCACAAACCAGAGCTTAGATCTTCTGTGCTCTCACCTGTGAATGACCTCATCCAGCTTAGACAGCAAAGTCTTGGCGTCAGTCAGCTCTCCGTGGAGTCCCTTCAGCTTCTGATCTTTGCTGATATCAAGCAAAACCAGCTGAAGGAGCACAGCAAGCACATCAAAGAAAAAAAAAAATTTCACATTCTCATTCTGTAAATCTGTTCCAAAATGTGTTTTTAAACATGAGTATTGGGTCAAAACAAAGATAAAAACCTGAATGAAGGTGGATGATGAAGATGATGGAGTTACCTGAGCTGTGTGAGACCTCCAAGCGGCTGAGGTGAGCTGGGCATGGCACCGCTTGATCTCATCCTCCAGACTCATCTTCTTTGCTGCAGACTGATTGCTGAAGAAACAAATTAAAAAGTTATTTTAAAAAAACAGTTTTTAGAGACTTAAAGAAACATCAGCTCTTGATCACAGCTCACCTCAACTCCAGGAAATCCTTCAACTTGGTGGCATATGTTTTTTTGTTCTCCTTGACCTGTTTGGTAAATCTGAACATACCGTTTGACACAATCATACAAAGTTCTCCATTCAAAGTGAGCAGATAAACAGACGCTCTTCATGAACTTCTCCATCTTACTTCACTTGTTCCTCCATCAGCTGCTCTTTCTCCATCTTCAGAGACTTCAGAACCTCCTGGTTGTCCTTCTTCTCCTTCTGGTCCTTCTTCAAATCCTCCTCCAGCTTCTGCTGGAACATTGCCAGCTCTTTGTGGGTCACCTGAACAGCAGAAGACAACCTTTAACAGATGCCTTCATTTAAAAAAAAAAAAAAAAAAAAAAGAAGGGCATGAAGGATATCAACAAAAAAATCAACCAGAATGTTTGTAGTTATTTTCTTAATTTCCTGCTCACGTAAAATGACGTCTTTCTCGTTTATTGGCTTTACTTTAAGATTATTCGTAAAATCCAAGATCTGCTGCTGTAGTTGAGCGTTATGCTTCTCCGTTTTATTGATGTCACCCTGACAAACAAGGTCAACAGAGAAACACTTTAGGAAAATAAAATGCATATGATAAAATAAACATTTTAGTAAAGAAAGAAAGAAGTGAATCGTTGCATCCCTACTTCATACCAATGTTTATGTTGAAAGTGTCGAACACGTGGGTAAGAAGGATTTAGTATTTATTGTTTTATTACATTACACCAGACATTGTCTCTAGTTATAGATTGGCACCAGTGTTTGGCCGCGAAGCCGCCATTAGTGTGTGAATGGGACTGTTACTAAAGCGCTTTGGGCCTTCAAGGAAGGTAGTATACAAGTATACGTCATTTACCATTTACTTTGGATAAGCCAACTGAAAGGTTTTTCTTGTTACCATACAAGCTTATTAGCTATTAATAAAAATAAGGATTTTTCTGAACTAGTTTAAACTTGTTATGTATGGGCTTACTGGGCTGGTCTCGAAGCGCTCGTGAAGCTCTGTGTTTATGGCAACACTCCTTGTGGACTCCTGAAGCGTCTGAGAGGCAAACAGATCAAGTTAAAGGAACAAAATTTGAATGAAACTTATAGACAAACGAATAAATGTTTCACCTGAACAGCAGCATGTTTCTGAGGAACACTTTCAGTCTCTCTGACTGGCACCGAATTCGTTTCAAAACCAGAATAATCAAAGGTATCAAGATCGAGCTCCTCATAGCTGTTGGGCTCAAAGTGAGGAAGCTGCTCATGGTCTCCTTCACTCCAGTGGGGGATGAAGTCTGGCCCTAAGGGCTGGTGGGTAAATATATACGGGTTTTGAAGGTAGGGGTTCGGGAAAGCATAACTCTCCAGGTGGAAACCATTTCCAGCTATGCCGCCCAAGTCAAAGTTTGAGAAGTTCAGGTCAGAACCTGCGATATCATCCAGGTCGTCCAGGCTGGCTGCCTGCGTGGCCTGCTGCAGCGAGACAGAGTGCTTCGCCAGGCCCACGCACCTGCCCACCTTCACGAAGCGAAGGGACTCCAAAAGGAACGTCTCAAAATTGCCCGCCTCTTCGATCTTCTGCCTCGCTACAGCAGGGAAGTGCTCCAGCTCTCCCACCAGCAGAGGGTCGTCTGCCATGAGGGGGCCATGCTCCTCCAAGATCTGAGCAAAATAACTGAAACGGAAGAAATATTCTCGTTAAAACCAGGAAACACTGCAATAAACCCGGCAGAAATGTAAGAAAAAGTCCAGCACAGATTAAATTAAAAAAATAATTAAATGTGATATTTTTGCAATTTAAAAAAGCTAATTTTTGAAACAAACTGAGAAAACCAGAGATGAGCCTCATTTCTAGGGACAGTGCATAAAAAGGAATTTAAAAATTTAAACTTTAAATGACAGAATGTCTACTCAATATAAGGAAATGATTTTGCCATCAAACTGTTTCTTATATTTTTTTATTTTCTTAGTTTGGTTTCAAAATAAAGCAAAATTATACTATTTCTTTTAGTCACGGTGACAAAATGTATTTTCATGGGGTACTGGATGCGTGCAAATTTTTAAGTTTTTGCATATGTGTTGGGAGCGAAATCTTCAATTTAATGTACAGTTAAAAAAAAGAAGAATTGCAAAAATAATATAATCCTTGCAGTCCAGGACTGCTGGAGAACAAAATAAACTGAATTTGGAGATCAAAATTCAAACAAAGGTAAAAAATCTGAAAATGAATGTTTTTGTATTAGAAGGCTGAATTGATAATCTAAATATAGCTGAGATTAGACATTTTGATCAAGTTGCTGTAAAAATCCAGAATTTTGGACTAAAACACTAAAATGAAATTATCCACACATCTGCCTTCATCACTCACTCAAACATGCTTTCTTTTGCTGGGTCCGGACTGTTGTCCAAAGCCCATTTACAGCGCGACGTGCTGTTGTACTGCTCCTCAAACTCTGCCACCTGCTCTCGGAGGTGGTTGGGGACGCTGAAGGAATCAGCAGGGTGCAGGAATAATCTGTCCACAGAGAGTGTCCGCGTCATCTTAGGTTACAGCAATAATCTGTGAGCTGGCTGAAGGACGAAGAAACTTACAAAGAGTCGTCGTCAAAAAAGACTTGGTCTGGCTCTACCCCGTTCATTCCAGAGAAAACTTTTAGACCCTGGAAGGAAGCAAAACAAGTGACTCAAAGTAATGAGGGGTCATGTTCTCTGCACAACGCCGATCCCACTTCTTACCTTTGGCTCTTTCTTCTTTTTTCTACCTCGATTTTTAGACCTGATAGCAGAATTCTGAAACAAAAGCATCAGAAGAGAATAAAAATCTGGGTATTGTAGCTTCGTTGGCTTATAAAGAGCAAAACATTGAGTTTAAGCATTACATTATAAATATATGACAAAAAAATTTTCATGTCACTTAAGTTTAATTAATACAAAGCAGAACATAATTTATGTAAAATGGTTAGACACGTACCTTAAAAAACAGGACTGATTTAAAAAATTCTCTAAAAGAGTTTCATTTAAAAGGCCAAAACAAAAATACTTACATTTTCATCTGACTTTTTAAAGACTGAACAATGTCCATCTGAAAAGCAATAATTTCACAGAGTCAGCGTGAGCCTTTGAGTTCAAAAGCAGCAGTTCTTTTTAAATACGTACCCATCATATCAAAATATTCATCCAGAATCGAGTGGCAGGAATCATAGTCCTCTCTAAACTCCTCCAGAGTCCAGATAAAGAGCCTGGTGACCTCCGGCGGGGCCTGCTTTAAGTAATCAGTCAGAGTTAAGTCAATGCTCGATAAAAGCTCCGGTTTAACGCCAACTTTTTCTATAATTATATCCTGCAAAGGTCCAAATCTGAGAAGAGGAGACAAGTCCAGTTGCTCCAGCTGCCCTGAATAACATTCAATGAAAGTCCTGGAAGCGTTCAAACCTAAAAACAGAGAATCTGATCAGACGACTTTTTAAGGGGGGAAAAAAAAACCAAACACGAACAAAACAGTTTCAAGAATTTTTGCAAATGCTCTTCTCTTGACGAAGGCTCACCTGCTTCATTTAGCCGACATGCCCAGCCACTGAGTTTGGGATTTATATCCACGCAATTACTAAGTTGTTGGATAAAGATTCGGGCCCAAACCCGGTGTTTCCTCTCCAGCAGAAGCTCAACAGCTCGACCTAAAGTCCCCTGTTCGCAGTTCAAAAGACTCCAAGCGATTTGGTTCCCCCTGAGAAAGTCCAGCTCCAGCCAGGGTTTCAGGCAACAGATCAAAGCAGAAACCTGGAAGTTTTTCTCGTTCTCCAGAAGATTCCTGTTTTGACTGATTTGCAGGAGAATCCGATCTCTGTACAGAACCCAAGCTAGAACCCAAGCAGAAACATTTAGCAGAAATTTGAGAAACAGAAGAGAAATATTGAAGAGTTAATATTTTTTAAGGTTTTAAAGACCCACACAGATGAAAATCCTGTTTTTGTTTTTTTCAGCATGTTCTTGTTGCATTTTTCTGATACAGGGCAATTAAACTCAAAAATTGCATTTCTGAGTATTTTTTTATTTAAATAAAGAGCAGATGGCAAAATTCCCTTTTTTTGCGCATGTCCTAGAAAATGACATGTTATTTTTATTTGACTACATACCGCATAATCATAAGATCACTGTAAACTATTAAAATAGATCAAAAGGTGATCTGAGTGGAACATTAAAAAGCAAAATTAGTAGATTATAAAGCAAAATAAACGTGCAAATGGTGAACACTTGACCAGAGAAATTTCCACCAAGATTAACAAAATAATTCTTCACATATGGAAGCAGATAATAAATAACAGTACAAGTTTGGAAAAAAAAAGATTTTCTAGAGTAAAAAAAAAAATAATAAAATGGATATAAGTTGTACCTTTCTGCAAACTCTGCATCTCAGAAACTTTATCTTGCTGCAAAATCTCATTGCCAATGGACTGATTATCCTGAAATGACCTTTTAAGCTGCTTCCTCTTCAATTTCTGATCTTCTTTTGATTTTAATTTCTTTGGGCTTAAAACAAGAAGAAAGGGGAAAAAAGGGTTTAACTTGTCACTCTTGAATAAAGTCAAATATGTTAAAAACCAGAAGTTCTAAAATAATGTTTTAGGGAAGAAGTGGGAAACTAAATACTCTAGGTTTACATCATTTCCTCTTTTTTGTGTGTAGTATTTTTATTAATAAAGCTTGATTGAAAAGGTATCTCCAACAAAAAAAAAAAAAAAACACCTCTGACATGACAAAAAGGGGGTAAAAAAAAAAAAAACTGGATTTGGCTAGCTGTACCTGGTACATTTCTGATTCACTTTAGGCTTCTTCGTCTTCTGCGATTTAATGATTGTCGCTTCAAACTGAAAAAGATATTAAAAATAACTTTAAATACAGCGATTTCCTCTCGCGGTAACTTGAGATTAAGAGATTCCTCCTCACCTTACATTTCACCAGGCCCGTCGGACCAAAGATTTTGATACAACAGATTTGGCCGATACAATCCGGTGTCAAACAGGCATCATGCAAAATATCCTGATGTGCAAAAACATTATTTTAAAAACGTTGGCAGGAAAAACGCACAAATAATTTAAGGTGTGAAAGCAAACTGACCTTTTCACTCTTCTCAGAAAAAACAGATGTCTTCACAGTCTTCCAACAAGTGATGTGGAATTCAACGTTACACTTTTGACAGCAGCATAACTGAATAAAGCCCTGTATGAACGAGTGCACGTGTTACCAACTATAACAGCTCTTTAAATGCAAATTATTGCTGCTTGTTGATGTTTACCTTAAAATCTGGATCTGTAAAGTAGATTTCTGCTTTAAGAGGGAACAAGCATTTGTCCATGTGGCAAACGGCATCAGGAGCAGGAGGAAATTTACACAAATCTATAGCATTCTCCAGAATTTCCTGAAAAGAATCAGAAGCGGTCAGTCAGCTGAGGAAAATTAATGTCATTTTTTAATTTCTGGAAAAAAAGATTCATTTTTTAGAATTAAAAAAATTGTTTTTACCCAAAAATAATTGAAAAAAAATTCAAGACTTTTAAACTACCTTAAGATACACCTCTAATTACGAAAACTGCTAATTTTAAGGGTAATAAGAAAACGTGAAGCTTAAAACACTTTTATAAACAAAGCAATGCTTCAAACAATCACATTAATTCCTTTTTTAGCTAAATTAGCCAATTGGACAACAATGAACATGTTTTTATTTTGGTGCTTTCCCACTCCATTTGCTGAGAAACAAAAACATGATAATTAGAGTGTGTTGTGTTCACTGAATTAATGACATTTGAGGTTTAAAGGTTACAATCACCGGGCCAAAATCCAAAACACACCTTAGGTTGTGGGCCAAGCATTTTTTGAACACACTTGAATTAAACTTTTAAAACTGAACTTTTTAAAATAAATATGAATAAAAAACAGACAGGAATATTATTCCAGAATATTTCAACTTAAACCTAAAATAACTTGTATTATCTCCATAATATCTCATTTAATATACCGGAAATCTCCACTTATAATATTTTGCTCTCGTAATGACTAATTTAGGTCATTTTTGGACATTTCATTTGCAATAAACTTGCATGGTGTATACATTAAAATAATGATTTAAAAAACTGCAAATTATTAAAGAAATATCTTAAAGCCAATACTTCACGGGAAGTTTTAGAAAAATATTTTCTTAAGGGCAAACGGTACCTAGGCCCAAACTTGTGTACGGGGTGTAGGAAACCTTTTCTTCACAATTTGTATTGACATCTGAAGTTACAGCATAGGTTAGGTTTTTCCACAGTAGGCTTGAGCTGGCATAACGGATGAAACTAAATGAAGAATCAACCACTACGTTCTGAAAAAGCTTTTATTTTAGTTTTTTCCATGTTTCCTGAATCCTAAAGTTTCTCACATCTGCACACACTCCTTATAGTGCATAGGATGCGTGTGCTTTCGATGACTACACTAAGTTGACACAACACACTTGTAGAGGATTCTGGTTTAAACCCCATATTCTTTCCAAAATCCAAAATAATTCTATACAACTGAGTTGGCTCCCCTTTGATTCAACGCGCCACGATGTTTGTTAAATCAGCTGAGCTCCCGTTTGGCCCTTTGGTACTTATTGTTTGACCTTAAAGGGCATTTTATGAACTCAAAATTCCTAAATCGAAGGCAGAGGAAACATTTTGGCGTTGGATGGCCCGCAGGCGCTACCAGTCGCCCTAGCCCTGGCCTCTACACGCCACCGCCGCCCTCGCCGCCCACCTCTACGCACTGCTGTACCCCCCCCGCCCACCTTTACGCACCGCCGCCGCCCTCGCCGCCCACCTCTGAGCCCCCCCCCCCACCGCCCTCGCAGGCCAACATTGACCCTATCACACTTGTAGCCTGAAAATCCCAATTATGTGCCAAAATAGCAAAAAAGGTTAGCATGTGGCTAACATGTTAGCTTAACTCAGAATTAGCCCAAAAAACCCCATTATAAGCCAAATTAGCGAAAAAAGTTAGCATATTGCTAAAATGTTAGCTTAACTCAGAATTAGCCCAAAAACCACATTATAAGCCAATTTAGCGAAAAAAAAAAGTTAGCATAGTGCTAAAACATTAGCTTAACACAGAATTAGCCCGCTAAAAAGCCCATTATGCTCTATGTGCAAAATTGATGAAAAAAAAGCCCTTTTTTTCAAAATGGCAGCTTTTCTGTTGGTTTTATTGCCATAGCAACCATTTTTTGTTTTGATCGCCCCGTGACACCGAACAGATAGACATAAGTTTCAGAAGAATCGGCAAAAGTCAACATTAGAAGGTCCTTAGCAACAAAGGTTATGCACTAGCCATGCCCACTTTCCTAATATGGTCGTATCTGCTCCTATTATATCATGTCCAGTTCTGGTCAAAGGTCAACATATTAAGTTTTCACAAGAATCCATCAAAAAATGGCCGAGTATAAAGACTGCGCCACTTTTGCGAGCTTGCTACGCGCACACCGTTTAAGATACAGAATTACTATTGGTACCAAATTTTTTCCCGATGGCATCCTAAAAGTTTGAAGACGATCGAAAAAAAAAAAAAACCCGTGGGCTGAATTTTTGATTTAGCTAGTAGTAAAAATTATTTTTTTTGAAAATTAAAGATGGCGGCCTCTTCCTAAAGTCAAACTTCAACAAAACTTTTTGGGTCATTGTAGACTTGCGCTGGCTGCATGTGTGTGAAATTTCGTTAAAATCGAGACAACGAAAGGCCCATTTTCACATACTTGAAATTCGCTGAATCTCCGATTTTGAAACAAAATGGCCGCCAAACCGTTGGTCGTGTGGCAATCACGTAATAATTTCAAAACTTCCTTTGGATATCCCTGATAAAGTTACGTTAGTTTCGTTCGTTAATTCTAAAAAAAAAATTCCGAAAAAATCGTTTTTCGCTGAGTCAGACATTTTTTTGGCGTCGGTTTTTCGCTTCCCCTGGCCTCATTTTTAACATTATAGTTTCAAATGTTACATTGTCACGTTCAGCTTGACGTACCGCACGCGTGGATATGCGCTTCGTGACATTTCGATAAAACATGTGCGAGCTAGCTAACACCGTAGCGGTTGCGAGCTCGCCACGCGCACGCCATTCAAATTCTTGTCTTCTACTACACACTGGTCAGGTCTGTTTGGGCTTAGGCCCTTGGATTGAGGCCTTTTAAAGGGCTTTTTGTGTGTTTTTGGGTCTTTTCGTACGTGTAAAAACAATACGGTCCTTGCAGACAGGACCCTGCTGCTGCGGGCCATAATAAACAAAGCAGATACAATATAGAAACATTTGCGCCTAGGAGGCTGTGTGGGTTCGTGCACTTTTTTTTGTACTACACACTGGCCAGGTCTGTGGGCTTAAAGGCCTGTTCCTTCAGGTCGGTCAAAGGCTTTTTGTATGTTTTTGGGTATTTTCGTACGTGTAAAAACAATACGGTCCTTGCAGACAGGACCCTGCTGCTGCGGGCCATAATTAAATCTGCTCCTACCTTGAAGTGTTCCTGCTCCGTTTCTCTGACGACTTCTTTTGTTAAAGGCCAGGTGAGTTTACCTGGAGTTATTTGATTCTTCACCATCTGCAAAGAATTTAGAAACTGCTGCAACGCAACTGCAAACCTGTCCCAGAAATAGATGCTCATGTTACATAGAAGAAACAACCAAAAAACTCAAAGATTTAAATAAAATAAAGTATTTGTACCTGTTTTCCCTCAGATAAACCCTGCCGATGGCGTAGAAAACCAGACTCTGGAACACCCACACTTCATACTTTTTGATTCTCTCCAGGAGTTTCTCTGCTTGTGCCAGTTCCTGTGTGTGGTACCATAAACAGTGAACACGAATAAGAAGCCAAAGTCTTTGACAATACATTTAAAGCAACATTTTTGAACCCTTTTTTGCTGAAAGCACAAATGAGAAAATGAAACACTTGTGTAAAAACGGCTGCTTGCTTTCCTAACCAAACAAGAAAGAAAGATCAAAATATTAGGTAGAAGCAAGCATGGCAAACTTAAGAAAATTCATAGCTGTTAGATTTACACAAGAATTTCTTTTAAAAATATACGACGGAGTTTTAGAGTCACCATAAAAAAATATAAATAATATTATGATGAAGTTATAAGAAAGTCATAATTTTACATGATTAAAGTCATAACATGAGAAAAAAAAGTCAAAAACGTACGAGAATAAAGGCATAAAATTATTAGTAAAAAAGTTTTAATATTACTAGAATAAACTTGTAGGATTATTAAAAAAAGAAAAGAAAAAAAAGTCAAAATTAAAAAGAAATACAATAAAGTAGTACAGTTAAAAGAATAAGTCTCTCTAAGAGAAGAATTTCTCCATCTTGTCTGACATAAACACCAGTTACCTCAACCTGTCCAATTTCTGTCAGTGCCGAAGCATGTCCAAAAAGTAAAAGCAAAACATCTAGAGTAGACAGTCCGAGCTCCTGAAATAAAAAAAAAAAAAGAATATTTTAAACAATTACATGCAAAAACTCAGCATTTAACCTATAAGACATTTCAAACTGTATTATCAATTATTGCCTAAATATTATTTTGGCTTTTAGCAAATTAAAGCACTGACAGCACAAGAGTTGAGCTTTTCTTGTGGACCTAAATGTTGACAGAAACTTAAAATATTACAAAAATAATTTTACTTTTACTTGATTACAACATCAGTTTGTGTTGGTTTTTTACGCTTTCACACAAATGTGCCACATTGCCTCGCCAGCCTTCACAAAGCATTCCTCAGAGAATCGTGACCAGGCGTAATGAGAACATTTTTTCTCAGCTCCTCACAGACACGCCTAGTAACTGCTTTTATTTTGAAGCGTTGTTTAAAGAACACTGTGTTCTCATGAGCAATGGTTCTCCACAACAAGGGACAGAATGGAACAAAGAGACCAGGATATAAAAAAGCCTGCAGAGCCAAAGCTGCTCTCACCTCCAAGACAAACATGTTTCTTCTGCAGAAATGATCATTTCATTGTGGTCAAACTACTGAAAAATTCTCAGAATCTGCATGTAAAATACTGAGCACGTTGGAGTTTGACGGCAAAAGCTGGGTTACCTCAGGTGTTATTGTCTCCACCATGGTCAGAGCTTTGCTGAAGGCCTGCTCCGCATTGCGGCTGCGAAGGTCATACAGCGCCGTGTGTCCATCTTCCACCAGCGTTTTCAACTCTTTGCACGCATCTTTACCCCTATTGGACATTTGTGGGTTCTGGATAGAGTGCCCAATCAATACATGTATTGGTAAAAGTTATTCAAGACAAAACATTTAGGGTTATCGGGTAATTCCACCCTCACCTTTTCTTTAGATGTGCTCCTAGACTTCTTTTTTGCAGAAACGTTTGATTCTGTCGGCGCACTGAAAGCAGAAATGTTGTCAGATTTCCTTTTTCATCCCCACACAAAAGTCTACCATGAAATCCAACATTTTGTAACTTTAGAATGAAAATAAGTTAAACACAAAGATAAAAACAACACAGATTTAGGTCTAAAAGTTATTAGTGTTTGAAGAATATTTTGTAAAAACATAAAAATTAGCCATCATTTATTTGAAGGAGTTAGAATGATATCTATATTACCTTTGTGACAGTTTAGAGTCTTTAATGCTGCCCTCTGATTCAGCAGCTTTTTCATTTTTACCTGAAAGAACAATTTCTTTTTTTTTTTATCTTAAAACCTTTTCAAATAAAAACAAACATGATAAACTTCCACAACATAAGGGAAAGGCTTTAAATTTCACCTTACAAGGTAGTAAAGCGCTACACAAGTAAACACCATTTACCATGAAATGACAAATTAATGCTTCATCGGGACTGACTAAAACGATGAACAACTTTAATCTCACAGAAAAAAAAAATTAGGTTGAAATAATAACAGGAGCATAAGACTATTGAGTCTGAAAAAAACCCTCATATCAAAACATTATCCAGAGAAACTTAAAAACATTTAACCTAAAATATTGAAAGTCTCCAAAGAATAATGAAGGTTTCAAAGTTTAAAGCTTTTCCAGATGTTTCTTTCAGTGCCAACTTAAGGCATGAACTTTATAGAGGCTCTACAAGGTGTGAATCAAAAAACAACCAAAGGTCAATCACACCCACCTGTTTTTCTGTCCACTTGTACCTCTGAGACCTAAAAATAAAATAAAATAAAACAGTGTTCCAGAAATCAATTTTACAAAAGGTATAATATGTGGCAATGTGATATTTAAGAAAAGTATTTTCTTTCTGTCCTGAGAGATTCTTATTGGAAAAAAAAACTGACAAAATGTCAAAACACCTCAGTTTTGTGTCAATTACCTTTTTACTTTGATTTTACTTCTTAGTTAAAAAAAAAAAAAAAGAAATAACAATGAAAAGGTAGGTTACAGGTTAAAAACACAAATAATCTTGCTTAGTCAAGTTTTAAGACCAAGAAACAAATTGAAAAAAGAAAAGCGGCTGTTTTTTTTTTTTTAAATTAAAATGATTGTTTATAAAGCAGATTTTCAAATACATTTATTTTTCAGACAAAATTTAGTAGTTTTTTTTTTTAGGTATTTACAGTGTACAAATCAATAAATTGTATAGAATTTGAAAACAAGCATTAACAAAGTAGTTTTGAATGGAGTGACAGATCCTCACTCACCTTTGCAGTCTTGTTTGTCGCTAAACCAGCTTTACCAGTGTTTTTCGCTGTTTGGGACTGTTTCGCCATGACGCTGCCTCTAGAACTAAACAAGGAAAAATGTAAAACAAAGTTGAAAAAGATTTCAGTCACAAAGAGCTTATTCTCTTTCTATAAACCGCCAGAGACAAACTCACACTTACCTCCGAGTTTTCTTTGGTTGAGGACCTGAAAGCAAACGACAAGCTGAGTTTCACTTCTATTTTGCAGGAAATGAAAAACAAGTCATTGCTTCCTGCGTGACATCTCCTGTACACTCAGTCTGGCCACATCATAAAAAAGTGATAAGACTGAGCAATCAGCAAAAGACAAACCTCCACAGTTTTAAATCTGCCTGAACTAAAATAGTTTTGCTTATATGTTGTCGTTTCACACTGAAAGAAAAGAAAAAAAAAATTATACCTTTGCGTTGCTGAAATTCAGCTGCAAATTTACAGCTCTGCTGGTCCAGATCTCTGAGTCCATCTGGGTCACCTTTACAAAGTTGCTTGGCTGAACAGTTTGCTTGAAGAGCTAATTGGTACTCCCCAAGGTAAAATAAAGCCTCACAAAATCGATAATGACCCTAAAAAAAACAAAAACAAAGATGAATCACGCTTCCTTATTACCTAATACAACAATTCATTCAGAATATATACTTTAGTGGGTTAAACTTCTGCAATTCTTTTAGTAAAACTAAAACTTTGGAAAGGAAACAAAAGTCTATTTCACCCACTCAACCTGGAAATAACAAAATGAGTTTTTCCGTCATCTCTTTGAAATACAGTTTTTTTTTTTTTTTTTAACTACTGGCAGAAGAAGATTAAATATACAGAACATAATATCTATCAACATTTTTAACATCCACTTAAAACACCGTGGTAGGTAGTATGTGTCTCCACCTAAAGAGGAGTATTTTCAAGGAAAATTAGAGTTTTTATTAAGAATGGAAAATTTCCTTTTTGAAATCAGAGATAAATTGTTAATCAGGAGCAAATGAAAAAAAATCCCATTTGAAAAAGATTATTTGTTACGTGCAAAAATACAGTGGGGATCGAAAGTTTGGGCACCCCAGGCAAAATTTTATTTTATTGTGCATAATGAACCCAAAGAAAGATTGAAAAATATCCTAAAGGCATAGGTTTACAGATTAGACATTCTTTTAATATGTCCCAAAAAAATTAAGCTTTATTTTTCTATCATTTACCCTTTCAAAATAACAGAAAACAAAATAATGATGTGTGCAAAAGTTTGAGCACCCTGCAGAATTCATAGTATGCAACGCCCCCTTATAATCTCAGTCATCTGACCTTGCCCCAACAAACAGCATCATGGGTTCTTCCAAGCAGTTGTCCAGAACAATGAAACTGAAAATAGTTGATGCTCACAAAGCACAAGAAACATTTCACCAGTATAAAAAATAATGGATTCCACCAAATTTTGGACACTAACTTGATGCCATCTGTGAAAAAGTAAAAGTTAAAGAGAGGATGGCTTCTACAAATGATAATGATACTAAACGCACCTCAAAATCCATGCTGTCTAACGTTAAGAGGCAGAAACTGAAGGTTTTGCAGTGACCTTCCCAATCGCCCGACCTCAACATAATTGAAAATCTATGGATAGACCTGAAAAGAGCAATGTGGAACAGACATCCCAGAAATCTCAAAGAACTGGAAGACTTTTGTAAAGAAGAATGGATGAAGAAACCTCAAACAAGAATGGAGAGACTCTTGGCTGCTACAAAAAGTGTTTACAAGCTGTGATACTCGCCAAGGGGGGCAGTACAAGGTACTACTAACTGCAGGGTGCCTAAACTTTTGAACACTATTATTTTTCTTCTGTTTTTTTGAAAGGGTAAATGATTGCAATAAAGCCTAATTTTCTTCAATATACTTATGTTGCTGCAGCAGAATAAGCCACACAACCGTGAAGCATTTTTTGCTGTACGAGACAACACAGAACCATTAATCTTCTTTCAAAGTTTTCGAACACCAACTATTCTTTTTACCTTTGCCCAGCAAGGTTCAATAAGAATGGCTCGTTTTCCATCACAAACTGCTTTCCTGCAAAAAGAACAAAAAATAGTCTTAACAGAAAATATTTCCAACATGACAATGATGTCAAGAAAAAAGTACTTGTGAACAAAGATTTTAGCCGTTTGTTAAAAAAAAAGAAAACTTTCCTTCATGTTTATGAAACATAACAGAAGAAAATCTGCCGAGGAATCGCATCATTTAACATGAAGTAAAATAAATCTCTGCTTCATTATTTATGCATGAGGATCAACACCCTTCCTCTCAGTGGTCGAAAAAGCATTTCTTACCGACTCTCTTAGTTAAACTCAAGCATGGTGCATTTGCTTCCAGTGTGAAAGAAAATCCAGACAACAAAAATTATGATGATGAACAAACCCTAATATGTCACTTCCTGCATCATCTCACCACCTTTTATTAATTTATGCGTTTGAAATAACCACCGACCACAAAATACAGAAAAACACTTTGGGACTCCACAGCCAAAAATCCCTCCACAAAACAATGAGGACTTTTTTTATTTGTTTTAATCTTCTTTCAGAGAAAATACTTACAGGAAATTCTTACAGCGAATGTAGCACAGGGCTCTGTTTCCATAAAGGATGTGGTTGTCAGGGCTGGAGAGAAAATGAAAAAAATACAGTTTGCTAAACATTCAACACTGCACCCAAAGAAAATTGCAAAAGAAAAAACAGTTTTTATCAATATTTTACAGAAAAAATGGCTTGTGTCAAAACATGGGATTGTTTTTTCACATTTCATGTCATCAAAGGAGCTTTACTTTCAGCTTAAAGATCTTTGAATGCACAGTCTGACATCAGAACATCAGTTTTTAGTTCATTGAGCAAAAAAAAAAAAAATAAGGAAATGAGAAACTGGTGTTTAAATATTAGCTGCCACGATTAATCAATTATTAAACGAATCGATATCTATTCCAATTAAGGGTGCAATGGATGATCCATACAGATCACTAGCCACGGTTGGGTACCGCAGATCTCCCCACTTATCTGAGCCACATTTAGCTTAAGAAGGAAAACAGTTGAGGCCCTCAAAAATCCTTGAAAATAATCATCAGGAAAAAAAAGCTTGTTCATGCAGTGAACATTTGGGAAAGCTCAGGTAAGCTTGTCTACATCTCCAATGAACTCCCTGAGCTTTACTTCGAGGTCAGAGCTGTACCACACATCAATGAGCTCTATTTGAAGCACAGGAGAGGCATCTTGCACTTCAACAGTAGTCTGGGATAGCAACGAATCAATAAAACAAAACAAAACAAAAACAAAAAAAGACCACAGCTGTTTGGCTGTTCGTTACACCCTGAGCTGCAAGTCTTGAATACATGCAGCTTCGGTTTCAGAAAATTCTTTAATTTTGAAAGTCTACTGGAAGTTTATTTTGAAAGCTGGTTTCTTGCTTTTCTCTGGCTGTGGCATTGCTGGTTAACACTTCCAAACTAAACTCCTTGATGTCAATGTTGCTAAATGTTGAGACATCCAGCAGTGTAGTTTATTACATTTTCAAACACCACAACAGCTTTAATGTGAATTGGGGGTTAGGTTCTCCCTGACCCATCAGATCTGTCTAGAACAGCAGGCAGGAGTTGAGTTAGTGGTCCCATCACAGCCCCACTCAAGACACACTAATATTAACCCCATGTTACACTTTTAATTGGTTTTAATATTTTAGCAGAAGCAGATACTTAACAAGGTGAAGGCTTTGTAAGGGTCATAACAGTTGCTACTTACTAAAATGTGAGGGCTTTAGAGTAGAACTCAAGCGCAGCTTCATAGTTATGTTTTTGAAAGTTCTCGTTTCCTTTCTTCTTCATTTCTTCACATTTCTGAAAACAAAAGCACACAAGAAAAAAAAATGATAAAAAATTTGATTTTTTTTTTTTAGAAGGACAGAGCTGGATAAACAATAACCATTTTAAAGTGTAACTATTATGCTCTAATCCACTTTGATGAAAATTGTGTTATTGGTGTTCTTAACATCTTCTTGTGGCATTTTTCTAAAGATGGAGGCCATAAATTAAGAAAAATTAGCTTAACTTAGCTTGAAATCGCATTTAGTCATGTAGTTTTTGCGTGACTTTTTTTTAAGTTAAAAAAATCTATCTTTGCCAAGCATTGGCAGCTACTTGCTAACGTAGATGACCGTCGACTATTGATAATGTCATCAAATGGTAGTAACGTTGGAAATTGAAGACACCATATTATTTCATCTCTCTCCGCTTGGAGGGATAAATGTAAAGACAGAGAGAAGCTGTAGGGGAGGAATTGTGATTCAGTCAAAATTTTCTTTCTTAATCTAGAAAGAAGATTTTGTACCCAGATGGTATAACTCAACATAAAGACGTGTGGACATTAGAGTTTACATTAATAAGATCAAATTATTCAGGGGTCTTGTCTTAAAAAGGGTTTGATTAAAGTCTCAACGGGTTCCTCTACCAAGTATTGAACTAATAATCAATGACTGTGCTCAATTTTATGTCAGCAATGGTTAACATGAGATACAACACAAAACAGAAGCCCTTTCAGCAGCGGGGGCAGGCGCTGCTAACAGCTTCGATCAACTTCCGGTGGCACACCTGACTAGGTCGCAACCAAATCCCGTCGGTCGCAACTGACGAGATTTGGTCGTGAGATTTGAAGCGACCCACAGTAGTGAGCTGTGTCCAACGACCCAGCTCACTGAAGCTTCAATGCCATTTTATGCAGTGAAATTAAGCGTCAGAGCGCCTTTTGACATTGTGGATTCCTTTTGTCCCACAATATTACCCTGTAGCTCTAAGTAGAGCGAGTTTTGTTGATAAAATGAGCAGATATGTGGCTGAACGCTGACTTCTGCCGGAAGCTGGACTGACGAGCTGTCACTGCGGTGTTCCTTCCCCGGAACAGAATCCACGAGCGAGGCGAGTGAGGGAAGTTTCAACTTAGAGTCATCAGATTTTATTATTATTTCCTCATCAAGTCTTCCATACACAACCACAAGAAAAACATTTTTTTCTGCTTCTGTAAAACAACTGCAGGACTGTCCCGTTCTCGTACGAAGGTTTCTGCCAAGCACAGAGGGTTTTGGTTTAAAGTGTCCAGCAAAGGAGGACCATGACATGCTTTCTGAAGCTGTAGCCAGTCTTTCATTTGTGACCAAATCTCGTCGGTCGCGACCGATGAGATTTGTCAGGTTTGCCACCGGAAGTTGGTCGAAGCTGTTCGCAGCGCCTGCTGTCTCTCCCTTTTAGAGCAGACTTAAACCATATTTTTGATCATTCAGAGTAGAAATATAAATAAAATCAAGAAATTTAGGTAATAAAGAATGAGCAATTTTCTGCTCCTGATGTCATTTTGTGTATAAAATGAAAATAAAGTGGAGCAATCACTGCCTTTTGAAAAATTCAACAAGAGCATGTCAGTGATCAGTCAGGTTGTATTACCTCGACAATAATGTCACTGGGACAAGCCAGCAGTCTCCCCAGCGTCCGCTCTAAGTTACCACCCAGTTCTTGAATAAAATTGGCAACTGAAAAAAAAAAAAAAAAAAAAACTAGATATGTTTTTGCTTTCCTGTTAATTATTTAGACATTCCCTTTGTTCTGTCAAACAGTGGATTAAAAATGAGTTAATTGCAACGTCTTACACTGTGTAAAGACAAAGTGAAGGGTTGTGAAGCAGGTGTGTGAGCTGCCGAGTTCCTTCAGCCGTTCCCGTATATTGCAATCTCCTGCCATTTCTAACCAGCGTAGCGCATTTTCATACACCTCTGAAGAACGCTGTCGAAACAAAAATTACAATTGTTTGTTCACATTTAATGCAATTCACTGTAGCTGTGCTGAAAAAAACATCCTGCATGAAAAACAAACTCGTGAATTTTTAACATTGCTGAATTTTTGCCAAACTAAATTGCTTTCAAAATGAAAATTGAATAAATATATACATTAAACTTGAGAATAATCAGTAAATGACTCAAATCCAAATTGAGTCAGGTCAGTAGCTTAACAGCAAAACCCCATCTAACGTGAATTAGAGTCAGAACATTTTGATTAACTGATGAACTCTAAACTTCAATGGTATGACAAAATCCCCTGATTTAATCGGATCAAATGTAAAAAGCCAATAATTAAGGATGTAGTGAATCAATTAAAAAAGATCCTACTTTAATGATTTTTACATTACAATGTTTTATAGATTTATTCTTGTGTTACACAAATCCATCAAATAGTTTTTTTGCTTTATTATTGAAGTACTTCTGCAGTTTGTCAGGAAGATGGGGATCTGGGTCTTTAAAAACAATATTTCAAGCACACTTAGAAAAAACTGAGAATTTTAGGACAATTTTAAAAAGGCTGTAATAAAATCAATCTCCAAGAAAAGGCAAATTTTAAATGAGATGTATTTCAGAGTGGTTGTCAGAGCATGGATGTCAGATTTCACGGACACCAATAAAGAATGTGTACCTTGTGACCGGTTTATCATATGTCTAAAAATATAAGTTATTAGTTTTGGACTGTTACATAAACATGAAAGCATCTTGTTGATTTTTTGCGGCTTAAACAAGATTGCTTTTGCAGAAAAGGCTTTCAAGCTGGAGCACTTAAGGGAACCAAGGTTATTGGGCATGGCGCCAATTCCCCACTGTTAATAAATTATTACTTAGGAAAAAAAAAACAAACGAGAATACTATTTAATATATTATTTTATATGTGATAAAGAGCAGCAAATCATCAGAAAAACGAGACTATGACTTTATCTTACCAGATTAAACATGTTGCTTAATGATAGAACATGCCGTGTAGATTCTTTTTTCATCTAGAACAGAGAACAAGAAGTAGAATTTCATGGAAGAACATTAACATTAAACCTGTTGACACTGTCAAAGTTTGCTACTTGAATACTGTGACATTTCCAAAAACATCAGATGCTTTTACGGAAACTTAAACTCAAGCGTCAGACAGAAGTTCCTCATCATTAACTTACAGTTCCTTTCTCCAAGAAAAAAAGAATTGTTTCCACTATTTCTATCTTGTGCAGGTGCTTCAACTTTAGGTCTTCTGTGCTCCTATAAAGACACAAACACTTGTCAGGGAACTTATAACTAAGTTTTTACTGTTTTATGCTACAAACAACAAGTATGATTACTTTGAGCTGATTAAGCCGATTTCTACAGCCCATGAAGTAGTGATGGACTCATCCCCCCGAAGCAATATGGGAAGCCAGAAGGAACAAACTTTCATTCGCTGCGTAGCTTGTCTTTTAGTGATGACAGGAACTTTGAGCCAATTTTCAAAAATCTCCTCTGAAGAAAAACAAACAAATGAATGTAAAGATTTCTACTTCGACTGTGTTTTTGACAAAGATCTTGGGTTTTAAAATGTAACAACAGCAATTTGAAAAACACAACATTGTTTACAAGCACCTTTTTTATGTGAAAGGAAGCTGAAAATGTTGTCTTCATAAAGTTTAAAAGACACAGACTACCTTCAGAAGAAATTTCCAACTGCTACCAAGTAAACTAGATACATACAAAACCGCATTTATGCACTGATCAGATTTGAGACTCTTTTCATGTCTCCAAGTTTTGTGTTAAATGATGCGTTTAAAGGCAGCGAGAATGATGGGTCATCAGAGTTTTCTTATCAGCTGCTTTGAACTTAAATGGATAATAATATCTGGTAAAAACTTGACATTTTCTCCACTTTCTAAAACAGATATGACCGGGTCATTAACAAAGTCTAATTATGCGTCTAACAGAAAAATTGTAACAAACGCAAAAGTAACAAAAAGATAAACTCGATAATAAATTGGATGGATCTGCCTTAAAAATACAGAGTTGTGTCAGGATGGCATCCGGTGTAAAAACTGCCAAACCAACACACCCCTTACGGGATGTGCCTAAAGGTGAACAAAAACAACAAACTAGCAGGTAAAAAGCAAACTTGATTTCTTGGCTGAAATAACTAAATTGTGCAGGAAAATTACTTTCATTGGCTCCTAATGTAGCCAGATTCATTACCCGTTGCCATAGCCTATTGAGACGGGTATGGTTGTGACTATATAAATAAAATTGAATTAAACACGGCTGCACGGTGGCGGAGTGGTTAGCGCTCCTGCCTCACAGCAAGAAGGTTCCCGGTTCAAGTCCTGGCTGGGGGACCTTTCTGTGTGGAGTTTGCATGTTCTCCCCGTGCATGCGTGGGTTTTCTCCGGGTACTCCGGCTTCCTCCCACCGTCCAAAAACATGCTTCATAGGTTAATTGGTTACTCTAAATTGTCCCTAGGTGTGTATGGGTGTGTGATTGTGGCCCCTGCGACAGACTGGCGACCAGTCCAGGGGTGTACCCTGCCTTCGCCCATGAGTAGCCGGGTTAGGCTCCGGCAACCCCGTGACCCCGAAAGGGATAAAGCGGATTGGAAAATGAATGAATGAATGAATGAATTAAACACAACATCTGTATTTCAGGATCATTCCAGCTGTTCAAACAATATTAACTGTTGATTTTGCAAGACTCAATATATTTTCTACCTTTACATTTAACTACATTTTTTTCCCCATTCATTCATTCATTCATTTTCTATACCCGTTTTGTCCCTTTTGGGGTCACGGGGCTGCCAGAGCCTCACCCCGACACCCCAGAACAGGTTGCCAGTCTGTCACAGGGCCACAATCACACACCCATGCACACTCGCATCTACACTTAGGAACAATTTTAGAATGACCAATTAACCTATGAAACATGTTTGTGGATGGAGGGAGGAAGCCGGAGTCCCCAGAGAAAACCCACATACACGGGAAGAACAAGCCAACTCCAAACAAAAAGGTCCCTCATTGGTGACGCTGTTTCAGGTCCCCCAGCAAGGACTTGAACCAGGGGCCTTCTTGCTAGGAGGCAAGAGCACCAACCACTGCACCACTGTGCAACCCAAGTCCTTCTTATTGAAAAGGATTCTGTTTTGTGAACAGATACTGCAAGAAAAACATATAAACCGTCTTACCTGATAAACGAAAGGTGACAATGGAATCTTGTGCCTGAGAACCCAAACAAGAAAAAGACAAACATTTAGAAGAATCAAAATTAAAAATGAAAGATCAAGTACTTTTATAATTATGTGAGAAAGGCAAAATCCTGCATAAAGTATATATTTGACATTGCATTGGGAAAAAAAATACATCTTAAAAGGCAATAAAGTCTAAACAAAATCTAATTAATGAACAAAAACTAAGCAAACTAAAACAAAACTTAGATCACTTAAGATGCAACAGCAACTTGGTATATATTTGATTGCAATAAGAAACTGCCAAGAAACAGTCTTTTGTCAAATACCCCAAGTCTTTTGTTGTTTATTTTTGACTGACATACCAAATATTTGTGACATTTTCCTTTCTCCCATTCACCACCAGAGTCAGAATCTGAGTCTGCCATTTTGTTCAGTTCTGTAAAAACATGAGCAGAAACCATATTAGCTCACAAGTTTCATCTTTTAAAAAAGACATGTAAAGAGGTTTATTTTACCCACATACAAGTATAGGGAAATGTGAATATGCAAAGCGTTAATCCAATCTGCTGTGTAAGATGCCTCACAAAGATACAAGTCCCTGCAGCAAGTAAACCACATGACATGAGCAATAACTGAACACACTCCAATGAAAATTGTCTTTTTGGTGTTTTGAACATGTTCTTGTGGCATTTTTCTGATTTTTTTTGGGGGGGGGGAGTTGCTCAAAATTGCATTTGAGCATGTCTTTATTCAAATCGTTTTTAATAAGCATATAATTTGCAGGTAATTTATTTAAACAAATATTGGGATCATGACCAAATATTTTATCTCCCACGACAGAACTTAACTCGACATGCTAAGACGGCGGATCTCTTTTAAAATTTGTAATAAAATCTAATGTATGTTTTACTGATCCTTTATGCAGAGTATTTTAATACTTTCAAACTATCTGTTAAAGACAAAAGCAGGCTCAAAAACATTGCTAAAATCCCTGGCATGCAATAGAAGAGCTTTAACTTCTTTCTTCTAAATGAATTAATTTTAATGTATTAATTTTCATTTAGTTATTTTGCATAGTGTTTGTTGTTTCTCTCATGACTTTTTTTCCTTGTTCTATGCTGGAGCACAAACTAAGAAAAGGGGTCACCACTGAAAATAAATAAACAAACACCAGAAATAAGTTGACATATTACATAATTGTGAAACTAAAGAACGTTCTCAAAATTGTATTCTATTCATAACGGTAAAGTTACAGAGACAAGAATTAAAATAATGTTGCTGGGTAGAAGCATTCCTCTTTTAGCACAATTCAAATCAAGTAAACATAGTATGGCTTTGTAATATATATATATATATATATATGTTTTAATCACTATATTAAATCTTGAAAACATTAGAATAAAATTTCTACTTTGTTGATTTCATGTTAACCGTATGGCATCTCCACGGTGTAGCTTGTTCAAAAAAGACACTGCTCTGGCTGCATTTGAATACTCAGAAAAACAAGACAAAGCGTGAACTGTGTGGGACTGTACCACTGCTTGTTGGAAAATAACACTTTAGAGAACAATAAAAAAGAACGGAAAAAGATACCAAAAAGCATTTCAAGAATTTAAGCACAATTAAATTCTGGCTGCTGAAGAAATGAAACCTAAGCGTGAAACGAGAGTACCCTTCTCAGGAATTCACAACAAGGCCCTTGTGCTATGCAGTTAGCATCAGTCGCTAGCATCAGCCTGAACTCACACCAAACTGGTTTACTTGAAAACGACTATAGTAACTTTAATTTCACTGTTATTTATTTCTTCTTACGAAAATGCATAATTTGTCAGACATTGAGCATCACGACGACATATTTCTGTTACTTTAAGTGAATCGTCCGAAAATCCTCGCTAAAACATTAGCTAAAACTTTTCACAACGTTAGAAAGAACCTAAAATGTTCAATAACTAAAGATAAATTCACAGCACCTACCTTGAAGGAAATATCGTGTGAACGTTTAGCAGTTCGCTTCTCTTGTCCAGCTCAAGTTACTTTGGGGAAATGACGGCTATTTGAACGTACGCAGACAAGAAAACCGTACGTAATGATCCAGAGAGGTCTTCTTCTGTAGCTTTAAGTTAACTTTGTCAAACGGGATGTCGCCCCCTGCAGTCTAGGGGGGATCATGTCATTGTGTTTTATGATAGATAGATAGATAGATAGATAGATAGATAGATAGATAGATAGAT
>BSAI01000201.1:21873564-21913965 GCA_036245035.1 Adrianichthys oophorus | reverse complement strand
TAGATAGATAGATAGATAGATAGATAGATAGATAGATAGATAGATAGCCTGTACAAGTAAATTTAATTTGGACAGTCGTTATAAATACAAGTTAAGAGTGATCAAAAGTGGTCTTTTTGCAGATACCGGTATTTGTTTTTACTTAATTGCATCATGTCCAAAAGTATCTGCCTTGGATGAAATCAACATGAAGCTGTCACTAGGTGTCACCCATATTGTTAAATGTTGTGAAGGTCGCACTGCCCTTGTGCAAAATGTAATTCTGTTGTGAGAAACAAGGAGGAGGACAGGAGGACAGGGTTCAAAGATTTTATTTTTTTTCTTAAAAATACAGTTTGTAGAAAATATAGTAGCATAAGGAAAAGACAAATACATTCCTAGTTTGAAGATGTATTCTAAAGAAAATATACAAGTTAACAAGGGAAATAATTTGAAGGCAACAAAATTAATTGATGTAAATGTCCAGGTTTGCTTAAAATTGGGTAGAAAGAAGTAAAAAATCATATATAATCCTACCCCAACACTTGTGTTAGTTGCTGTACAATAGCCATCAATTGATGACAGATGACATTTACTTTCCTGCTAACAGATATAAATGAACATTTTTAGAGAACATCAGACATAAATGATTGACAGAAATGTGAATGAAGCCCATTATTGTCTTCAAATTATTCTTTTCTGAGCTCAAAGTCGTCCCTCTGCCTGAGCAGACTGTGGAAGACTTTCTTTGGATAAAGGAAAAAGTTTCTGTTTCGCTCCAGGTCCTGAGCATTCATGATACGAACCACCAAAGCCTCCTGGATGGCTTGAGACTCACATGGGTGATGCTGCACGCTGTGACTAATGTTCCTTTGAGGCTCAATGATCAACAGCCCGTTCTTGCTCTCGACCTCCTCACTGCCATGAACAGTCGAAGTTTCCTGGCTGTTTCCTGGTCCTTCTGTGGTATTTCTGCTTGTAGTGTCTCCTAAAGTTTTAACAAAGCTGTCTGTTTCACAGCTTTTGTTTTCCGTCACATTGATTCTTCTAGAACCATTAACTGCTCCAGCTGAAGTTACAAGACTAATATTGCAATGGAGGCTGTTGGAGTGATCAAAAGTGGTTGTACAGGTCGTGCTTGCAGGTTTGGTTCTGCTGTCAGCTTTGGTTGGGGTTTTTTTTGTTGGCAGAGCCACAACTTCTTTGATGTTTGTGCGCAGATAGGACGTGTACCTCTTAATCAGATTATTTAAACACACTTTGTAGGACAAACCCAACGACTCAGCCGATCCTAAGGGCACAGACTGAAGACGTATCTGTTGGAGGAGGAACAAATGTGCTTTCAGATCACAGTGATATTCAGATATTTTCAAAAGTTTGCCAAATTTTCACAGGCATCTTTCAAGATTCGGCAAATAAACACATTTCTGGTTGAAAAACAGCCGTCAGATGGAAGTTTAAAAAACACTTCAGGCATAAACTACAAAAAACAAAATCTTTTGAGCATTTTTAGTTTTCTTGTTACCCAGATTTATCCATTGTCAAATGAAAAACACAGATAGTCTGTCTTTCTTTGTGACAATTACTTCTTTTTATTCCATTACCCATATGGAAAAGAACTACAAAAAACATTTAAAAATGTACATCACCTGCAGCACTAAACCTTTGTTTCACATGTACTGTGATTTTATAAGACTTCATAAGGTCCCAGACAATGAAAAACTCTTGAAAGTGGCCACTTTCTCGTTCTTTTCATGTATGACATTACAAAAGAATTACATATTTAACTTTTAAAAATTGTCAGTGTGGAATATAAGAAATGTGAAAGGTTACTATGTTTTCCTAACACGGGTCATATATTTTTTTAGGGGTTAGGGTTTGAGTTTCCAAAAGGAGAAATTTCTGTCTTAAGCATTACCAATGTAACTAAAATGAAATAAAGATAAATTGCACATGTATTCTTATGTAAAACATTTTGTACTTCATGTTATTATAGTCTTGTAAAAAAATAAAGAAGTCTTTCTCTAGCAACACTTGAAAGTAAGCGCGAGTCTTCTATCTTTTTACTTCAAGTTGATTACTTCCCATGTGTATTTTGAATATCTGCTCTGTGGATACAATATTATGTTACCATTTTCATCAGGAATAGTTGGTCCTAAAATCCTAAATAACAAGCGTTACTCCTATAATAGTGTTAGAAACATCCATTAGTTCAGAGACGATACAGAGCTGCCTGGTTTGTAGAAAACCTAACAACTGTTTAACAGACCAATGTTTGTGTCAAAAGACCTTTTTTTTTTTAAAATGAGAGTTGTAAAAGTTTTCTGTGATTATTGTAAGACTGCAGCTTCACTCAAAGTTGTTCATCTCATATAAGTTTGATATATATATTACACATATCTACTAAGAAAAATATATCTGGAATTACTATCATACCTTTCTTATATATTACTAAAACATGGAATTTTCATTTTAAACAATTTTACCAAGGATCTCATAACTGCTTTGACTGTCTTATGCTTAACTTACAAGTTTCAGAAAAAACAGATAAAAACTTTAAAAATATTAATCTATATCATTTCCATAGGAAACTCTGGAGTTCTTTCGCTTAACTCACTTTTTAAAAAAATGAATCTAGAATGTCTGAGTATTTTATTTATTTATTTATTTGTTTATTTTTGCAAAACTGGCATTCGAGTCTCTACTGGAGCTCAAACATTCTTTTATCTAATCCTCTGCTTTCTTGTTGGGACAGGTTTTTTGCAGAATTTGTAAATCAGGAGGGAGACACACAGGATTCCTCTTAACTTTAATCCTTTTGTGTGTGTGGGGCTGACCTGGTGGATCCTCATGTGCAGATGAAACGCAGCTCCTGTCAGCCACTGCTGCATGGATTTGGTGCTCATCCTCTTCTTGGTAATCATCCTCTCATAGTGATCCAGCAGCTCTCGCTGCAACCAGTTATCATAGAGCTCGGTGGTCTCGGCCATCTCATCATGATTGTTGGCGATGCCAGGAATGATGCTGAGGTATCTGTGGATTATCCAGCCAATCCTAGAAGACGTGCTGATGCCCAGTGTCTTCTTATCTTTGGATCTCTGAGTTGGTAGATGAGCCCCTGCTAGTTGCTGTGCTCTGACCTGACAGGCACAAGAGAAGCTACAATTGATGAAATTGCTTTTAAATGAGTTTTCCAAATTTTGGAAATTATTTCACCAACTTGCTGTGCAACCATGTCAAAAAGAAGAGAGAGCGCCAAAGCAACAACCCCTACTCCTCCGTAAGTGACCCTGCTGCCTCCCACTGCTGCAGTCAGGTTGAGACTGAACCCCGTCTGCTGCTGTGGGCTCATGCCTCGCTGTAAGAAGTCAAAATGATGCTGCAGCGCAGCGCTGGAATCCAGTGACAGGAAGGAGGTGAGGACAGGATCCAAGGAGATTTCAGGAAGGATGCTGGCATCGCGAGCCACAGAGAACAGCTCGAGCACGGTGGCTGGAGAGGGAAGGCACAGCATGCGACCCAGTAGGATCATGGTGAGCTCTGTCTGTGAAATCAGAGCACGCACTGAGGGTTATCTGTGTTGATTTGCCCCTGTAGGGAGATGTTATCAAAGGCAGAAAGATTCATGGGAACACAGAGGACAACATGCAGCCTTGCTTTCATGTGAAGTCACTGGGTAAAGTTTGTGTTTCAATTAAAAGAATAAAAAAAAAGTTTCTTGGGATTAGCACAGTAACACAAATCTTATTTTGAAGGAATTTGCTTAACTTTTAGGAATATAATTCAGGTTTGAGACAAGAGAAGAAACTGTCATGGAAAAAGGTGTCTGTTCCGAACATTATCTTACAGGTGAAAGTGAGGACTGATGTAAATAAATAAAATATTAATAATAAAAAAGAGAGCCTTTAACAACAAAAAACAAAGAGCTTTGTTGTAGTTTGTTAGAAATCTGTTGCTTTATAGATTGATCAGTGAGATCAAGTTTTGGATTGAACTACTGCATGTAAAGGTGCATTGCACTTCTGATGTTGATTCTGGCATGAAAACGTGTTTGCCTTTCCATAAACACAAGCTGATCTTTGTACATGCAAGCAGGTCCTATCAGTGATTGCTCTTCCACTTCTGCAACAACGCTTCATCAAACTGGTCTGTGAAGAAAAAAATGACTTTAGAAAAATACACTTTGACTCTGTGTATATTTCACATACCAGTATATTGTTTCCAGTAGTGCTTTAGCATGGAATTAATTGCATATAAGTACATTTATTCTGTCTTCCAACCTAGGGGTGTCACAGTTAATTGACTTAATCAAATATTTATATGTCCAACCAGATTGATCTGTTTGAGGCATTTTGTTAATCGAATCAACCTTTACTGTTATAAAATAGTCTCAAAATGAAATAATTAGAAGATAATCAACATTGGAAAGGGAATCCTGAAAACTTCATCTGGACTGTTCATTACCCAGGAATTTATCTCTGAGTCTCACTGGCTGAATTTTTGGATACGGATGAATTGGAACAAATCTGATTGTTCAAAATGAACCAAGATCGACTATATCAGCAACCACAAACTATGGTATGAATAGAAAATAAATTGTTATACAAGCTGCACATAAAATTAGGACAGATGTGGATTGACGAGAAAGTGAGGATGTAATGACTTGGTTTGGTCACTAGGTGAAGTATGTTGCTGCTGAGTGATTGTTGGATGGAAATTTGGAAATCACAGCTGATCCAGTTGTATCTTTATGTTCTGTTGTTCTTTTCTTTGACATAACAAAGAAAAAACACACCGAGCAAAAAACAAAAAGTCCACAACAATCTTAAATTGGAGTGAAAACCTTTTAGTTTGGTGTTTTATATTTTGAGAAATGTGATCCAGAAAATGTTTAACAGTCACCTCATCTGATTAGAGATCATAGAAAGCGGACTGCAGGCTCCTGACATGAGGAGATACTGCAAAGTATGTCCAATATTTCAGAATTTAGGGGACAAGATGTTGATAGTCTCATTTTAACATCAGAATTTATGATTGGGTTGGAGACCATATTTATATTTAGTTGCTTTAAGTCAACTAAATTCTACCCAGTCAAACTATTTTCTCAGGCAGGGAAAAAAGTAATCTGCTCAAACCAGGAATTTAATAAATAAGTTTATACAGTCTGTTATGGTGCTGCAGTTGTCATAAACCTGAACCTGTAGGAAGCTAATCAAGCCTTTGTGTTACACCATTTAGGCTTTTAATCTACTTTCATACAGAAACAGATAGTAAATAGTTAGGGATCAGGAAGAAGTGATGTGAATAAAAACAGCTGCCCCAAACCTCAAAACAGACAAAGGAAATCAAACATTCTGGCTCCAGTAGTGTTTTTTGGTTCCCATGGCAACATAGATGCCACTGATAGCAACCAAATCCTAAATTTGGGATCCCGTAATCTTTTTTGTATATTTTGCTGTTTCAAAAAACTGCTGTGAATTTTGTAAAATGAAAAAATCCTCTGCAATGAAAAAAAAACAAGTTTTGAATTATCCAACCATTCCATTTTCCTAACCCACTATATCCTTTCGGTGTCATGGGGTTGCCGGAACCTGTCCTGTAGGGGTGTTGTGGTTGGTTTCAGCAACTATTTGATTCATATAATTTGTGGTTGACAAAGTGATTCAAAGTCAACATTTATTTCATTTTGAAAAAAGTTTTCAACGGTATGGGTCAATTCAGTTTGATTAGCAACTTGCCTCAGACAGATTGATCTGGTTGCAAGGTAGGAATAGAAAATGAATCATCGGTACACCCATACAATCCCAGCTTCTGTGGGGAGAAGGCGGGGTATGCCCTGTACAGGATGCCAGTCTGTGGCAGGACACGCAATCACTCCCACACACACATGCACACTTACACTTTACTGTGTATCAGGGGTCTGCAACCTTCTACACT
Organism: Adrianichthys oophorus; assembly: GCA_036245035.1. NCBI lineage: Eukaryota > Metazoa > Chordata > Actinopteri > Beloniformes > Adrianichthyidae > Adrianichthys > Adrianichthys oophorus. The sequence continues at coordinate 21,908,049 of BSAI01000201.1, read as the reverse complement.
TAAAGAGTCATTTGGGTCAATTTCTCATTGACCACAACACAGAAGAAGCCATAATAGTCTTAGTTTACAATTTAGAAAAATGAGACACTGATTTGTATTTATTTTGTTTTTGCTATGATAAATGTAAATGACTATATTTTAGCAAAAACAAAACACAAATATGAAAAGAAAATATGTTTTTTTAACATATGAATTAGTTTATAACTTTAGACAGAGGTTCTCATGACTTCTTTGCAAAATAAAAGACACCCTGTGCCACATGTGATAATTCTAAGCCAGAAAGTCATACATCTAAATAAAGCTAAATCAGAGCTAAGTGACCCTTACCATATTTGTCAATTCATAAGGCGTACTTAAAATCTTTTTTGGTCTAAAATAGAAAGTCAACCTTATAATTTGGTCCATGTAAGTATGAATTCAGGTTGTGCTAACCGAGATCAAAATGCTTTTCTTTGTTAAACGAAGCTCAAAAATCTGTCAGATGTATTAATACGGTTTTGGTTAAATATGAGACTGCTACCTTCAAATCTGGGATAGGCAACTTCAGGCCTCAAGGGCCACATTCCTGCATGTAGATAAGGGGTTGAGATGCAGACCTGTTGGGGTCTTGCTCAATTTAGCAAGAATGCATAGTTTGCAAACACGTTCATCTCCTAAATGCACTATGCCTCCCATTGCCTCCGTGTAAAATCCAAGCATTTTCAGTTTGTCCATAAAGTCAAATTTAAATAGGCTACAGTCATGTTTTCCTTTTAAAAAGTTGAGGATTAACTTTGCAGAAGTAACATGTCAACATTTCTGCAATTCAGACAAAGAAACATTCTCCACACCAGTGTGGCCCTACAATGCTTCAGTAACTCATTCTAGAACATCTTTATTTAGAGTTGATCCAGACACACAATAACTACCTTAAGGGTAAATTCTGGGTAAAAACTGAAGTTACCATAGGCTTTGATCATAAGATTCTGAGGAGAATAAAACAAAAAAACAACAAGTTTTACAGTAAGCAATCACTTTATTATATTTCAAGTCAGTTTAAAAATTGTTACAACTTTTTAAGATATAGAACATTCATTTTCCTAATCTTCAGTAAGTTTACGTCAAGGATTTGTTGCATTTCATTTAAAGTTTATGCGAATCACAGGACTGAAACCATCTTTTGCTTTAGGCATCATCTCAAGCATAAATAGCTCCTTAGGAAGATAAATTCTTTAACATGCAGCCATCAACTTTGTTTCGACAATCGTGTTTAGTATTCTTCTCCCTCATCTTCCTCCTCCAAACTATCAGCTCCAACCTCCTCGTAATCCTTCTCAAGGGCTGCCATGTCCTCCCTGGCCTCAGAGAACTCCCCCTCCTCCATACCTTCACCCACATACCAGTGAACAAATGCACGCTTGGCGTACATCAAGTCAAACTTGTGATCCAGACGAGCCCAGGCCTCTGCAATAGCGGTGGTGTTGCTCAGCATGCACACGGCTCGCTGCACCTTGGCCAGGTCTCCACCAGGTACTACAGTTGGAGGCTGGTAGTTGATGCCAACCTTGAAACCAGTGGGGCACCAGTCCACAAACTGGATGGAGCGCTTGGTTTTGATGGCAGCAATAGCAGCGTTGACATCTTTGGGCACCACATCCCCACGATACAGAAGGCAGCAGGCCATGTACTTGCCACGGCGAGGATCACACTTGACCAACTGGTTCGTCGGCTCAAAGCAGGCATTGGTGATCTCAGCGACTGAAAGCTGCTCGTGATAAGCTTTCTCTGCAGAGATGACGGGGGCGTAGGTGGCCAGAGGGAAGTGGATACGAGGATATGGCACCAAGTTAGTCTGGAACTCAGTCAGATCCACATTGAGGGCACCATCAAAACGAAGAGAAGCAGTGATGGAGGACACAATCTGGCTGATCAGCCTGTTCAGGTTGGTGTAAGTGGGACGCTCAATGTCCAGGTTCCTGCGGCAGATGTCATAGATTGCCTCATTGTCCACCATGAAGGCACAGTCAGAGTGCTCCAGAGTGGTGTGGGTGGTCAGGATGGAGTTGTATGGCTCCACCACAGCAGTGGACACTTGGGGAGCCGGATAAATTGAGAACTCCAGCTTGGACTTCTTGCCGTAGTCCACAGACAGACGTTCCATCAGTAGAGAGGTGAAACCAGAGCCGGTGCCTCCACCGAAGCTGTGGAACACCAGAAAGCCCTGAAGACCAGTGCATTGGTCCGCCTGAAGACGCATGAAAACAAAGGTTACCTGAGGTTGTCTCAACACAACATCAAGGGGAAAAAAAAAAGTTTACCCACCAGTTTGCGGATCCTGTCCAGAACCGGGTCGATGGTCTCTTTGCCAATGGTGTAGTGTCCACGGGCGTAGTTGTTGGCAGCATCCTCCTTGCCAGTGATCAGCTGCTCAGGGTGGAACAGCTGCCGGTAGGCCCCAGTGCGCACCTCATCTGAGAAGACCAGGAGGGATGGAGTCACTTGTTCACACAAACCTGATAATCTGTCAGATTATGTTTATCAGGAAGTGACACTAACCGATAACTGTGGGCTCCAGGTCAACAAACACGGCCCTGGGAACATGCTTTCCAGCGCCCGTCTCACTGAAGAAGGTGTTGAAAGAATCATCTCCTCCTCCAACGGTCTTGTCACTGGGCATCTGCCCATCAGGCTGGATCCCATGCTCCAGACAATAAAGTTCCCAGCATGCGTTGCCAATCTGGACACCAGCCTGACCAACGTGCACCGAGATACACTCACGCTGGAGGAAAAGCAAAGATTGTTAGTAACACTTGTAATGCTTGGTGACAAAAATAAAGGTTAGCCTGGTAGGACAAATGTCTACTTTTAGCCCTCATGAGGGCTGAGCCACATGATAAGATAAAGGCTCTTTTGTGGAGGATCATTGAGCCAAAGCTAAAACTTTAGAAGCCATTATGTGCTTCAGACCACAATATAGTGGGTTTAGAACCAATATTTGAACATTGTGCTACAGATGTGGAACAAATCCCAGAGCTGACACAAATGACAGACTCCCACATGAAGGCAGGAGGATTCAAACACCTGAAAAGCTTCATATCAAACGGTCAGCTTGGAATGAAAAGGTTTTTTGTGTGAAAGGCTGCGGTTTCATGAAAACAAGAAAAGTCACTAAAACAGAAGTACCTGAAGTCCACAGAGTACAAAGAGACAGAAATACGCCCTTAAATAAATAAAGCAGAAGCTGGTCTGTGGCTTTATGGAGCTTCTGCAAAACTACAGTTTTAAATTTTACTGCAATTAGACTGACTAAGTTTCTGTAAAAAAATAAGACAAATAATTTCTACCACATTGTGTCAAACTCACTGCCTTCAATAAAACGTTAACTTTTCATCTACGATTTTTTTTTTCAGAAAAGCCAAAAAGAGTGTAACAACTTACCATATTTGCAGAATTGATATTTTCTTTTTCAAAAATGTAGAAAGGATTAAAAAAAAAAAAAGACAAAGCCGGTTTCCACTCAAAGACTGCAATGAATCTTGTGCAAAAGCGAAATGTAGGCGTTTCCTCCTTTGGCGGAGGTTTTATAATGTTCCTGAGGTGTTTCTTCATTCCTATTGGTCGAGTCTTTGTCGAGCGTAACTCTCATTGGCTAATTTTAAGTCGTTGACTCCCGCGAACGTCACGTGGAAGTCAGCCTTACATGTTTGCAGCAAAGAAGTCGTAAAAGCTCATAATAAATTCAAGAAGAACATCCACAAATTAATTACCGATTCTGTTTTTGCTGATTTGCATCTTTATTATACAAACTAACTCTTGCAGTTTTATGGTTTATTTATTGTCTTTGTTTTCTTCGTTTGTGTTTTTTTGTGTGTTATTGTTTGATATTTGTATTAAAAATATTACTTGTGTTTTCATTTTCAACAGTAATTAAGAATAGTTGTGTCTTAAACATATGTTTGAGTTTTATTATGTTCTTTGCATTGTTCTTTTGTGCTGTTATACTTCTGTGTTGTATTTTTACTTAAAGCACTCACTAATTAAATAAAAAGAGAATAAATAACAGAAGTTCTGACTACTGTTTTGAACTGAAAGTGTGCTGAAGTTGATAAATCTCTAAGGGATAGCTTTAAAGTAGCATAGAAAGCAAAATGTTTCAAAAAACATAAAAGTGACCTAAATGAAAAGTAAAAGCACCCATTTCCTGAAGTAGGTGAATATTTGAAATCAGAGTAGTTTCAATCACCAACGTTATAGTTAAAATATTGCGTTAGAAATGTGTAAAATTACCAGGAATAATTATAATTTGTGAGAAAGCCACCACTAAATATTCCAGCAACTTAACCGAATTAATATAAAAAAAGTATGTCATTGGTAAAGAAAATATTTGAATATGAAGCAAAAGAAGGAATCATGAGATACTTAGAAGATGAGAATGATGACAGATGACAGACAGAAGCTGTTGAAAACTGTTTTCAGCTATATATTATGGATTCCTTAGTAAAGAAAAGCATGAATCAGTTGACGTATTGGCATGTAAGCATAAAAAACAAGACCATTTATGTATTTTGCAGCAGAGAAAATGCAGTCTGTAAAGTACAAGATGTTATTTTTCTTTTTGTGAAAGCCGTTTTATGTTATGCAGAAACAGCAGACGTTTGTCTGCATCTGCTTCCTTTCACGATGACTGGGTTTTTGATGTGGGACAGCATTGTTTTAGTAGAAATATTGGCCTGTTGTTGCTCCGCTCTGCCCTTACACACCTACTGAATTTTGCAACAATACCTTCCTGTTGAAAAAACTCATTGTGTGGTGCAGTACATGCTTTTAAGTTAGAATAAAGAGTTTGACATGTGAAAGCATTTACAGCAGGGCTGCAGTACTCCAAATCTACCCCCCTTGCTTTATGCTCTGCTATCTTTGTCTTACGTGCTGCTTATCAAATGGGTTAGGAGTGTTCAATCAGATCCTGCAATCAGAGGCAGGGGTAGGGATGACTGGAAAACAACAAGGCAGGAGAAGTCGAGGCCAGATGCTGGGAAGCTATGGTCTGTTTCTATCATTTAGAAATTACAAACAGGTTCAAACATGTTCTAACAATAGGATTTACTTTACATAAGCACAGCACGAGCTGATATCAGTTCCATCTTATAAAGAACAAAAGGAAAAAATCCAGTGGTTGGATCATCCTTGTCACCAAAACCTGATCTCTAAACTTCTTCATTTTACACAAAAAAAGGTAAATGAGTACTTTTATAAGTTCAACTACTGGTTGTGGTTCCTAATAATGAAAAGTTTTTACATCAGATTAGTCAGTGAGTTAAAATAATAGTTTAAATGTCAGTTTTGACAGCTTATTGACATGCAGTTTAAAAGGCGGACCATCTCCAGATAATCTCAGTTGTTTTAAAAATTATAAAGTTATCAAATTCAGGCTTCTATAAATCAAAACCTTTGGCCAATTTCAGGGTTTTAGACAGAACTCCTTTTATGTTTCATATCAAAGCTTAAGGGATGCACCTGCAGCATTAACTAGAAAATAAATCATACGAAACTTCACAAAACACAACATTGTAAAACTGTTTTATTTTATCTTAACCTTAGACAGTGCTATGGCGAAGACCTCACATACTCTCTCTGTTGAAGCCCAGCAACACTGAAGCACATCTTAGTGGGATGCAAGACCAGCCTCCGTCAAGGTCGTTACACCTGGCGACAACCTGCTGCTAAGGTGTTTCGCAACAGTGCTGGAAAGACAGAACAAGCGTGATTGCCCTTCCTCAGCCATCATTTCATCGGCAGCCAACACATTTTGTCTGGGAGGGCCAAGTCACCTTTAACACCATCTGGACAGCTGGGTAGAGCACAGCACTGGAAGATGACGGCAGACCTAGACCAAAATTAAAAAAAAAACTGCTTTCCACAGGAGTTTGCATCCACCAACTTGTGCCCAGACTTTGTACTGTGGTCTTCCTCGCACAAACTTGCTTACATCATAGAGCTCACAGTACCCTGGGAGGGTGCAGTAGAGGAGGCCTATGAGGGAAAGATGCTGAGGTACGTCGAAGTCACAGCAGACAGCACAGAGCGAGGCTGGAGTGTGAAGGAATGCTCAGTGGAAGTAGGATGCAGGGGGATCGTGGCCACCTCAACATCCAGGCTACTCGGGGAGATGGGAGTGCGAGGGAAGGCTCACAGGCAGGCAGGTAAAAACCTCTCCAGGACTGCTGAGAAGGAGAGTAATCGGATCAAGAGGAAGGACTTGACCTGCAGGCCTCCAAATGTCTCATTGGGTTGAACCTGGGACACTGGGCGTGTCGTGGGGGCATCAGTGAGACACCAGAGGAGGGTAGCCAATTGAAAACCCAAAAGATGTCTCAGTGCCATAGTATTTGAGGGATTAGAATACCCACTCCTACGGAACAGATCTGACCAGGGTCCTTTTTCATTTTAATCAAGCAGTTATCAAAGATATCAAAACTCGCAACATTTGCTTCCTGACAGCTGTTTTTATTTTTGGGGCTGGGGCTCATCATACACTTCAGTCTTTGGCACAAAAATGTCTTTATTGTAACACTTTCAGACAAAAATAAATAAAATTTTTGTATTTATACCTTCTCAGTGGTTTGTGTGCTGTAACGCAACAGTGGCTGTAATGTAATTAACAAATTTCAGGAAAAAATTAAAAAATTAAAAAAAACACCAACTGCAGTATTTGACCAAATCCATTTTAATTAAATGTCAAAGATATTCCAGCTGTGTGATTAATTTTATCTCCAAAAACATGAATTAATTTAGATTTGACACGAGTCAAAGCTGAATTTTAAAACTGATGGTCTCTTGTCTGCAGTGATCATTTTCCACATGAACTTATGGTTGGAAAAATATTGAACATAACCAGACTCTTGTAACCAACTTCTGCTATATCACTCAAATATTCTTCCCCTTCAATAGAGTCAACTCCAACCTCCTCGTAATCCTTCTCAAGGGCTGCCATGTCCTCAGAGAACTCCCCCTCCTCCATACCTTCACCCACATACCAGTGAACAAATGCACGCTTGGCGTACATCAGGTCAAACTTGTGATCCAGACGAGCCCAGGCCTCTGCAATAGCGGTGGTGTTGCTCAGCATGCACACGGCTCGCTGCACCTTGGCCAGGTCTCCACCAGGTACTACAGTTGGAGGCTGGTAGTTGATGCCAACCTTGAAACTGGTGGGGCACCAGTCCACAAACTGGATGGAGCGCTTGGTTTTGATGGTGGCGACGGTAACGTTTAAACTTTTGGGCATCACATCCCCACGATACAGAAGGCAGCAGGCTCTGTACTTGCCACGGCGAGGATCACACTTGACCATCTGATTGGCCGGCTCAAAGCAGGCGGTGATTTCAGCAACTGAAAGCTGCTCATGATAAGCTTTCTCTGCAGAGATGACGGGGGCGTCCAGGTTTCTTCGGCAGATGTCATAGATTGCCTCATTGTCCACCATGAAGGCACAGTCAGAGTGCTCCAGAGTGGTGTGGGTGGTCAGGATGGAGTTGTATGGCTCCACCACAGCAGTGGACACTTGGGGAGCCGGGTAAATTGAGAACAACATGTTGCACATTTTTATTTCTAGAGCGTATCCTCTATGTTGATCAGTTTATTTTACATTTTTACCAGATTTTGAGGAAAAAATAACTGAAAGAAAATCATGAGGTTCTTATATTATTTTTTTTATCGAAAGCACAGGCAAACTGCACATATTTTACAGTATATGTCATTCATCAAAAAACTATAGGTGTACTACTTTTTCCTAAGGGAATAGACTATTTGAGGGGGTAGTATATCATGTTGTTTTAGTCATGAACAAGATTGCTCTACCTTTTGTGGATGTGAAAATAAAAATGGTTGATCTCTATAGACTTTTCTAGAAATACTATTTATTTGTTAACCTGAGATTGCAGCTCCAAAACATCTGGATAAACATATATTGGCATAGTAATAGCTGCATTTTTATTGCTGTACAGATGTTGGGGAAAGTTTTCATTAACAAAATTAAACCATTCAAAAAAGTATTCAAAGTTTTAACACATTTAATTAATTTAAGTTTTTATAACATTTTTAATTGCTTAAATGTATCAATTAAAATGTTATAAATCTATAGTTTTTGTACAGGTATGCAAACTTGTAAAATAAAATAAATACAATTATAGGATTTTTAAAAAAAAAATTTGTTTTCTTCATTGTTTTGTCGTTATTATTTTAGTTTTGTCTATAATGTCATGTTTGCATAATGTGTTGTTTCTCAGAAATGCATCTTGGTCTTTGTATTTGATTGTTTAAGTTACAAAATAAACTTGAATTTAAAAACACAAACAAAGCAAAACAATGTCCTTCCGCATTTGATGCGTGACGTCATCTTATCGAATGCTGCAACGAAGAGGAGGAGGCGGACTTCTCCTGCTCCTGTTCGGTAAAAACTAAACAGGTATGTGTGTCCAGAAGCTGATCGCCAGGTGAAAGAAGAATTTTACAAAAAATATCGAAACTGTCAATCTGCGAGTGGAGGTTTTCACCCTGGGGGCATTTTCCGTGTTAGCTTGTTAAGCTAGGTCTGTTAGCTACCCTTCCTCCAAACTGGCGTTTCAGGAACAAAACATGAGAGTCGAGATGTGTTCACTTACAGTTTATTTAACCATCTAATTTGCATTTTAAATGGACGAATAAGTCCTAAAAGAAAATCGATCGTTTATATACAGCGAAGAGCCAATGCAGTCCCTGCTTAAGCATTCAAAACACACTGCAGACTCCTCTTTTCTGTGATTTTACAGCCAAGAATCAAGAGGGAAAAAAATAAAATAAGTTGGATTGATATTGATGTGCAAGCAAGTAAAACAGAAAGAAAGACATCTGATTATTGGCAAGACATTTTTTTTTTATCAAACATTCCACTGTTAGACCATACCATTCTGTTTACATCCTATTTTAAACAATCCGAGAACTAAATAAATCAGTTAAATTAGTTCAAGTCATCAGGAGTTCTAAAACTGATGCTGATGTTTAAGATGGATTTTTTCTGCACCCAGGAAAATAACAGCATCGAAGCTTTTTTTGTTTAAATTCAACCTGCATCTGCTGATCTGCTTGAGACTGTCCAGAATAAACAATCACAACAACCTGCTGTCTGAAATGTGTTTTTTAAGGCATAAAAAATCAAAAGATATTTGAGTTCATGAACACTTTAGAAACTATGAACTTAATCTTTGTACCATTTATATTTTTTCTGTTCAATTTGTGTTTGAATGTAGTTACTAAATTCTGCTGTAGGAAAGCAAAACAATCCAAAGTGCTTTGGGCCTTCAAAGAAAATAGAAAAGTGCTATACAAGTATGTGTCATTTTGATAAAAATGAAACGTGAAAAATGAAAGTTTTAAGCATTTTTTTACTGCATATGTTTTTTTAAAACTTATTTCAAACATTTCTGGTATTTTATATCATTATAAGATCAGTAAAAAGTCTACACTAAAGTTGAACTTGGGTTCCCTTTTTAGTCACACACTGGCTGCTGTTTCAAGGTAGTTACCGGTATGTTTGTTCAAAGCATCTTCTGTGAAAACATCTGTCAGCTGTTGTTGAAAAGGATCTGATGTGAGACCAAAAGTATAAAAGCAGAACCTCACTTTAAAGCAGAGATGGGCTGCAGATGTGGATGATAGTGTTGTTACTACGAGCAACGGCGTGCGCGTCATTGCTTTGTTCTCAGTTTTTTTTTGTACGTTGTTCTTGATTCTGATAGAGAGCCACCACAGAGGTGTGATTTCAAAGTTTAAGTTTGTAAAGAGCTGGATTTATTTTGGAAAAACTCAATTAACTGTAGAGCTGATCTGACCTCCATGTTTAAAAGAAACTTAACTTATTAAATTCTCAATTTCCAAAGAAAACAATCATATAAAACACCAAAGTTTAACAGGTCCAGGGCAGTCTAAAACACAAAACTAGAAGTACAATTTTTGTCAAGGAAACAATGTAAACAGAAAGTCCACATTAGTAGTTGTTTGAATTAATAGTGGGTTTTTGTTTTTGACCTTTTCATTGCCTGTAGTTGTGAGTACAAAAACTACAGCATGGAAATGTCACCTCCTTTAAAGTAAATAATTAAATTCAATTTTATTGATTAATCTCAATATTACAATACAGTTGTCTATATGGGCTAAAAATAACGAATCCACGACAAGTTATTAGTTTACAGCTGCTGGTCAAGGTTCACATGGCTGTAATGGAAAGAACAAGATGATGGTTTAATTTAAAATATGTCAAAAGAGATTGAATGAACAGAAACAAAGCTTCAGTATTTTTGTTAAACCTTTAAAACATTTATTTAATGTTTTTATAGTGAATTCTTTATGAAGTGAAGTGAATTCTTTATACTTGGATGAAATGTTATTTATAATTCCTCTTACACACACCGCCATTTAAAAATTTGACAGTAATATTTTTTGTTTATTCTTTTTCATTTTAAGGTAGAATCTTAAATTCCACCTTAAAATTCTATTCTTGTTCATAACATTTGTGTTTACTGGATTAGATAGAATTGTTCTAATTAGCAACTAGCAGGCATGCTAATTTATTCCTCAGATAATGACAGAACATTAAAGCAAAAGGTATTATTTTAATTCACCTGTCAATCAATCACTAAGCACTGTAATTAACTTTTATTTCTGTAGTGATTTTCGTACTAGCCAAACCACATGAAACAAACATCAGCATGCATTCTACAGTTTTACCACTAGGGGTCCCTAATTTCCCACTAAATTACTGTCTAATTAACTACCGGTATGATCATAATTTTTTCACATTTAAAAAAAAAGAGGCCCTGTCTCTGGAAAAAAAGGCTAAAAAATTTCGTTAGGGCTTTCAAATTGATACGTTTCTCTTCCTAAATGGGTTTTTTATTTACATCTATAAACTTGCACTACTACAACAGACTAAGCATAACAATTTCGCCTTGCTTTTCAAAAGAAAAGTCGGTTAGAAACTTTGTGTTGTTCACTTTATAAAAGCAGTACAAGAATGGTTTTTGACCTGATGTTTTATAGTGACCTCCCCAAAGTGAAACCAGCTGCCAGTAAAACGATTTATAAAACAAATTTTTTATCCAACAAGATGTAAAACAGTACAGTTTATCTTTACTAAGACTTTTATTTTAAAACATATAACAGGTATTGTCATGGTTTGCATCATGACTGCTGTTGGCTTAGTCATCTAACTCAAAGCACTATTCAGAAACATGTTTTGTAAACTATAACACTGGTGTGTTATTTATTAAAGCAGCTGTATGCTAGGTACAATATTTTTGGTTTGTACCAAAATTAATTAACAGTGCTGTCAAACTTGCTAATAAATCACGTGAAATGTTCCTCTCAGGTCATCCAGCACCATGAGTCAGCGGACAGAGCGGCGGGGCATACACGTGGATCAATCAGACCTGCTGTGCAAAAAAGGATGCGGTTACTATGGAAACGCAGCATGGCAGGGCCTGTGCTCCAAGTGCTGGAGGGAGGAGTACCAGCGGGTGCGACAGAAGCAGATCCAGGAAGACTGGGCTTTGGCTGAAAAGTGAGAGTTTGCCTCAATTTTTTAAAACATTTCCAGCCGGGTATTGACCTTTTTTGCCAACATTTTCTGGCAATAGGTTGCAGAGGGAAGAAGAGGCTGCGTACGCCAGCAGCCAAGTTGTGTCCACCCCTCAACCAGGGCACGCCACCCTGGCTCCTTTCTCCAAGTTTGAGGAAAAGAAGACCAACGAGAAGACCCGGAAAGTGACCACTGTAAAGAAGTTCTTCAGCCCCTCATCGCGCACTGCCTCTAAGAAAGGTTTGGTTTTGTAGTTCATATCACAGCCCAGTTCTTAGCCTGTTTACCATAATATAATTTGAATGGTTATTGTGGAAAATCTTTGTTCTTCACAAAACCAGGATGTGTGCAAGCTTTAACTCCTCATTTTGAGTTAGAACCCTTAATATGGTTCCTTTACTTTTCAAAAATCAGGTAACTGTGGCTGCTAAACCTCCAAACATGATCTGCTGTGTCTTGGTCAGAGAATCAGTGCCAAGCAAACACCGTCTGACAAACACCCCGCTCTTTACAAACGAAAAACACAACTGCTGTATCAGAAGAAGTAAAAAGAGTTGACATCCCTGCTATTGTGAATGCAAAGTAATGTCTCAGTCACAACTGCCCTAACGGGTGCATACGGGCCATCTAGGGGTGAAAAATTGACAAATCTGTGCAGGTGGCCCACACTAAATTTTAAGATTGTGGACAGCTTCGTGAACTTGTAAGGTGAAAATGTTCATGCTTTTTTTTTCTGCCGGAATGCGGCGGGCGACAGGTTGTTGTGAATGAGTGTAAGTAATGGTAAAGTAGGTGAAACGCAGGGGTTTCATACAGATTTTACAATACACTTACAACACACACTACAACGGTACGTTCCGTTTTCATGACGTCCCTTAAGGTGGCTGCACCACAAGACAACTGAAAGACCCAACTGTTCTCTTTTTAAGATGCAGTCCTTCCTCTCTACAACCATCTTCAGGCCTGGAAAGACCTGCAGCATTCTTACTGGTTGACCCCCATACAAGAGAATGTGACTAAGGCATAAAACAGACTTGAAACTCCCTGTTTTTCACCTGCATCCAAAACACTCAGCTCTATCTCTGCATTCTGCGGGAAAATATCAGGTTTAGATGGCATTCGGCTGTTTACAAGTTTTCTTCTTGTGTAGTTTTTGGAACTTGGAACTCAAGTTAAGGCGTGGTGACTGGATAGATTATGATTTCTATTTTTTTATTTTAAAAGTGTTGAACTCAGTGCAATAAGTTCAAAGACATCAGTGAGTTGTGCTCCAGATAAAGAAGAGGAATTAAAAGTGGAAGTGGGACCTTGTTTTTGCTGTGATCGATGGACAAACTGAAAGATGAAGTCATACAAGAACCTTTTTTTTGTGGATGAGATCATCTAGTGAGAACAGAGAGCTGCTGAAGAATATTTGGAGAAGTGGAGGTTTGCTCTGATCAAAGAGAAATGAAGGGTTTTCACAGCAAAGCAGAGAACATGTGAAGGATGAGAGGGATCTAAGTGGAGCAGGAAAATTGCAGGGAGGAGGGAAGAAAGGATTTCAGACTTATGGGATCAATAGGCCAGAGCAAGAGAGTGTGGAAAGAAAAAGGTGTGCAAGACAGGCGGTTTAAAGACAGCGGCAGACCTGGAGGTTGAAAAGCTGAACATGTTGATGTTCTCTTTGGGAGTGACGAGGAAGAAAGTTCATGTGGAGATAAATCCAGGGGAGCCAAAAAGAAATGTAGGCAATGGAAAAAAAGACAAAGGAAAGGTTTAAATGGAGCAAACCTTTAAGAAAACACCTGAAAGTAAAATAGGGCAATTTTAAGACACTTTTTATTATTTTTGCAGTCAGCAATATGATTTTATTTATAATCAGCACATTATAATAAGAGTACAAAACATTACTTTTCCTTTTAATCCGTCAGTGGGCACACCTTAACACGCATCTACTGCTTCTAAATCAAATCAAGTTAAACTTTATTATTAAAACGTACTTCACAATGAAAAACAATACCTGCAGGACATAGACAGATATTGAAATACCCACCAGACACATGCATCCCATGGCTCCACAATGGAAACAAACATGAAGACATGACTGTAATCATGGAATCCTTATAGAAATCATAATTTTGGAAATGTATGGTTTGGCTCTGCTGTGAGGAAACAGTATATTGGGAATCTATTTATACCTGGAGCCAGCTCAGCCACAGCATCGCTGCAGTGCCATGCAGGTCGGAGCAGCAATTTGTACAAAGATTAGGCACCGGAAAAGAAGACTGTAAAGGTGTCCTACTCCAACTATATTTTTAGTTATTGTTCCCAGTGGTCTTTTAAATATGATTATGCCGTTTTTAACCAAAATCAAAAAGCCGGTGTAATTTTTTAAAACATCATTTCTAAAGAGCAGCAGGAGCTCATTAGAAATTCACCTCTGAGTTGTGGTGCGATAGTTAGCCTCTGTTAATTTCCCATCAGCCCATTGTTTACACTCTCTCCCATTGGCCTTTTGCACCCCACAAGCCCAAGTTAATATTAGCGTAGCAAAGCAAGCAATATTGGAGATATCCAGGTGCACAGTTCTGAGCCAGATGGCAGCTCAGACGAGGAAAATTAAGACATTAATGGATCTATTTGTCTGCAATGATGAAGGATGATACAGAATTGAAGCAGAGAAGGGAGACTTTGGCCCACTCATGGCAGTTGCTGTGCCACTAACCCGAGCTTTTTCAAACTGCGGGTTTCATCTGCTTCTGATCTATCACTATTTGAATGAAGAAATATTAAAAACTGCAGTTTTAATATAATTTTAAATTAATTTAATATTAAACTGTTTTATGTATGTCCTCCATCATGAGAAAATGCTACAAGAGCATGTGAAAAACACCAAAAAACGAGCTTTGCATTGGAGTTGGTCTTTAAAGACTGGATTTGCTGTTGACTGAAAATGTATCTGGAACTTCTAAGGAATCTCCAGTTTAGTGAGATTTGGTAACTTTTGCCGTATGAGTTTAACTCAGTAACAAAGAAAGCAAAAATTGTTAATCTGATTTTTATGTCCTTGAAATTAAGAAGAAAAACATTCCAAAAGCTTAAACTCCTCATTGTGTTTTTACTTAATAAACATGTCCTACAGTGCATTTCTCAGGGTGGAGAAGAACTCTGCATCTATGTGTGTATCATAATATGATCAACGCGCAATCACATTGAAAGGAAGTGGGCAGAAAACTGCTCCATTACAAAGCTTGAAGTGAGAATTAGCACGTAGAAAATTCAATCTGTATGTCTTTGCAGTGTTCTGATACCATTTTGTTTTAGATCAGAGCAGCTGAAATACTTAGAGTAAAGATAGCTCATTTATCTTTCACCCGTATAGCTTTAAAAAGTAAAATATCTGTTTTTGGCATTTACAGCTGGTTATAATTCACTTTAGAGATTCTGAATTCCAAAATTTGAAGATGAACAAATAGATAAATGATGACAAAATCTCAACTCTGATGTATGTACTTGTTTTTAACAGAAGGTCCTGACACCAAGTCGACCAGTCCGTCCACCAGCCAGCACGCCAGCATTGACGCGGATCAAGTGACCAGAGACTTTGTGGAGTTCTTGAAGACCTTGCAGAGACCCGGCAGGGAAATCCATAAGCAGTGCAGAATCTTCCTGATGAACATGTCAACCAAAAAGGTGTGCTGTCCTTATAGTGGGTTCACTGTTTTCTCGTATCTGATACTAAGGAATTTCCAGTTCAGTGAGGTGGTGTCGTAAGAATCCCACTTAAGCTTGTTGTTCCTGCAGGACCTGAGCTCTGATGAAATGTCGGAGTGCGTTCAGGATTTCTACCAGAACATGACAGATCGCTTGATGACCCACTTCAAAGGTGTTTTCTAAAAAATATTTTGAATTTTTTCAAAAGTAAACTGTGTGTACAGTAAAAGCCACAGGGGGGCAGCAGCAGCGCCTCGTGTCTCATAAATCTTTGTTTATCAGGCTCTTCTGAGTCCGTGGAGCAGGTGATGGACCAAGTGGAAAAGTACATCATGTCTCGTCTGTATAAGAGCGTCTTTTGTCCAGAAATCACAGATGACGAGAAGAAAGACTTGGCTATACAGGAGAGAATAAGGTGACCCGTTTGTTTTTGAACACACCCCGATCCTTTTGTTTATTTTCAGTGATTTGAATGCGCTGCAGTGACAGTGTGGCTTTCTCCCACTGAAAGTCCATCAGAAAAGCATCACTCGCAGCACTCGTCTTTAATCTTCAGCCGCCTGTAAAAACTGCTGTCTGAGTCTGTGCACTTGATTACACCACATCCATTTTTAGCTGAGGTCTTGGTGTTTTTCTTACATGTGAATGCACAATGGCAGCTGCCAACTTCACGTGTCAGCGTCCCAGGAGGGACGTGACTGTAATAAGCGTCTGTCTGACATCATGTGTGGAGAAAATGGCTGCAGGTTTTACAACAATCAGCACAATGTCAATCACTTGTGTTGCAGGGCTTTGCACTGGGTAACCATCCAGATGCTGTGTGTGTCCATGGATGAGGAGATCCTAGAAGTCTCTGACAATGTGGTTAAAGCAATAACAGGTTTGTAATTGGAGTGATTGTTGGGTGCCTGGAAACTATATTTGCTGAGGGAAGCTTTATCCTTTGGAGACCTGAACCTAGTTCAGATCAGTTACTTTTGTTCGGCCAACTCACAGCCAAAGACACCTCAGTGTCATGCAATAAAACCACAAAGAAAACAAAATTCTCTGAAAGTGTTATTCATGAGATCCATTTTGAGTCCCGCTCCTATCATCAGGTGGAAATAGAAATAGAAAGCGATGTAAAAACTTGGCTTGATGCTGATGTGAGGAAGTGATATTTTGGGAAACTGTCCACGCCAAAGACCGACCCGATCGTGATCACAGAGGACGTCATCATGGGAAACTGCCAGACCCGGAACATCCCACTGCAATTCCACTGATTGTTCAACAAGATTGGTTGATCAATGAGTTGAGGATTTTACTTTACTTACTTCCTTTACTCACTAAAGCACCAAAACCTACTTTTTTAAACACTTTCAAAGTTTTGTCAATCATATCCTACAGCATCACCAGTCCAGACACTCAAGACAAAAAACAATCATTTCAAATCATAGGGATACTCAATGAATCATGAGAAGACTGTACAATAAAGAAAGCACTCAGAAACCTGAAGGATGATTCAGCCCAGATGAAGAAAGAATCTATTGTGTTTCTGCATCTGTTTAAGGTATCATTGAAATGGATTCAAAGAAAGTTCCCCGGGAAAAACTGGCATGCATCACAGGCTGCAGCAAACACATCTTCAGTGCCATCAGGATCACCAAGAATGAGCCGGCTTCTGCGGACGACTTTCTCCCAGCGCTCATTTACATCGTCCTCAAGGCCAACCCTCCCCGAATGCAGTCCAACATCCAATACATCACCCGCTTCTGCATCCCCAGCAGGCTAATGACCGGAGAGGACGGATACTACTTCACCAACCTGGTTGGCTTTTATTTTTACACCCCATCAGATTCAGTCTGAGGTTGAAACCTCGAGCTGAACTTAGAAAAAAGTTAAATAAAATTGAAAACAAATCTTAATGTTTTAATAAGTAAAACTTTCTGCAAAAACAGGCCACCTAGAAATGAGTCAAAAATCCTTAGAATTTGAAACATTTTCTTTTAGTAAGTAAAAAAATCTTCCAATGATGTAAGAACAAAAGGGTCTTACTAAGAATTCTCATTATAAGAAATCAATTCTGGTCGCTAGTTGTGTATTCTGACTAAAAATTTCTGCCGGATTATCGGTGGAAACGAACTCTGGTTCACTTTAAACAAACCAAATGTGTCCAGGGTGTATTCAGACTTGATACATTTGGTTTGTTGAAAGTGAACCAGAGTTCCTGACAAGGGTTGCAAAGCACAGAACTTCTGTTTTTCGTTCTCTTGTTGCTTTGCCCTGCCCTCGTAACTCCTGGCCAATGACTGAAGAGATCTTTAGTCACGTGGTTTTACAGGTTGTAGTTAGAAACAGAAATCCCTGTTAGAAGACTGGCGTCTACACGATCCAAACCAAATTAAGCGGACTCGGTTTGTGTTTCGGTCAACGTGTTCATATTTAGGGGCGTGTCTTTTTAATTGGCAAGTGGCTGGACCAAACAGAGGTTTAAACGATACTTTGTCCCGCCCAGTTGGCCTTTTTAGAAGGTTGTTGAGGTGGGCGGAGCTATTTAGAGTTATTTAGAAAAATTGTTTTTTGGAGAAAGTAAGCATATAATCTGAAAAGAAATTGTAAAATAAAAATCAAGTTGATGAAGTGCAGCCTGTAAGTGAGAAAATAATCGGAAATCAACACAAAAATTTAGTCAACTTCATTTTTTATGTGGTTTTATTAGCAAAAAAAGCCAACCTCTTCCATAAAGTGAAACGCCATCTGTCTCTGCATGACTCAGTTTCATTTAAACAATCTGTCAGCCCCAGTCCTGATGCCCACCTGCTGTGTTGTTGGTTTTTTTTTTCTGTAGTGCTGTGCAGTGGCCTTCATCGAAAAGTTAGACGCTCAATCTCTCAACCTCTCCCAGGATGAATTTGAGCGTTACATGTCAGGACAAGCTTCCCCGCGATACAGCAGCTCCGAAGGGGAGTGGCCTCCCTCCGAGGTGACTAACCCGGTTCTGGCCCAATTCAACCACAATCTTGAGGTGCTGTCAGGCCTCTGCAGTCGACAGGAAGCCCTAATGAAGTCTGCCCAGAGCCTCCAGGCGGATCTGCTCTCCTGGTCAGAGGATGTACAGAAGGAGGTACATGACATCCTGCAGAAATATCCGCTGGACATCCCCTCCACCGTTTCCGCCATTGATGCCAACAACATGGACGACAACCTGCCGTCGCCACTCAAACCTCAGGTGTTCACTGGCTAGACAAGCTGACAGAGGGAGGAAAAACGTTTACATTTTTAGTCAGGGTACAATTACTTAAACAGATGACTTGACCTGAGCGAGCATGCTGAGCTTCATATGAACATGCTGAATCCTGTGAGTAATTTAGGGTTTTTTCGTGCTGCGTGTTTGCACCTTAAAGGCTGCCAAACCAACATTTCCCCCTGAACATTTCACTGTGATGTAGAGTCACTTTACCACAGACAAAACACTCAAAAATAAAAGACATCCCCTAGAGTTTCAGTTTTAGTTCACTGATGGAGTGAAAGCTGATGGTTTGGACAGAAGTGACCTTAAAACAACTCTAGGATTTCCTCCTACTTCATGAGAAAAACAGATTTACAAATCATTTACTGTGACAAATAGATGGTCCAAATTCTATTTTTTTTCTTATTTAAGGAACAATTGAGCTATGTAGTGTTTCTGGAGCTCTGAAGTCTTCAACTAAGAGCTCTACATTTCAGGTGGACCTTTATTATGAGGATAACCTTTTTTTTTATGTTTGATACCTTTTTCTATGTTTCGGTTGCGTATGCCTGTTGATAACAAATCAGCAAACCTGATTACTTAAAGATTATTTTTTGCATTTTTGACTTATGATGGATTTATAAGGAAGTTATCATTTAAACAACAACAACAGTGGAAAAAAAAGCTACCGGCAACTTATTAGCTGTAGCACAAACAATATGTTGCCAAAAAGTCGGTCTTTAAGGTGTCGAAACACTAAAACGGTTTCAGATAGTCGTGTGAACATCGATGGACTAAGAATCTTTTGTGAACTTGGTTTTTTTTTTTATTAATTCTAAAATGTCTCTTAAACTTGTAGTACAAACTAGCATAAACACCCAGCTATCATTCTTTCACAAAATCATTTTAATAAATAAAGCATTACAGGTTGGAGTTAAATATGAAAGCAGGGTTTATTCATACTGGATTAAACTAAGTTGAACATTAAACTCCTCATATTTGCTGCTTTTCACAAATCAGTTATTTTAGTTTAAGAGCAGAAGGGATTATCTAAAGGTCTGAAATTAAACAATTCTTAACGCCATTCATAGGAAAGTTTATCAACTGCATTGAAAAATTTCAGTTACTCTTTTTTTTTTTACCATTGCTACGTCTCAAACTCATCTGAGAAATAAAAAAAAAGAAATTTTTAAACCAAAATATGATTAAAGAAATTGATATCTGATTTTTAGATCAAGAGGCTTTTGCATTTGCTTTGTCACCTGTGGGATTTGTGCAGCATTAAACCAGTTATTTACGTTTAATAAACTAATTTTTTGCAAACAGGATAGTTAACATAATTAGTTGATAAACTTAAATGCTTAAACTGCTAAAAGTGAACTTTGGTTTGAAAGTCATTTTAATTTGCTTTCTGTGTTTTCAAGTTCCACCATAAATACTAAAGATGAACTCTCAATTTCTTTCTGAATCTCTCCATTTCTTAATTTTTTAAAAATTATTTTTAGTTTTTAATCTCAAGGCACTTTAACTAAAATAATCAGTAAATTTAAAACCATTTATATTTTTAAAAAATGAACAATGGAACTGAGAGTGTTTGTGTAAAAAAACAATTTATACTTTTGCTGCTTACATTTTTACAAAGTAAAACCAATTATTATTAGCTGTTTTAATTTGCTAATTAATTCATCAATCCAATGTGGAAAAAAAACCTTTTGTTTATTTTGTGAAAAACCATTTAGATTCACTCCAGTATGTTTTTAGTCCGTTCGGTTTCATTTAGGATCAGGTTTTTTACGGATGAGTGGAGGTCAAGCTTTTGAACACATTGTTCCTTCTGTGACAGAAACATCACCAGGTACTTTTTTAGCTTGTTTAACTAACTGCATTTATATTTATGGACATCAGTTTGTGGTCTTTTTTTTTTACATTTCAGTACTTTATTTTTAAGGGATTTAAGAGGAAAGTGAGGACATAGTAGCATATAGCATATAACTTGTTTCATTTGTTGTGATTTTATAATTTTTAGAGTTTTAACATTTGAAGTTGGACAGACAGAACAAAGAAAAAAGTAAAAAAAAAATTCTGTAACCACAGTTTTAAGTTTGACTCAGATTAATTATTAAAAGAGTTATTTATTTTCTGTACTTCACTGAGTTCTGGGAGATTTCTTTTTTCTTCATGAGTGATGGATCTGGAGTGTTTCCAGCCAAATTCTAACTTAACTTGTGATTTTATAAGAAAAAAAATATATAAAGACTTTTGTCATCTTTTTAAAAATTTCTGGTTGGTTGATTGGGATTTCTTTAAATCATGTTTTGTGCTTGTTTTGTTGAATCAAATGACCTAAATATGTAAAAAGCAATTAGGTTCACGCTGTTCATTCAATGGGTTTTTGAAAGTAGATGTTTGGAACAAAAGATGCCTCGTATGCAAAGTGAATTAAAGAAAAGCTTGTTGGAAATGTGTGTTTCACCCTTTTTCCTTCTCGTCTTGTAGAATTCTCCAGGATTATTTTGTGTTTTTGAGCAGTAATTAAAAGGATTGAAGACAATTTACTGACGTTGTCTGGTTCCAACATGACGTCCGTATCGCAAAAAAATGGCAACTGAATCGACATAATTTAGTTGGAACCAGAAGTTACCCGCTTTCTATGGATGGCGTCACACTCACTTGCTCCGGTTCTCTTATACAGTCAGTGCAGGTAACCATTGAACCTTCAACTCTGTAATAATCTTACTGAGCGTGTCCCAACATCTGTTAGGTTGGTGACTACCCTAGTCCTAACGGTCAAACTGAAAAATTGGCTTCAGATCAGCCCAATACAAACCAGAGGGTGAGGTCATACACCATTGTCCATCCAGAGGTGGGCGTGGTGCAGTGGAAAAGCAGTTGACCTCTTTTAATTATAAGATCACAGACTTGGCTCCTGCCTTGTGTCAAAGTGTCCTTGGGCATGACCTAGAATCCCACATTGCTTCTGACGGTTTTAGCGTTCGGCAGCAAAGTTGCCATCAGTGTGTGAATGCATGGATGTATGGGATCGTTCTATAAGTATGCACTTTTTGTTAGAGACCCACTCAGATGAAAGTTGTATTTTACCATGTTCTTGTGATGTGTTTCTGATGCTTGGCGATATATATTAAGAAACTGAAGCTTCAAATAGCATTTCTGAGTTTTTCTTTATTCAAATTGTTGTGATAAAAATGTTTGAAAAAGCCTGTAGCTGTGACGTAAACATACTATGGCAGGCCACAAGCTCCCTGCTCTGCTCCATTCCGATGCATCCACTTGTAGACAAACAGACCCATGTTTGTCTTCATTTTCCTCATCTGAACTGGCATTTGGGGCAAACTGTATGGATGGATAGTGCCAATATTGCTCGCCATTTTGTAAAATTTTGTAAACACCGGTAAAGTTAGGTTGGGGGTGTGAGGGCCAGTAAGGTTGCGATAGAGCATGTAAGCAGATGGATGACGGGAAGGGGTCTTACTCTTAGTCCCGTCAACAACTTAGAGGCGAATTTCTGATAAACAAATGCCGCGCTTCAGAAAATGTTTCCTAGAAAATGACAGTTTTCCTTATTTGGCTGCTTAATCATAATTAAAAGACCACTGGGAACACTTCTAAAATAGAACAAAAATATGATTGGAGAGGGACTTGAAAGGAAGGTAGAAAAGTGCCATAAAAATATACGCCATTTAGTCATACACTCATAAAAAACAACATTTAAAAAAACAAAAGGGCCTCCTTGGGTGCATAATAAGCGCTTATTGTTTATTTATTGTCAATGCTGTTAGGTGACATATCAGGGATTTCTGGAGACTGAAATATCAACCAACAAATTCCTGCAGACCAAAAGTCTCCAGTGTGCAAAAGTGACAAAATGCAGTTTTAAAGGGCCATTGTCTGAAGTCAGTCAGCTGCGAACAGCAGGGCATGGCTTCGTGTAGAACTACTTAAAAAAAAACACATGATTCTGGGAAGAATTTGTCATTGGTTTAAACTAGAATTTGCATCCATTGAGATTTTTATATTTTTCTCCTAAACATTATCCTCGTACAGAATATGTATGATACAGGATACATTTACTCCAGGAAATGCTGATACATGCTTAGATATAATTATGTAAAACAAATAATGAAAGCTTTATACATACAGTAAGGCATAGAATATGTACAGAACTAACCTAAAGGTATCAGTATCAAACATCAGTCAAATATTCTCACAGCAACAAAACAAAGAGTTTAAAACTGCTTACATTATATACAAAAATACTTATGCAAATGCCCCTAGGAATATCTTAATAGAAAAAATAATAGGAATCCTGCCAGGAGGACATCACATTTGATTTGAAACATGCACTTGCCGCAGAGAGTTTTCAGTCCAGCAGAGGCCACATGTCTACATCTGTAGCTGTCCTGGAGGGTCACTCACTGAGAAGAAGCGGGTCTTGGTGAAGGGATTCTTGGTCTACTGTGCTCATTGGTCTTCGTTGTGTGGTTCCTTCAGTGGCGTCCTACAGAATGGTGAGCTGCATACTGTGCGGCGCTCGCTACACTTTGGATTCACTCTCTAAGTTAGCAATGTCCCCGTTCCTCTCGCTCTGCTGGCTTTTCCCCTCGTTATCCAGGTTGGTTTTGGTCTCCTGACCCTCCTGCTCAGACTCCGGCAGCCCCTGTTGGCTGAGCTTACTGCCTAGAGACCAGGTGAGAGGCAAGCGGGCGCGACTGGCCATGTCAGCCAGCTCTCTGGCACTGCAGGTGGGAGTGTCTGTCTCATAGATTTCATGGAAGCTGTTGTAGTCCACCTCGTAGAAGCCGTCCTCTAGCGTCAGGACGGGCGTGAAGCGGTAGCCCCACTTGATCTCACTGCTGACATAGGAGCTCCGGGCCTGGCAGGTCATTCCTGGAGACACAAGTTCATCAGAAAGACTTTAAAAATGAGGGAGTCTAATCAAAATTATTATTAATTTAACCAAAAAACAGATCCTGTTTCTGATTTTTGCTATTTTTGGATAGTAAAACTCATTTCCATTTTAGCCGGTTGTGTCAAACAAGGACGTTGCACGGTAGCGCAGGGGTTAGCGGTCTTGCCTCACAGCAAGAAGGCCCCTGTTTAAGTCCTGGCTTGGGTACTTGAAACAGTGTCAGCAATGGGAGATGTTTCTGCGTGGAGTTTGCATGTTCTCTGGGGACTCCAGCTTCCTCCCACCGTCCAAAAACATGCTTCATACTTTAGTTGGTCACTCTAAATTGTCCCTAGGTGTGTTTGTGGCCTCTGCGACAGACTGGGGACATGTACAGGGGTGTCCCCTGCTTTTGCCCATGAGTGGTGGGGTTAGGCTCTAGCAGCCCTGTGACCCCAAAAAGGACAAAACGGGTAGAGAAAATGCATGAATGTGTCACCCAAGACTCACAGCTGTTGGGTCAAATTTGACTTTTGAAACCTTTAGAGTTGACTAAAATGTTAAAAATGATTTTTTTAGGGTAAAATGACATCTCGTTCCAGTACAAATTAGGGTTCAATCAACTATTGTAGTTCAGAAAAAAATATCATGAACCCAGTGCATGTATGCTTTCTTTTGTTAAGTTGAGCCATTTTATTCATTTCTTAACTGAATCTGTATTCCTTTCAGGGTCACCAGAGTCTGTCTCAGCTACTGTTGGGCGAAAGCAGGTCCAATTAACCTATGAAGTATGATTTTGGTCTGTGGGAGGAAGCCGGAGTGCCTGGAGATAACCCGCGCATGTGCAAGAAGAGCATGCAAACTCCATACAGAAAGATTCCAGCCCTGATTTGGACCAGGTTCTTTGTCTTTGAGACAAAAACGCTAACCACTGCACCACAGTGCGGTGGAGGAGCCTATTCTTTTTTTCTAGTAGGATATTTTTAGGGGTGTTTGCATAAAGTAAAGGAGACTAATGAGCCACCTAGTGGTTAATTGGTGAATTGGTGAATTGGAGCTGCAGGTTGCAGGCCCCTGTTCTAAACGGTTTGCCTGCCCTCCTCCACCCCGTTCTCCACCTGGACCGATGCTTTGAAATGGTCTCTAACCACCATCTATAGTCCGAGTTCATCCCAAGCATGCAAAATGTTATCGGACAAAGATTATGGACTTATTTCATGCACATTTTCATTCATTCATTTTCCAATCCGCTTTATCCCTTTCGGGGTCACGGGGTTGCCGGAGCCTAACCCGGCTACTCATGGGCGAAGGCAGGTTACACCCCTGGACTGGTCGCCACAATCACACTCACACCTAGGGACAATTTAGAGTGACCAATTAACCTATGAAGCATGTTTTTGGACGGTGGGAGGAAGCCGGAGTACCCGGAGAAAACCCACGCATGCACGGGGAGAACATGCAAACTCCACACAGAAAGGTCCCCCAGCCAGGACTTGAACCGGGAACCTTCTTGCTGTGAGGCAGGAGCGCTAACCACTGCGCCACCGTGCTGCCCATGCACATTTTCTGTAACACAAATAAATCTTTACTCGCTTTCCTAAAATCTTTTTTAATTGAAATAATTGAACACTTCTTTTAAGTTATGATGAAGATCTTTAAGCTTTTATTCTGCTTTACTTGCTTCCTTTCTTCAGGTATCGTAGTACACAACGGAGAGCCCCCCTACTTGTTATTTGTATGACTTGTCTGTTCTGAGCTTTATTCCTTAGTTTTTCTCCTGTGTTGACAGGAGCGCCTCCAGAATGACGTCTCCATCCAGCAATCTCCTCAGTGCCGGCGTGTTCTTCTTTAAGCTCTCCAGTGTTCAAGTGTGTTTGCACCAAGTGGTCTCCTGCCTTTGTTGCTGCACACACTGACAACTCTTTTCTTCTAGTGTTTGAGACATAAAAACCATTGAAGATTTTTTTTCTGTATTTCCTGAATCAGTGTCTGCTTTTCCTTGAACCTGAAATTCTGTTCTGTTACATTTCATCGGCCTAAGGAGAGCAATATTAATGATACCATTCAACATATTATTATTTTTCCTTTTCATGTATTTTCATTCTAAGATTAATTTATTTCTAAGTCTTCTTAGAAAAACAAGAAGACCTAAATATCAGTTTTGGAGCTTATTTAATCTTTTTCATTGATCTAATACACTTTCTCTGCTGTGGGTTAATTAAATTTTAGATTTTGAAACAGTTTCCCATGAAAGACTAATACTTTTCTCAATACAACTATTTATGTAGGCTCCTTTCTTGGTAAACACTGCCATAATTATGTAGTTTAGTAAATAAAGTTACAATATTGCTCTCATTTTCCATCTTGGGGATCAAATATTTCCAGGTTTCAAAACAAGATTTTTGTAAAGTCAAGTTAACTTGCTATCTTCATACATAGATTCCGGTTCTGTATTTGTCTTAGAGATATTCTCCCAGAGTTTGATGTTTGTATCTTAAAAGTTGAGGTGCTGTCTGTTGGATGATGTGAAAACTCATCGGAGCTGCAGATAAATCAGTTTCATTTATTCAGTGAAGATTTGAATTCAGTAGCAAGTGAATCCTGATACGTTTCAGTGTTCAGGAGTGAATAGGGAAAGAGCGTTCTGTCTGTTTGTCTGTTCCTGATTCACAACCATTTGAATTTTAAAAAATACTCAGAAATGTAACTTTAATCTTAATTTTCTTTGCATATGTCTTCCCATCATCAGAACAATGCTACAAGAACATGTTAAAAACACCAAAAACACAATTTTCATTGTGGTGGTTCTTTAATAATGGGCAAAAAATTAAAATGTAAAGGAAGTAGAAATTGGTAAACCTAAAAATAGTAATGATAGTTACGATGTCCAGTAAATCACATAAAAGTTAAAAATAGTTTATTGAATTTGGGGCACCGAGGAGGGGAAGGTCAGGGGTTTACGAGGACCAACCGGTCTGATCAAACTTTACGTAATACCTGCCAAAAATTAAGCATCTCTTGCCACCAGGTGACATTTCAAAGCTGCTCCCATCTGATGCAGATGCAGTATGAAAATAACCAAAACATACGTCTTTTAAAAAAGAACTCATTTTCTTGTGATTTCTCTATAACTTCATTGCTTTGCGTCGGTTGAGACAGAAATAAGAGGACTGATTTGATTTTAAGCCTTTAGGTCAAATGTTTAATGGTTTTAGCTGGAGTTCAGGATTGGGATGGCTCATCAATCTTCTGTCAAGTGTCTGTAAAGGCTTTCTTGCAGCTTTTTGTTCCCATCCATCCTTCATGTTTTGTCACTCTTAGCTTCTGTTATCTCCGACAGGATTCCCTGCGGCTCCCAGGAGTCTCAAATAAATCACTCGGTTCTAAAAACAGTTTAATCTGCACAGCTTTATTTCCAGACTCAATCCTTTACTGGAACTTTATTGCATTTATATTAAAGTTTTCCCCTGTCTCCTCTATGAAAACTGAATAATAAGAGCTCACTGTCAATGCCTTATCAAGAATCCAGACAGCCAGGTTTAAGTGAATGATAGCAGAGCGCTGCTCTCTGCACCCTCCGGCAAAGCAGTCAAACATTTCTGAAAAGTGGTCAATAATGGTGTTCATTTTTGCTTCATCCGGCCGTGATAGCTTTTTCTCCAATGACTGTAATGTCCCTGGACTGCCCGCCTGTGAGATGAATTGCCAGGGAGCATCGAAACAGGATTTAGATCATAAACGGGACCATGCAGGTGAAGGAAATGGGTTTTATGTCCATTACTGGGCTGAACTGTAAAAGGTTTGATTGTCCTCACATTTGAAAATGAGCATCAAATCACCTCTGCACTGCAGTTCCATTCCAGCAGAGTAATATCCCTGTTCTAACAAAAAATATATATCCTACTTGAGAAAAAAAAAAAAAAATCATGTGACACCTGAAGTGTGAAATGTTGTGACACGCTCGGAAGGAGGAGGAGGAGGTCCAGCTTTGAACCGATCACTGTCATGAAGATTTATTGTAGCAGGGAAAAAAAAAAACTATATTATTGCAAAGTGTGCTGGGAAAGGTTTAACTGCTAAGGGAAACACAACGACCAGGAATGAAGCATTCAAAATGTGTTGACAACTATCTTACACCACGTTGTGTTGAATACCAGAGAGAGATGGAGGTCATTTCTCCAGATCCCACGCTCTCACTGAGCGCGCTGTCACGCTGATGTTAGCATTTAGGTCAAAGCACCTCTGTCTCCAAAAATCATATGTAAAGCACAAAAAACTGTACCTTCAAAGACCCTCTTCCATGATGTTTTGGGTGTTTTTAACATGTTCTTGTAGGATTTTTTTCTCACGATGGAGAATATATATGAAAGAATTTAAGATTAAAACTGTTTTTCTGAGTATTTCTTTATTCAAATCGTGATGGATCAGGAGTAGATGAAAACCCGCGGTTAGAAAAAGCTCGGGTTTGCGACGCAGCAACTGTCACGGGCAGGCCGAAGCCTCCCGTCCACCGCTCCAACTTGCAGACAAATTGATCCGTTAATGAAAAAAACGACGCATGCTTTTTGATTTTAGCTAAAAAATTGCATAATCAGAATTAAAAGATCACTGAAAACAATTTTACATTTAAAAAATATATATAGTTGAAGAACCACTTTCAGCAATTCAATAGGGTTTCAAAAAGCAGGTTCATAATGAGCGAAAGTTAGAACCATCCTTTGATCATACACAAAAATAAAATACACTTATTTCACTCAGTTTTGATTCATCATTTTAAAATAAAGCCAACAAGAACAAAAATGTGTGGGCAAAAATATTAAGAGCCCCCATGATTCAATAGCTTGTAGATCTGCCCACAACAGCTTAACTTGAAGCCAATATCTTTGGCCAAAAAAAAAAGCACAAAGTTTTTCCTGAACTCACAAAGAAAGACTGATTTGAGTAAAAACTAACATTATTTTAAAGAACCTAATTATGATGTTGGTTTGAGTTTAATATTTGGGTAGAGCTTTATCTCGTAAATCAGTGACAAATGTAAAGGTACGTAGAGTTCAACAATATTCTTAATTTACTTTCTGTAAAATATTTATGTTCAGTCGTTTCTCTCTGTTTTACTACGATACTCTACTGCACAGATAATTAGTATTTACGCATATACTTTAAAAAAATCAAGTCTCTCTGAAGCATTTCCACTGAAACTGAGTGCAGCATCACTTGGTTCTAAATCTCCTCTCTCATCCTGAAGCCTCGTTCTGCTCCTGAAGATAAAAGTCAGTAAAGTGTGTTTACATTTGTCCATGAAGTCAACTTCAGCCGTCATGTGTTATGATTTCAGCCTTTAGCTTTCAAACTGTGGCTGCATTCAAAAAGGATCCTTCCGTAACAAATTCGTTTTTTATTCATTTGTTCTGCGAGGTGGAAACTGCAGATCTTGCGAGGATTGTGTCA
Source organism: Adrianichthys oophorus (assembly GCA_036245035.1). NCBI lineage: Eukaryota > Metazoa > Chordata > Actinopteri > Beloniformes > Adrianichthyidae > Adrianichthys > Adrianichthys oophorus. The sequence goes on along the minus strand of BSAI01000201.1, from coordinate 21,879,198 downwards.
CCAGATCTCACTGGATAACAGCTTGCTGGTGTACGATCACTTAGGCTCGTATCCTCGGGGTGGGTGCTGATGGTTTAGTCTGGGAGTAAAAAGGCTCTGACAGGGGCTGAACCACTACAGCTGAGGTCTGTCTGTTCCTATATCTGCAGACTGTCATCAATCACGTTCATGTGAGGACGGTTTAGAGCAGAACAACGCTGACCGGAGATGACTCTGAGACTCCACTCTGAACAAAATTTTGTGTTTTTGTTGCATTTTTCTCATGACGGAGGAAATATCTAAAGAAAATTCAGCTTAAAACCTCATTTCTTAATTCAAACTTTTGTGAATCGAGAGCAGACGAAAAAATACCACTGGAAAAAGTTTGTAGATGTGACGTACAAGCTCCCTGCTCTGCTCCATTCTGATGCATCTATTCGTAGACGACTAGATAGATCATCAGGCTCAAACTGGACAGCTGGATAGCTCCAATATTGCTCCAAGTAAAGCACCAGTAATGTTAGGTTGAAGGTGTGAGGGGCTGCTAGCAAGAGAATGTTAACAGATGGATGATGGGAAATGAAGGGTTACTCTGTCCAATGAACTCCTGCTGCTCTGCAGAAACTATGTCATAAAAAGTGACAGGCTTTTGATTAAAATGGCAAAATCATCATAAAAATGCCACTAGGAAAGCTTTTAATTGAATATTAGGAAATAAGGAAGCATTTCTGCACAACTAAAATATAAAGTGATTTTTACAATTAAAAAACTAATTGCCTACAAATGTTATTCACTTCTATATACCTGCAATTGCTGTGTCTTTCATTAAGCTTCATTTATTTTCTTTCACTTGTTAAATTGATTTGAAAAATGTACTTTTATTTGTGGACTGTTTAGTCAAAAATTAGGCCAAAATGAAATCTAATCTAATTTTGTCTCAACAAAAAAATATGTTGGGACAAAAGGATTTATGTGGCTCTGTTTACCTCAATGGCCTTACTTTATAAAAAAATCCAGCCTCCCACATTTCATCTTCATAGAAAATGTGTGAAAATGATGCAGCGTTTCTTTACGGTGAAAGTAGGAAGTGAAAAACTGTGTTGCTCTGTGCATTTCAATTATCAACTGCTCTAGAGTCACTTTTTCTGTGTAAAAAAGAGAGGTAATTGTTTTGCAACACAACAACAAAAGAAAGCCTTTTTTGAATTGTTCTTTTTTGGGTCAAATTTCATTTTTCAGTTGAAATCATTGATAAAAGGTTGCTAACTGTTGGAGATGGAGAAATTTGCTGGAAAAGTCACAGTGTAATGTTTAACCTATATCGTTAACTAGCACTTACGGGATGTTAAATGACAAATTTAAAAAAAAAAAGTCTTTCTACGGCTAAAATGCCACCAACATAACTATTTTTCTTTAATTTTAGTAAATAATTAGTAAAGTGAGTATAAATCCATCATCAATTTGAGCACACTGGGACAAAAGGTGTGAAAAGCAGCATCTCCTTCTAAAAAGATGTTTCATTTAAAGCCTGAATTAGAAATAGGTCTGGCTGTTGGTCTGTCGGCTGAGTAGCCGGTCTGCCAAATGGTTTGCTAAGTTTCAACCCTCAGGCTTGACAGTTATTGTGTCCTTGGGGAAGACAGATAACCACATTGTCCTAATTAAAAGAAACCTGTAGGCCTCCCAGCTTAAAAAGCATCTGCTGAATGTAATTGAATGTAGATTTTGACGTGCTTTGAATGTGCTCACCTGTGGCCTCCACCATTCCCTCCAGGATCACCACTATCTCCAGCTCCTCCTTGGCGAGATGGGCCTGTGAGATCTCCCAGAAGGGGCTGTGCTGGTTAATCTCATGGCAGATGATGAGAGGCGACACGAGGAAGAGCCTGTCATCGCCCGTGTTGTAACCCACGTTAATGTCCGTCTGGTTCAGAGGGATGAACTCCCCCTCCTTGGTCTGCTTTGACTTGATGAGCTTGGCTCTGATTGAAGCCTCAACAATGTGCGAGTTCCTCAGGTCTCCGACTCTAAACATCAGGCACAGGCGTCCATCTCTCATGGAGATGACTGCATGGGTGGAAAACACTAGTGTCTCAGCTCTCTTCTTGGGCTGTGAGATCTTAACGAACATGCAGCCCACCATGAAGGCATTAACGATAGATCCCAGCACTGACTGAACTAAAAGCAGAACTATTCCCTCAGGGCATTTGTCCGTGATGACTCTATATCCATAACCGATGGTGGTCTCCGTCTCAATGGAGAACAGAAAAGCCGATACAAAACCATTCAGGTTATTCACACATGGAGTCCACTGATTATCTGCAATGTGGTCCAGGTCACCCCGGAGGTAAGCGATTAGCCACCACATGAAGCCAAAGAAGAGCCATGTGACCGTATATACCAGCACAAAGATAAAGAGGTTGAATCTCCATTTGAGATCCACCAGCGTGGTGAAAATGTCTGTCAGATAGCGGTATGTCTCCCGCACGTTGCCGTGATGGACGTTGCACTTGCCGTCCTTCTGGACGTACCGCTGGATCTTCTTCGCTCTGTCTATTTCTGCCAGTTGTTTGGGCAGGTCCTCTCGGGCCTGCTTTGGCAACTTTGGCTTCTTCATGACGGTGGGGCTCTCCACATCCTGCTCCATGGGCTTTCTGATTGGATTCACGCCTGTAGAAAGGAAACATGGCCATCAGTCTTAGTTTGCAGAAACTCCTAACTAAAGCATGCACTGAAGTGATGCAAGGGGCCGAATATTTTTAATGCAGCAATGGAGGTCATGGCTTTTCAGTTGCATCACGGGAGATAATCAAAAATCCACATGAGTTAAAACCTTTTGTGGATTGCTGGCAACTTTTGAATGTGTTTTTTATGCAAATATATAAAATTTTGTTGCTTTTGTTCCAGACAAAACGAAATTCCTAAAGCCGTAGTCACATGCACCCTAGACGACGGTTGACAAGTACGGGTGCTGTGGATTGGGTTGTCCCGGTCTGTCAAAGCCTGGTCAAAGAGAGGAGCGGGCGCATCTTCCCCTGCGGAGACAAACCCCAACAACAGAAAACTCTGGTTCCTTGAAAAGTACAATTTGGGTTAGCCAGTAAGCCAAAAAAGCAAATAACCTGTAATCTAATTGTACACTTATCTTTTGTTTAATATACTATCATAATAGGTCATATTTTTATGTTTATTGTTAAAATAAAACCGTAAAACAAGTATTTAAAACACTGTCAATTCTTACATTATTTGAACAAAAAATACCAGCAGAGATTTATCCCTTATTTCACATAGTCATGGTTCTACATACATTAGCATCAGGCTGGGTTTCTACTTTAGTTTCAATTTCTATTTCTATTCCTATTTCTATTTGAAGCTTTATTTGTATGTCATTATGTTGGGTGCAGGGGTCGGGAGGGCTGAGGGCTTTCTGTATGTCTTATAATTCCATTTTTAATTGTTATAAGTCAGTAACGCACTTTAGATTACTGTAGTATGAAAAGCTCTTTATAGATGACATTTGATAAGAAAGTTTGTCTTGTGTTTTTCTGTTTTTTATCTTTTCTATTTTGTAAGTTTTAAAGCTAATAACCTTTTTTATGATTAATCTTTATTAAATTTAGTATTTTTTTAATCTAAAACATAACAAATGAATGCTTCGGCTATAGGTTTTTAAATTAATGCTAACTGTTACCACTTTTGGCAAACATTGTGGGTGTGGCAGTCTGTTTCAGAGGGAGGCTCATAGTCTCTTTTTGGTCCTCCTGGCTTCCGTCCACTGGTCGTGTTCATGCAGTAGTTTACCTGTGACATTTGGAGTCCTGCTACCAAACAAAAATGAAAACTGTTGTAACTTAATCCTCTGCCTACAGCATTTTTTACACAAAGAGTGGTTAAAAAAAAACAAAAAAAAAACATTTTCTTTTATTTTTGGTTGAACTGGAAATGTACGCAAACTCCTTAAAAAATATCAAAGCACATCTGCGTGAAAAAATATACAATATGTTAACAGAATTCCAAACTGATATACTGGCATGGGGAATGCATACGTATATGAACAATTTGTCGTTAGCTTGACTCTTACGCATAACGGAATTTGTTTTATGTTGTTTTTCTTGAATTTTTGTTTTATTTCATTACGAATTCCTATTCATACTTAAATCGTTTGAATAAAAGTTACTGAAGACAAAATTTTACTAGATATAATCTTAAAATTAAGCCTTTTTGTGCTACTTTTGTTTCCCTGTTATCTGTTGTTCTGTATGTTTCTTTTGGTTGCAATTACTTGTTTTTTGTTTATTTTTTGAATTTACTGTTCTATTATGTTGATTTGTTCAATTTTAAAAAGGTTTCTTACTTTAAATTCTTTCTTTGTCTGAAAAAGGACTCCGTGCTGGCACATTTTTTTAAAAGTTTAGTTCCTCTGAATAATACCTTAAAACCACAAAACAGTTTTCCCTCTGACAGTGTGTCGACATTTATTTTCTTCAAATAAATATCCCTAAAAACAATCAAACAGTGTCACTGAACTACCTCTAAAAAGTCTCTGCTACAACTCTAACAAATTGATTACAAATTGTTTGAACACAGCATTATTTCATCTGTGTGACTCACAGAAGGGCTAAGTGGGCTTCCCATTTAATCTACCTTTATTAACCTTCTCAGAGTGCCAGGGTTTTTAATGACAGATGCAACCTGGTCCCAGAACAGGGATTTCTGGGATGGAGATTTAATCATTAGGTATCAACGAAAGGTTTCAAACTCATTCAAGACCAATTCAAAAAGACAATGACTCCTGAGAAAGAAATGATGTTATTTTGCAAAAATATCCTAACTTGATATAGACTTATACTGTCAGCTTTGAAACTAAGCCATGCATGCAGATAATTTAATAAAACTAAGACCTTCTGGTCTACCTCAGATGAATGACCACTATGCATAATTACTACATAGTTTATGCATGAGATTGCAGCTTTGCCATGCCTGTGGGAAACTTGTTAGCACCCACTCTTCCTACAGCAAATGGGACTTTTTCACTGGATGAAGGCTGTAAAGCTTCAACATAGGGAAGTCGCTCTGTGAAGTGATCCTCTTAGGACTAAAAGAAACAGAGACATGATGGAGTTCAAACTGGGCCCCTGTCAGCTACAATATTTAAATTGCTTTCATGACATTTTAGGCGGAGTGAAAAACAGACCTTCACAGAAAAATACATTTTTTGAGTAATCCAACTTGGAGCTGGCAGCATGGAAGGAACTTGGACTTAACTGTCTTAACAAGACTTTACAGGGATTTCACAAGAAGGGTCAACATCACGATCCTTCAGACTTGAGCCTTGGGACTTGTGAACTAATTGTTATTCTTATGTTTACCAACAAAATTATAAAAATATTTCAACTGAAAATGAGACTGAGAAAGAGTCTTGAGACTGAAAGAGACTGTAAACTCAGAATTTGACTTGTAATCAAAGAATAAACTGGACTTGTGCCTGAAAACTTGACTGTGACTAGTGATCAAAGACTTGTGATAAAGAAGAGACTTGACATGTAATGATCAAAGATTTGTGACTAGAAACTAGAGTCTTAACTGTGACTAGTGATCAAAGGCTTGTGATTAAAGACTAGAAACTTAACTTTGACTAGTGATCAAAGACTTGTG
>BSAI01000201.1:21848687-21873554 GCA_036245035.1 Adrianichthys oophorus | reverse complement strand
ACTAGAAACTAGAGTCTTCACTGTGACTAGTGATCAAAGACTTGTGAGTTTAAATGCAGCTCCTAGTCTGTCCTTTAACATCCATTCACCCTTTTAATAATGTCAAATGTGCTGCAGGAGGTTCTGAGAAGCATATGTAGTGAGAAAGAGCAGCATAATTACAACTGTTGATGCTGCATTAACAGGTAAAGATTAATTACACTGTCAGGGGGGTGAAACTGTGCTTTCAGACCATGTTTGAAGGTCTTCTTGTTATTTAAAATTCAAAGGTTTTTACACAGTCTGCACTGAAGCATGCATGTGTCAAAGAGTTTAGGAGTGCTGTTCTCATAGCCCACTGGCTGAAGCATTTATTTACAGTGTTTATTATGTAGATGACTCTTATGTTTTGCTTAGTTCAAACCAAAGCTGCACAGAAACAGTGAACACGGGGGTGTTTGCAGTCTGATATAGTAAGCCTTCGTAAAACAAAACCAACCCTTAACAAACAGAGGACAAACCGTAAGTACACTTCATGAGAAAGAAAGTTTTTTTGTCTAATAGTGTGTGAGTGTGACATTCCAGAACCAACAACCCTCATGTTTTTGCTCAGAGTGCTCGTGACTGTTCACTGTCAAGAAGCGATTCTCAGCATAGTGCTGCTCTCGGATTGCTCCGTGTTCACTGCACGCGTGGAAAAAACACATACACAAATAGCAGAATTGTGGTGTGAATCATCCGCTGTGGCTGTCAGATTAAGAGCACCCCACCACCAACACTGTGCTGTGGACTGACCCCAGATCAGAACAGACTTCCTCTGCTGTGAACATCCAAGCCTGAGCCACCATCAGTGTTTCTACCTCTGGAACAAATGAATGTGTTGAAGCCGTTCTGCTCTCCATCCACGGGGGAATATTATGAGCTTGAGCAGCGCTGGTTTCCATGGCAACGCACAGCTCATTTCTACCAGGAGCTCACAATATAGCAGGAATGTGCTGGATGAGGGCACAACGTTGGATAACATTTGTCTGTTTCATCTTGCTTTTGCGGCCCAAGGAAACACAATGCGCAGCATCTGCTTTGTCCGCCGACCTGCCATTCACGTAGCGTCTTTTTGTCTTTGTTTTATTGTCCTGATGAATAACTGAATAAAAAGATGGGCTTGTTCTGTGGTTTGTTGACAGGAACTAGACATTTAAAGCAGGACACGAGAAAAGAAATAGAGATCATCAGAGGATAAATTCAAATCAGCGAGTTTTAACCAAACTCTGTTGTCCCAGACACCTGGTTTTAGGTAAAAAATCCTCCACAGCTGTTTCTGTTCAGTTCTTCTATCCACTGCTTTGGTTTCTCTCTGTTGTCAGGTTCAGGTTTTGCCCCAGCTTTAATTTCATCCTTTTATTTTTTGTCTTATTTTGAAATGTATTTTTTCTATCTCATGAGTTTAGCTCCTCCACATCCACCTTTCCTTACACACAATAATAAGAAAACTTGCATAACCAACTTATTTCATTAGCTGGGGATCAGAGATCAGTTAAAATTAATGTCAAGAATAGACAAAAATCAGGTTTTTTAAATATACAGATTGTGGATTTGCTGTACTTTCCTATTTTTATTGGTTCTACAGTATGTAGAAACTCTTGACAGCTCTGGAAGACATGTTTTACATTTAGGTTAAATAAAACAATAAAAGATTTGTGCAAACATTTAGACATATACAAAATATAAAATGATTTTACAGTATTTTATCCAGCTAAATATATTTCAAATGGCTTAACTTTTATCAAGGATTTTTCTAATTTGTGCAGCCATAAATCTGCCTTCAGGTTCTTTGTGCAGCTTCTCCCACAGTGTTTCAACATCACATGAAAGAACAAGAATTTCATGAAACATCTTTTATTAAACAGAATATTGAAAGAAGAGCACTTAAATTTTGAAAGATTTTAACTTATTAATAACTTGTAAGCAGTTTGACTGACTACATTTATTATTTTTAGACAAAAAAAATTATATACCATCCCCTGCGCGAATAAAAGAAAGAAATTTGCTTCAGTGTTTTTTTTTTCATATTTCTGAGAAATTCATGCGTGAATTCTAATGTTTGTCTGGAAACAAAAGATGGGAAAAAGCCCACTGGTTAACTTATGTATATTGAAAGGAGGGGGTAAAGTATATATATATATATATTTTAAATCAGGTTTTTTAATCAGTTTACTACTAATTTAAAATATTCATTAGTAGATTTTTTTTCATAATTGGATTTTTAAAATTTGCTTCATTTGGGTCTAAAAATAACAGATTGTGTTAAAATCTACCTTTTGGTTTGAATTTCTGTTTGAGACGAATGTCATGTGACACCAGTGTGAATATCAGATGAGTGTTGTGTAATCTCAGTTGTTATTATTGTCTGGTTTGATTGGCTTCTCATAGTTTTTAATCATTAACAGAAACGAGAGAAAAACGTCTTTTAGCGTAATCCAGTTTCAGAATGATGGCTGTGCGAGTCTCAGAACGTCTAGTCTCCTTCTAAAGTCACATCCCCTTTCCTTTTGTGTTATATGAATCCTAACCATGAAGTGTAAAAAGCTTCAATTTGGCTTCACAAAGTCACAGAAATTTGGTCAAAGTGTCTAATAGTCTCAAGCTAGTCCTGATTAAACATAAAGAAGTTTAGACAATTGCAGGACCACTCTGGGTTTGGTCAACCACGGCATTAATTTGTGACTTATTATTAAGCAAAAACAAATATTTGTTCCTATAGGTGACCAACTAAAACGACGTGTGGTAAATACTCACTAATTAGCCAATTTTCTCACAATTTTGTGTTTCTGGTGATTTGCCTTTGCAGTTCAGGCAAGTCTGTTATTTGCAAAAAAATCAATCAGAAAGGCTGAATAAATACATTTGAACAACACAAAACATCCAAAATGTTGTGTTTTTTATTTAAATGTCTTATCGAATGAGACGTCACTGTTGGGACTTAAAATCTGGCACATTCTGTTTCTCCAGGATAAAATCTTTAAGTTTACTTTTGGTAAGAAAGAAAAGATAAATGTTCTATTTGAAGTAATCCTTCATAAACTTTAGGAACTGAAAAACAGCCTGTTTTATATTTAGACCATGTTTTGTATTTTATATCACTTTCATACTGCATTCCAGATCACCTAATGTAATAAAACAGAGGCGCTGCTGATTATGTCAGTTTAGTTCATGTGGCATGCTCACACTTCATCTTAAACAGACTAGATTAGATTAGATTTCACAAATTTATATTAGATTGCAATTAAATATTTAATTAACCCTAAATTTTGGTTTGTTGCTCTACAAGGCATTATATTATGCAATAAAGAAAGCAAAAAAACTACAAATAGTGGCAAATAAGGTAAAACAGGATGATTAAAAATAACTGGAATAATATCTAATAAAAAGCAAAACATCTCAAAAACTTTCTGCAAAATAATATTTCTCAAACTTGGAAATTTTTTTTAAAATGATGCAGCTTTAAACCATGCAATAACTTCTGTTTGTTTTGCACAGCCATAGGTAATTTATAAATACTTAAAGTCCCACTCTGATCGTCTTTTGATCTTTTTCAAAGCATTCCCAGAGGTCTTTTAATTATGATTATGTCGTTTCTTAGCCAAACTCAAAAACCTGTCGTTTTCTAGGGACATAGTTTCTGCAGAGCGGCAGTAGTTCATGGGAAATTCATTTCTGACTTGTAGGCGGGACCGTTGGTAAGCCTGCCCTCACTTCCCATCCTCCCTTCGTTTACTCTCTTCTGCAAGTTTACAGCTCCTCACTCTCCCAAACTAACATTAGCAACAAAAACGGCGAGCAATATTGGAGCCGTCCAGTTGTACAGTTCTGAGTCAGATGCCAGATCGGACGAGGAAAATGAAAACGTACATGGATCTATTTGTCTACAAGCGGATCAGAATAGAGTGGAGCAGGGAGCTTGTTATTTTCCAGCTTATTTTCTACGGAACAAATACATTGACTTTAACACAACAGAGCCTGTTTGAGTTTTGCCATCACGTTTTTCAGCACACCAGTCTCACAGTGAGATAAATGTAATGTGAGCTGAAAGTTTGTGTCTATCCTGTGACCCAGAGCAGGACAGCAGCAGGTGTTTTGGTAGTAGTTTAACACTCTATGTGACACACCATTACCACAACAGGAACCTCAACCTTCTACTCTAACCCCTCGATGTCCCAAATTCGACGTTGGGAAGTCTCAATAGACTCGTGCTCATGCAAATAGGTGCAGACGCTCCATTAACCATGAGCCTCAGCTGTTGCTGTCAAAAAGAAAAGGTCAGCCAAAAGCAGACTCAGTGATCTGAACGCTTTCTCATCATTGTTTAAAAAGAAACTCAGAGGGAAGGGACTTACAATGTATTTACTGTCAGAATTCATTCATTCATTTTCCAATCCGCTTTATCCCTTTCGGGGTCACGGGGTTGCCGGAGCCTAAGCCGGCTACTCATGGGCGAAGGCAGGGTACACCCCTGGACTGGTCGCCAGTCTGTCGCAGGGGCCACAATCACACACCCATACACACTCACATTTACATTTACACCTAGGGACAATTTAGATTAACCAATTAACCTATGAAGCATGTTTTTGGACGGTGGGAGGAAGCCGGAGTACCCGGAGAAAACCCACGCATGCACGGGGAGAACATGCAAACTCCACACAGAAAGGTCCCCCAGCCAGGACTTGAACCAGGAACCTTCTTGCTGTGAGGCAGGAGCGCTAACCACTGCGCCACCGTGCAGCCCACTGTCAGAATTCATCTTTTTTAATGTTTTTTTCCCTTTTTTAACAAATGTCAACCAAAAACATTAAAACTCATTACGTTACACTACAAATGGTCCGGTTTCTGCAGACGGCATTCAGTTACACAACTGTAAGTCTGCCAAAAAAAAAACACCACAACACATTTAGCCTGCAGCAGGATGCAACGTTTGCAGCCACAACCATGAGAGATGAAGCTCATCTCAGAGGAGAGTCTGACAAGAGTGAACACGCCCGTGGACGATGATGCCGCCCTGCGTGCAGCCTGGTTTTCATCTCCACCATGTGGGTGAGAGCGGCGACCACGTGGCTCCTTCCAGATGTGGCCAAAAAACCAAGCGAAGGCCGCATGGGAACGCATGCTATTTTGAGGCAGCTGAGTTCTGGTGGCGAAGACGTCACACAGTGAAAATTGACATCTTTAGTGTGCTTTTTTTAGAAATGACCTCCTGTTTTAAAGTGCAACTATATTAAGTTAATCTATTTAAAGTTGCTTATATCTATGTAGAAAATGAATCCACACTGCTTTATTTATTGCCTATAAGCTGCTGTGAGAAAAGTGCAACCTCAACCAAGAGGCTCCGCACTGATTAAAGGAGTGACACGTTGGAAAGGTGTAAAAATGAAGACGAGGACGGTTCCTTTGAATGGGGAGAAAGACATATACCTCCAGTCCCATTGGATTTTACGCTTTTGACAGCCTAACACACAATTTTCAAGAAACAAATGCTCAATGTCACTCTTTAAAAACAGGAGAAGAATCCCTGCAGTGACGGACTGTCATGCACCGCAACTCAGGAGCAGAAAAACAAACTAAAGTTGATCCGGTTTGGAGAAAGATGATATTTTATAACAAGAAAATGTGGTTTTTTTGGTATAATTTAAACATTCTTTTTCAGTAATAAAGATCCGTCCACAAGATTCAGTCCCATTTGAGATGACTCATTTAGCAGAATTGCTGGCTTCCATAGGGAATAACAATATTTACACGACACAACAGCCCACAGAGTCACTGATTTGATTAAATAGACAGTCTGCAATCCCAAAGGGATGCACTGGACATCTGATCCCCTCACCCACAGTAATGAACACAGCACAAAAACTTTAATTACCACAAGCTTTTCCTCCCTCATCACCCAACTTCAGTTTTCAAAAACGTAAAAAAAAAAATTTTCCCCCACTGTGACCAACATGATTTTAGAAAAAAAAAAAAAAAAAAAAAAAACTTTAGTCTGCTAGAGTGATTTAAAAAAAAAAAAAAAAACAGATGAATAATACATGTTTATTGGAGACAATAAATAAATAAAAAGTACTACAAACAACTGCTGAAAATGTTTTTTTGCCAAAATAACTTTAATAATTCGGTTTTGCGTTTTTTAAAAAGTTAAAGCATTATCTGCAACTTTTTTCTTTTTAACAATTCTTGACAGAAATGCTGGAGCAGGACCCAAAATGCAGGAGGCAGAACCATAGACATCAATGAACACAACAAAGGAGCAACAAAAAGGTGACAGAGACTTAAATACGCTGAAGGCAATTGACACAAATCACGACAGCTGTGGATAATTGGCAACCTAAACCTGGTGTGACACACAATGACCAAAAACCAAACTAAATCCTCACAGTTCTTACTTTTAAAAGAGTTAAAAAAAATTAATTAGACCATAGAATTAAGTTTCATACTGAAACTCTGTGAATGGAGCAGCTTTAATGCAGTTTTTATGTTTTTGCTTTCATTGATGTGTGAGTTTAAGGAGCCTCTTTCTCAACTCTAAAGCCTATCAACCCAGTGAGGGTGCATGGCAAAGAAAAGCTATACATGATTTTTAAATATTTATAAAACTTTTAAAAACTAATGTCTTTATGTTAGGATGACCAAAAGTTTGAAAGATGTGAAAGGGTCAGAGGTCATACAGCAGATTTTTCTTGTCTTAATGTAAAAACGTGCAGCAGTTTTTGTGGGCAAAAGTCAGTTTGCAGTGAAAAACTGAGCTATTGATATAGTGATGTGATAGAATGGGTGGAGTTTATGGTTTGCTAGATTAAAAATCTAATAATTCTTTAAAATTACCTTCCAGTAAAGAGTTTTCCTCAAAATGTGGCCACATAGCTCTTGTCTGCTTTTCAATTTTAAAACAAATAAGAAAATTCTACATCTTAACTACGGATTTTCAAAAAATTCAGCAACCAATAGTTACACTTGTGCCTTCCAGCCTGTAAACACAACCACATTTATTAGGATTTTTTTATTCAGAGCAGCTTTTATGTGGTTTTGATCTAATCATGCAGTTGCTATGTAATCTTTAGGTCTTATATAAAGAAACAGTTTAAGCAATAAAAAAGTTTTTAAAGCTTTCAATCGTTCGTGGACGTCAATTAAGACGACCAAAGCGGGGCAGAGAAGTTGCAACTCCTTTGGTTTGGTTACAAAATTGAGCCCATTTACAACGGAGCTTCACTTTCTCCTACAATAAAGCTACATCGCCCTTAGCAACAGACGTTTAAGTGGACACTTCCGATGAAAAGTCAATGTAAACATGCATACGTATTGACCACACGTTGAAACACAAACCAGGCTTGACTTTGACCAATCAGGGACTCAGCTTTGGTAATGGCGTAAGGGTGCCGTCCCTTTTATTTTATGGAAGTGCCAAACGTTTGAAAATTGATCATGGAGAATAAATTCATACTTGTGGTTTGTGCCCCTATATTACACTCAGTCTTTCCTTTATCAGAATAGAGTTCAAGAACTTGTTTTTAGGGTGTTCTTAAACACGCAACACATGACCGGTGTGAACGTAGCATGACTCTTAAACTGTTTGAGCAATTATGCAACTCCAGTGGGTTCTGAAGCTGAGAATTGCAGCTTTGAGCTGATATATGACACTTATGCAATAAATGTAAATCAGATTATTCTGCTGCAGGGAAAAGCACATTACGGCAATAATACTTTACTTATGTAAAGAGTTGCATATTGGCGCAAAGCTGATTGGAAAAATCGCTTTTCTTTGTCAGAATCAAATGGTTTACATTGATCGTAAACAGTCAAAGAGTTACAGCAGGTCAAAGAGTTTGTATCATTAGAATAGAATAGAATAGAATAGAATAGAATAGAATAGAATAGAATAGAATAGAATAGAATAGAATAGAATAGAATATTTTTATTTCTTTTGCACTTTTCCCAGAGAGAAATCAGAAAGTGCTTTACAAAGAGATGGGATAAAATCAAACCAAAACACGGAGAGGTTGTAAAATCCAATATCAACAAGGCCTAACAGTCAAAAAAGCAAGTCCACCACGCAAGGCTCTACTACTAAATACTAATAGTAATTTTTAAAATCAATTTTAAATTTAATAGGCCACCAAAGTAAAGCAGACAACAGAGTGAGGCGTGTCTGTCTACTGGTTCCAGGTAAAAGCCTTGCTTGTCAAACAACACCCTGAGGTGTTATTTAGGTGTCATCAGACAGTGACATCTCTGCTGTAAAACATAAAGCTAACTTAGAGTTTGTCTCAAGAGGGCGCCGCACAAAGGCCAGAGATCATAACAACAATAACGTTTTTTTCTTGTCTTCTTCTAACAAACATGTATGACAACTTTCATGACTGTGGGCAAAAGTACAATTTTACAGTGCCATAAAGGTTGCCATAGCAACATAGAATAATAGATGAAGTTTAACGCCAGAATCTAATCTAATGTTTTCATGAATGCGTTTTGTTTACACCATCAGGATAAATACAATTACAATGTATTTTACATTTCTGAGATCTAAATATAGATCAGTGATGCCATAATCGTACAGAGGGATATATTTGATCAGCTAAAATGAACTTTTTGTGCTGCTAAAAGATGCTTTAAAAAGTAAATTTAGCTCCCAAATAAAAGTCTTCTTCTCCCTAACAGAGGATTTTCTGAGGGATCAGGCTAATCGTTGGGATCAGGTGCATCCGCTCACTGCCAGGTTGGAGATTTCCCGTTGTCATGGATATGAGCTGATCCACATAATAACAGCCTATTTATGATGCCTCATTTTCCGCCTTTCTATGCAGCAGCCAGCCTCGTTTATTGGCCTCCTCCGTGTCCTGAGGAGCCGTGAGGCCGCGGGCCTGCGGCTCTACACAGCCTGGCAACATTTCACCCCCCCTCCATCAACATCTTCCAGTTTCTTCCCTCCCGCCGGCCGCTCTTCCCGCATCCCGTCCGTGCGGTGGCGGGAGCGGGAGGGGGAGCCGGTCAGCCGGGTCTCCTGAGGCGACGCTCTCCTCCTCAGCTTCTTTTATCCTCTCTTTCAGTCTCGTTTCTGTCTTAATTAGTCAGTGACTCGTCTCTCACTCTTATGTAACTCTCCACCCCCACCGTGCCTCCTGGAACTGCTGATTACATTGATGGTTCCCGTGACCGGCGGCGGAAGCGGCGGCGGCGGCGCCGCGTCTTACTTACCTGGTGCGGTAGCTGATCGGTGGTCATTCTAAGCCCCATGAACGGTCCCCGCAGCTCCCCGCAACCACAACGCTGCGCGCGAGCCGACTGGAGAGGACAGCCGCTGAATCCCCTTTTTCCTCCATCCATCCGCGGAAAAGACGGCCGCCCGCCTCCACCCCTCCACTGGTAGAGAGACATAGGTGGGCACCGAGGAGAGAGGGGGGGGGGAGGCGGAGAAATGATGGATAAAAACAGTTCAAGAGGAAGATACAGGCAGAGGACGGCATCCAAAATTATACTTATGTAAGAGGAGCATTACTTCAGAATCATAGTACTTCAGTATTTTAAATACAGTCACTATAAAAGTATACTTTATCCCCCAGAAAGTGTTCAGCTAAATAAAAACGGATTCTGTTTTTTCTCAGACTGAAATGAATAAAAACGAGCTTCCTCCTGTTAGATTTTTTTTAGCAACAATACAGATGAAAAATAGAACAAATTAAGGATTAAGATTTTGAATGTGTGCTAATATTTTTATAAGTCTAATACCTTAAAGGCCCACTCCAATGTTCTTGTGGCATTTTTTTTCTTATAATGTAGGACATAAATACAAAAAAAAATCCAACTTAAAATTGAATTTCTTGGTATTTATTTATTCAAATTATTGTAAATCAGGAGAAGATGAAAACATTTCAGTTTGAAAAAGCTTGTAGCTGTGATGTAGGCTACAACAGCGAAACACAAGCTCCCTGCTCCATTCCGATGCTTGTACTTAGACAACCACATCCATGTACGTCTTCGTTTTCCATGTCCGATCTTGCATCCAGCTCAAACCTGTACACCTGGATAGCGGCAACATTGATTCCCATTTTTGTTGCACCGCTAATGTTAGGTTGGGGGTGTGAGGGGCAGGAGAACAGTAAACAAATGGATGACGGGAAGAGAGGGTGGGGCTTACTCTGCGTCAACAGTCCTGTCAGGTGAAATCAGGCGAATTTACAAATTGTCCTGCTATACTCTGCAGAAACTATGTCCTTGAAAACAACACAGTTTTTTTTTTATATTTATTTTTGGGCAAGAAAAGGCATAATCATAATGAAAAGACCACTGGGA
This sequence comes from Adrianichthys oophorus, assembly GCA_036245035.1. NCBI lineage: Eukaryota > Metazoa > Chordata > Actinopteri > Beloniformes > Adrianichthyidae > Adrianichthys > Adrianichthys oophorus. The sequence continues at coordinate 21,863,240 of BSAI01000201.1, read as the reverse complement.
ACGCTTTGTAATAGAACAAGTATGATTGAGAGACTTCAAACTCATCTTTTTACAGCTCAATAGTGTTTTTTTTTCATCTGCTCCTGGTTCACAGCAATTTGAAAAAAAAAATACTCAGAAATGTAAGTTCTAGCTTCATTTTCTTTATTCATTACCTCCATCATGAGAAAAGTGTCACAAGAACATGTTAAAAACACCCAAAACACAGTTTTTATTGGAGTGGTTCCTATTAAATATCCATAATGTTAATTTCAATTTTTTTAAGTGTCTAATGATCGTGAAACTTTTAGTTTGTGGTATATCAGTTTGTTATTCTGTCTGAAAACATTTGTTTGTGAATTGTGCTTTATAAAAATAGCAAACCGGTCAGGATGACTGTGAGGAATGGTGCTTTTTTATTGGATTTTTCTTGGTTTTCATGTACAAATTGTTTTGGGTTTTCCGTTATTTTCCATTTGGCTTTGGGTTTCCTCAATTCCGTGGTTTCATTTATCAATTATCCACAATTGTTTCCTGTTGGTCAATTAACCAGCAGTCTCTTGCAGAGTCTGGTTTAGAAGAACCTCTTTTCCCTCATCACCACATTTGTTCTCATTCTTTCAGTTTTATTACAGTTCAGTTTTTACATTTCATTGAGATGGAAATAAACCCTTTTTACGCAGACCTGAAGATATTGTGCATGGATTGTTGTGCGTTCTTGCAATAAATGGTGCAAATCAGAAAAACAACAGAGTAGTTACATCACATTGCAGCCAAGAGTACTTTTTTTCAATATAAAATATAAAGTATGGTGCAGTAAAGCTACTGTTATGCACAATTTCTGTATATGTAACAGGTTATTTTTGCACTCATAATTACTTGTCTTTTAATGATATACAACATGTGAAAAATCAGGTATGTATTGTTTGCAGCTTTTTGTGACGTTTAAGGAAAGAACTGTGCACACAAATCTCAAACCATAAATAAAACGCTCCATGACCCACTTCTTGGTACAACAATTAGACTGAAAATCCATAATTTAATTTAAAATCGCTGCCTCTTTGAATGTGATAACTCCATAGTAACTATAATATATTTTGCACCTCTGGATCTGATAAACATGTCCATAGAGTTTCGTGTCTCTGCATTAAAGTACATTTTCAAGTTTCTTAGCAACCAACATTTACTCGGCACTCCTACATCCTTTTTCATTAACAGCATATGGCACCTGGTTATTATTAGATGAGCCCTTTCTTTATTACTAATCAGTTTATTCTCTATTTGGTTGCAGTCACCGTACCTGGAGTTAACCATGTTAACTGACGGCGGTTTGGGTTAAGGAGCAACACAGCAAAGCCTTCTTGTGTAACCCACCATCTCTCCCTAGACGGCTCAACAGAACCTTCTATGTGTCTGATTTGAATCAATCTTTAAATTAAATGATGTATTTTGTTAAAAATAATCCCAGTTTACACGGTCCTGCACTTTTGGGTCAAAACATTTGTGATTTAAAGGAGGTTTTAGCTGTGAAGCTGTTGTATAACTACAATTAGAAGAGCTAATAAAGAGATTTACAAGTGACATTTAAAGGGAAAGACATACCGGGCACATGATGAGTGTTCAAAAACCCGTGTGGTGCGGTCTCGAGTGCACATAAAGCCCGTGGTGTTCACACTGGACAAGCAGGGAGGGGCTTCTTCTTTATTTTCTTTTTCTACTCTTTACTAGCGCATGTCCTCCACCTACAGTTGGAAGAGACTTGGTGCAAAATGTCAAAGCGGCGCAAATCTCCCGAATCCTGCTCCAGGCTTTTTCTCTCACAGCTTTATTCTGATAAATAAGAGACTTAGGTTCCCATACCTCTGACCAGGCACAAACCACAATTATTAATTTATCCTTCATGACCAATTTTCAAACGGTTGGAACTTCTGTGAATGTAAAGTGACGCCATCCATACATCACTACCAAATCAGAGTCCCCGATTTGTCAGAGTTTGACCTGGTCAGAAAGTTGGCAGAAGGTTGCAGAAAGAAAATCAAATGTCACCACAAGATCTTCCTAAAGGTCAGAACACAAATTGAGAATTTTTTTCATTTGATGTGAAACAGATTTTTTGACTATATGCAAAAGTTAAATAAGTTCAACTTTTTCCATGACAACTATGTATTGCTGCCATAGTGATACTATTTGTGAGCCTTAAGTGTATGTGAGAACAGGGTTTGCACCTGGCCAAAGGTGTTTCATTCTTTTGGTGAGATTAGGGAAGAACATTTGTGAGAAAAGTTTAAAAAGATCCTTAAAAAGCATAATAAAAAAAATCTGCTTCATTGTCTGAAATGCAAAAAAGGGAAAACTTTCATCTAATTCTCTATAATATTATGCAAAATGTTGCATTTTCATAACAAAATTTCCAAAAACCTTTCCCTGAGGTTGTGATGAGATGGTTGTGATGAACAAATGAGATGAAGGCAAATGCTCTTAATCTGACAGTGTCTGGTTCTCTGGAACCTTTCATCACTCAGCTTCTGACTGACTTCTATGACTTAAAAAATGTTGAAAATGGCAAAAGATAAAGTAATGTTAAATGTAAAGTGCTCAAATATTTCTAATTTAATGGATTACGCTTGACGTTTGTAGTTATGTGGAACAATTTCACAAAAGACGCTGGAGACGCTGATGCATGCTTTTATAATTAGTAGAGTTGATTATTGTAACGCCCTTCTAGCAGGTCTTCCAAAAAATAGCATTAAGAACCTTCAGCTTCTCCAAAATTCTGCTGCAAGAGTTCTCACCAAGACCAGAAGGCGAGCTCACATCACCCCGATTTTAAAATCCCTGCATTGGCTCCCCATCTGCTTCAGGATTGATTTGAAGATACTTTTAATGGTTTTTAAATGTCTGAACGGTCTTGCGCCTTCTTATTTATCTGATCTTTTAGTTAAATATGAACCCTCGCGGACCCTGAGATCCTCTGGCACTGGTCTACTAATCATTCCAAATGTGAAAACCAAAAATTATGGAGAGGCATCTTTTCAATACTCTGGCCCCCGTCTATGGAACAGTCTGCCGGAGGACCTGAGGACCGCAGAGAACATAGAGGTTTTTAAGAAAAGGCTCAAGACCTATCTTTTTAAATTAGCTTTTAGTTAGTTTTTATTATTTTTATCATGTTTTATGATTGTACGTCGGATTATTTATAGCTTATTTGAATATTTTTTATTCTCATGTTTTATTGCTTGTTGCTTTTATCAAATGTTCAATTTTAAATTTAGATTTATATTTTATTATTTTTAAATCCAGTGCCTCCTCGGCTGGGTCCTCTCCCTCTGGGTCAGCTACGGTTCAGCTGTTGCAGCTCTAGATGGGGGCCTGCCTCGCTACCTTGCTGTGGTGGGGCTGGGTCCTCGCCTGTGATGCTGCATTAGACTGGCTATGTGGTTGAACCACGGAGGAAGAGGACCCAACTATAATGGGTCCACCAACCAACTTTCTCCTTGCTCAGCCTGTTTCCCAATGGGTTCCATCAGCTAAGGGGGTGGGAATTGTGAAAGGGGTTGGGTGGATTGCATGTGTGTGTTGGGGGTGGGGGTCTACATTTTTATGGTTGTGCTTGTTTTTAATCTGTTTTATTTTAATGTAAAGCACTTTGTGTTATGCTTCATAGGAAAAGTGCTATAGAAATAAAGTTTGATTTGATTTGATTTGAAAAAACAGAGACAAAAGCTTTGTTTGATAGAAATTGACAGATTTTTTTTCAGTCTGATAAATCTTATCCTAACATGATTTTCTTTTTCTTATTCATAGAGGACAAAGCAGAAGCAAACATTTGAGATCTTACATTTTAAGCTGAACTTCTTGGGGTTTACGACTATTTTTAGCTCAACAACTAAACATATATGAGGAACAGATGGAGATTAAAATAAAGGACTATTTTTGTTTTGGCTGTACAGAATCACTGAATCTGGAACAACAAGAATTTCGAGCAAATAATGAACAGAACTATGAACAAATTTGATGAAAATATCTATCTTACAGCACATATTTAAATGGTGTTTTCTATTTCATGCCTTGAATCTGACCCGATCCTTGGCTGGAGGTGTGTTTGGGGTGTCTGATCTGTCACACAAACTGAAATCTATTTATAGCCTCTTTGTCAAGTCTGGATCCAGGCTCTGTGCTACATTTTGGAAACAGCAATTTTCCATTTTTATGCAGAAAGGAACATTGTTCTCATCAATATTGTGTGATGAGAACAAAACTTAAAGGATGGAGGGAGAAATCAGGGATGAAACTGAGGGTTTATTCACAACCTCAACAAAAAAAAAGTCACAAAAATACAAAAAAAAACAAAAAAACAAAGACTTAACTGAGCAAAACATGACGCCTGTGCATTTCTGTCTGTGCGGTGAGTTTGTGGAACAACATGGAGGACAGTATAAAATAAAATACAATCTGAAAATGTTCCAATTGTATAAATTAGAAAATGAGAGGCCTAATGGGACAATGCACAGACAAACATGATTTCCTGATGTTGTTTTGGTACCTTGATGCTTTTTCTTTCTTTAATTCTTTTGTATTTATGTGAATAATGTTTAATCAGTCAAAATGCATGAATAGTAAGATTGGAGGTGGGAATAAGTACGATATTTATTCTACCCACTCCTTTTTGAGCACTTTATCTCTTTATGTTTATCGCTTTTATTTAACTATTTTAGTTTGTGTTTGAACATAAAGGGAAATCAATGAATCAATGTTTTAGTTGTAAAGATTTTTAAAAAAACAGTATTTAGTTTACATTTCAAAATAAAAGCATTCATCAAACCAGAGTCAGAAACGTCCATCTTGAAGAAGGAAGGCCTGAAAAGAGCAAATTCTGACTCAGTCATTGAGGGAAACTGCTGTCAGAAAACTCACAAACACAGGAAGGATTTTTTTCAAGCATAAATGTATTTTTTTTCCAGACATGGAGCTCCTCTTAGCAGCGTTTGAACTAAGAAAAAGGTATAAGTCAAGAGATGAGCAAAGCTAGAAAGAACGTTGATCATAACACCGGAGGCTTAGTCATAGTCAAGAGCAAAGCCTGCTTCGGACATGGGAAGGTTAGTGCAGGCGGCACGAAGAGCAAAGAAGAAACGGGTCAGGAACTAGTCTGAGTGACACATTTGAATTTTTACACCACATTAACCAAAGGATAAGGTCAGTGAGTATGAAACAGCTTCAGGTTTCAGGAAAAAATTGTGGGGATTGATGTCTTTCAAGTCACATTTTCATGGAATTTTGTCGAATTCATGGATTGTGTTGAAGTCTTGTTCTGGTTTTTTTTTTTTTTTTGCTCCCTCCATTGATTTAAAAGTCCCACTCCAATCATCTTTTGATCGATTGTAAAATCATTCCAAGTTGTCTTTTAATGATGATTATGCCGCTTTAGGCAAAATCAAAAGACCTTTGTTGGTTTTTAGGACATAGTTTCTGCAGAGCAACAGGAGTTTATTAGAATTTCGCCTTTGAATTGTGAGCAGTACTGTTTCCTATCATTCCTTTACATATATACTCTCTCACACTGGCTTACAGCACCTCACGACCCCAATTGTTAAATTACCAGAGTAACAAAAACAGCGAGCAATATTGGAGCCATAAAGTTTTGAGCCAGATGTAAACTCAGACGAGGAAAACAAAGACGTTCATGGATCTTTTTGTCTGCAAGTGCATCACAATGGAGTTGAGCAGGGAGCTTGTGGCCTGCCGTTGTAGCTTCTACATCACACCTACAAGCTTTTTCAAATGCAATTTTTTCATCTGCTCCTGATTCCAAACAATTAGAATAAAAAAAACTCAGAAATGCTATTTTAAGCTTAATTTTCTTAATAGATGTCCTCATAATGGGGAAAAAAGCCACAAGAACATGTTAAAAATACAATTTTCATTGGAGTGGGTTTTGAAATGTCAATCATTCACAGCTGTTTTGTTTTTCCACAACATCTTTCAGTTCACAGATTCCTTTGGTTTTCACCAGATCTTCTTGTCTTCACCTGTTTTTATTCTGTCATGTGTTAAGAAGTCACATTTAAGTTTTGCTTTTCGTCTTTTTCGTTTTTGAATGAAGTTTACAACCATCATTCCTGACACTAAGGAGGAGGTAGATGAACAGCAGGCTCCTCACAACACAAGTTACTGCAAAAAAAACCTCCCAGCAGTCTTCAAAAAGATCACAGATGTCAGAGCCACTATCCGGAACAAAACACAGAACATGTGAGAGAACGTCAGGAACACGGCCCCACGGGATGAAGCGATGTGAGGAGCGCCGGAGGCTCTGGAAGACAGTGATCACTGCAGAGCAAGTTAAAGACAATCACCCAGAGCAGACAGGATCCATCACTGCTGCTCAGACAGGAAGTTCAAATCCTGACGGGTTTGTCTTTTCTCCTTCAACACCACACTAACCGCACAGATGCTTGCAGAGGTTTTACAGCACTTCTTTACATACCTGCTTTAACAAGCAGTTCAGTGCTGTTTAATCTAACAGGTTAACAACACAGACAGTGAAATCTTGCTCCTCAAACTCCAGTCAAACAGAAAGACATTAAACACAAGAAACTGTTTTTTAATGAGATATTCTGCTTTCAATTAAAAATAAAGGAGTTGAAAGTGGATTGAGTGGTTTAACTGAAACATTTTTGAACAAAATAATGACTGCACAAGGCTGCATCAAAGGTCAAATACGTATTAATTCTTCAGGTTTGATCTACATTACAGCTTACTTTTAGAGTAATTCCAAATATAATTTTCAAAATTAAAGTTTTTTGTTCACAAAACCCAGAAAAAAAGCAAAATTACACAAAATTTTTGACTGCAACGATAAATTAGAAAATAGTGTTTTTTATTTTTACAAAAGGCTGTTTAAATACCAAGAAACTTTCGGTTGATCTTATTTTCGAATTGTTTTAAGTAGACATTTACTTGTTCTAACTTTTATTTATCTAAAAAAAGACACAAAGATCATATTTCAATAACTAAATAAATTCAGAACTCATAAAACAACAAAACACTACAACAAAATGTTAGCTGAGGTTAATAAATATCATATTATCTGCAGAAATTTGAAAAATGTATCCAAATAACGTGATACAATTTTAATTAGTATTTAAATTTGATGTTTTTTTTTTATAATAGAAGGGTTTCAAAGCTGATGCTGGAAAAATTCTGAACTATTCTCCTCTATGGTAAAACAAAAAAATAATGGCTCTTTATTTGGCGGAAACACGTTATAATAAAGATTAAATAATTAAAGCAAAATAATGATTTTAATTCTTATTTTAAAATTCATTTAAGTTAATTTCTTATTGAGTTCTGATCATTGATGCCAAGATGATCCACTGAATGACTCAAAACTTTAACTTTAATTTTAATGAACACCATTATTCTGTTTTATCGATGTTCCAGTGGACTTCTGTTAGATTTTTTTATTTTTGATGATTATACTTATATAATATTTTAATGCTTTCAATGCTCACTGCTCTATCCCCTGTCTATTGTGTTGTTGGGTGTTACAGTGGTTGATCTGAAGTGCAGCTCTGAACGAACGCCAGTGATCTGCTGAACATCTCAACCAGAGCTGTTTCAGGGTCACCTGAAACCAAACTGTGACAGAGCCACCACAGATCCCAGACAGAAATACACATCGACCCATCAGAGACACATTAGCTGCACACTAGGAAAGCTCACCAGAAAGCCGGAGTTTGGGAAATAAGAAAATGGATGTGAGCTGGATGGGAAGCAGCACAACAAACAGGGCTGCAAATTGGATTACTGAAGTAGAAGCCCTTGTAGATGCTGTCCTTTATTTATTGTTTTATTTTTGGAAATACCTCATCTGGTTGGCAATAAAATACAAGGATGTGCATTCCTGATTGCCATTCTGTGCCAACTTTTGAGCAAATGGACTGCATGACATAAGCAAAATTTTATTAAAAATGTACAGCAACTAGAAATTACTAAATTTAAAAAAATAATCTGTTTGTATTTCAAATCTTATTTATTTTCTACAGGGGCGAAGCTAGAACATTTTATATTGGGGGTGGGATGGGGGCAGAAGACTTTGGAAAGGTGGCAAATGAGCTCCACCCCTTGTTTTTCAATTTCTTCTGGGATCAAGAAATGTAATTTTTCAAAAACTGAAACCTTTTTGAACAAAATAATGAGTGCATTCCTGCACGGTCGTTCAGGTTGACTTTTAGAGAACTTCTAATTGTAAATTTGCTCTGAGTGGACAGAAACATCTTAAAGAGGACATAAATGCCTTGATTTCTTGTCAAATTTCTAGATTTTTTTCCCTAAAGTTGCATGTGCAAAGTGATTTTGTCAGAGGGTTAAGCACATGGAAGGTGGAGGTTGGACGCAGTTTGGCTTTTTCAGCTGATCCCACTAAAAATGGGTCAAATTCTTCTGTGAAAACTGTGTGACACAAAAACCACTTTTGCTACCATCTGCATGGATTGAAAATTCTGTCAGAAAAATAGCTAAAAAGATTTTTAAAAAATTATTACAAACATTAATTCCCAGCTTTCCCACAAAACCTGCAGGAAGATCCTGCTGTGGCGCTCTCCGTGGTGCTGAAATACATAGAGCTTTCAAACACAGCCCAAAATGCAACATGCCCGCTTATTAAATCTCCACAGGACTCAGGTTTTTGCAAAAGTATTTACCAAAGTCTTCTCAATTCACCAGTTGGGGTCACCTCAGGTCACTGAACTCTAGAGATAACTTCTCTCTGGTCAGCAAACCTCTGCTAAGAACTCAGAAAAACATGTTTTGACCTCAAATCCATTTTAAGTCTTAATTTATGCAGGAAGCACATATGCTGCTAACGTGTCCTCATTCATAAAACAGAGTTTTGGTCACATTTGATCTAAACTGACTTTCAGCACAGAAGCCACATTCAAATGGTTTAAACATATATAAATCTGTATTTAGTACTTTAAGCAGTTTAGACTGAATAAACTGTTATTCTGCGATTCATGACTTTATACATTATAAAATTAACTAGATGTTTTTTGAAGAATAAATTGAAAAATTATCCAGATTTATTTTACCACTATGTCAATGACTGGGCTAGGTGTCACTGCCAAATTTTTGAATTATTTAAATACAATTGAATAAAACTTCAAAGTAAAAACTATAGCACTATTAAAAACAGCAGATTTATAATAAACAACCCTAAAGATAGAATTAAAAAAGGAACAAACAACATATATTACTGTCCAGTGATCTTTTTACTATTGTATTTAATTAGTCTAGTTTGATCTAAAAACTCTTTTAACATAAATAATTTATAGCAAACTATTAAGTAAAGATCAGTTTGACTTGGATGATTACATTTTTTTGTTTCAATTTAATTCACCTGCATAGCCAAAAAAATTAAACAAAGAAGAAATCTCATGATGTATTTAACATTTTTACTTTTGACCAAGAATAAAAACAACAGGGTCATATTTTTCTAACGAACCAAACACCTGTGGAACTAAGAGCTTCCTGGAAGCCAAGACAAACAGATAAATAAAAATATAAAATCATTATAAACAATATACATGTAATATTATAATTGATCCAGAAATGGAAGAAATAAATGCATCTTAAATAATCATCCAGTTAAAAACAACAGAAATTTTGCAAAGATGTTTTTTTTTATAGTAACTTAAGTGAATAATTTAAAGTCCCAAAGTGCTCATATTAAGATTCTCCTTGAAAGTGACGACAAACAGTACATTTTCAATTTAAGAATCCAGAAAAGCACAGCAAACTGCACATATTAACATCTACTTAGTTACTGCCCACATCCTGACATTCAGTGTTCCACAAAAAAACCATTAAACTACAGTTCAACCTTTTCACACAGGCCCCATGGGAGGCTGGGTAATGAAAATATACTCTGACAAAGTTAAGAAGCTTATCATAAAATATACACATCTGACTATAGTTTACTTACAATATTAAATCAGGTTAAAATCTTCACTGCGTGATCACATCTTTAGCGGTGGAGCTGTGAAATGTGAGCCCGATCGAGGCAAAGCTACAGTCAGGCTGATAAAAAAAGAAAATGAACGACACATCTGGGATATTACAGCACAATTAGCTAAATTGGTGTTTAAACCTGATGTCGGGTCATGTCACCCACTTACGATAACATGATAAGCAGCAAATTCAGTCCTCGCTTGGGGACCGACGCGTTCAGCCCAACTCCTGCAGGAGACGCAGGAAAACATCCGGGTTACACATTAAGGCTGGAAGAAGTGTGGCAGAGAATGAGGCGGCAGAACATGGTCTGAGGCAGGGGTCTGCAGGCTAAGGCTCCAGAGACACATGGACCCCTTTTTTCCCTCCATTGTGGCCCTGGGGCTTTGAAGGAAATACTAACTAAATTTTTTTTGGTAAAGTTTTGTCATTTACATATTTAACAGATAATAGAGAAAATGATGGTAAAAAGGGATATTATATTGTCAGGGGGATTGATTATTCTGAGCTTCTGAGAACAACGGTGTCTATGGCACTTTTTTTTTTACTATTGAATATAAAGTGCTCCTAAGTCGTAATAATAGAAAGCGTCATGTTTAAAGTCCTTGAATTTTTAACTCAAGTAAATCTGCTGCATCAAGACAGTGTCTTTTATTTTGAAAGGAACTTGTATGTTCTGTTATCCAAAGTAAAACAAAAAATAAATGTTTTTACTGTATATAGAAAAATATAAAACTATTATAGTTCAGTTATTGAAAATATTTATTCTACATTTTATAAATTAATGATTTAATGGCCACAAAAACACAAAGAATGAAATAATGTGTATTTTCCTTGGGACTTTATTGCTCTCTGGGTTTTGATCAGTGAAAAACTAGTCTAAGTGGCTCTAAAGGTTGCAGACCCATGGTCTAGGCGGGGGTCTGCAGCCTTTAAAGCTAAAAGAGCCATTTGGTCCACAGTTTTTTTTACAGAGCAAAACCCAGCGAGAGCCACAAAGTCACACCTCACGGTTTAGAAAAATACACTTTATGTTTTGTGATCATTAAGCCATTTTATTATAAAATGCAGCTCTTAAATATTTACAGTAATAAGTTGTTTTGTATATTTTTCTAAATAATCATTTTAATTTCTTTTACTTTAGAAAGCAACACATACACGTTCCTTTTAAAATAAAATCCACCTTGTGTCAAATAAGATCTTCCTGCTGCAGCAGATTTAGTTGAGTTAAAAATGATAGAAACTCAAGTCAAACGTGGTGTTTTTTGTCATGATTTTGGTGTATGTAAACATTATACCGTTGTTGTAGAATCCCATCTTTTTATATTTTTATCTATACATGTCAATGCAACCATGTACTTTAAGAACTTTGCCTCTAAACAAACTAGACGCTGTTATGCAGCAGCAGATTGGCTGCTTGAGCTGCTTGTGCTTTAAACCTATTCTAATTATGATAAAAGGCAATAGAATAAACCTTTAACCAGTATTTTGCTTAGTTATCTGTTAAAAATCCAAACAGAAATATCTAAATTTAATTAGTTTAAATAAGTCAGCAGAACCCATATGTTATTTACATGATCCGCATTTTTCTTCAAACCCAAGGAGTCATAATGGAGGGATAGAAGAGCTGCCAGAGGCTTTGGAGCTTCAGGTCTAAGGGGTTCAGTTTGTTTCTAACTGGAATCCATTTTTGGACTCTGCGCTCTGTGGATGCGTTTGCATAGCTGTGAGTTGAAAACTGGATTCTGACGTGTAAAACGGAAACTGTTTACTTCTTGGCATCTCAAATGGTTTAGATGTTGGATGAAAACTGCGGCATTTAAAGGGTCACATCTAAAGACAACATTGGCAACTCGAATACAAAAAAAAAAAAGTAAAAGCCAAACATCCGTCCGTCTGCTCTGAACTTCACCACCACGTGATCTTGAACTCGTAGATGGGCCTCTTGCAGTAGTAGTGGCTGATGAGGTGCTTGTCGCAGACGCCGATGCATTGCTGCTCGGCGGCGATGCCGCGCTCCGCCAGGTCCCCCACGATGCAGTGCAGCAGGTCGTAGACATCTGCCACCGCCTCCCATGGCCCGAAGGAGACATCCACCTCGCAGTGGTGCTCGAAGAGCTTGGCCTCGCTCTCCGAGCGCTCGAAGCGCAGAGAGTTAAAGAGCGGGCGCTCGTACGGCGTGATGGGCATCTCCTCCTTGTACACGCAGATCTTCAGCTTTGCAAAGCGAGCTTTTTTCTGCATGGCCCTCATTTTAGCAATCTCCACGATGCGCTCCAGGTTATCTACGAGAAACAAGACAAGAGCAACATTCATTGAAGGATTTTAAAATATTTATACGCATTCTCATGCCATTGTCTTAGCTAAGCTCCTAAACTCTGTAATAATTTACAGGCAAGTTCTTCTGCACTGACTGACTGAGTGCTATGTTCTCTTCTTTTTAAATCCCTTATCAAGTTCTACCTTGTTTTACTTTGTCTCCTTCACATTTTTCTGCACTTGACATTTAGTTAAATAATTTGTTTGTAAACAGCTCCTATGGATACATGATCTTAGGATTTTATAAAAAAAATAGGTTTTATTGTTTTCCACTTCAAACCAGGAGATTGTGGAAGAGATTTTTTATGTAAAAAACTTAAAGTTGAAAAAAACGTAAAACTCTTTTCGCTGTGTCATCTTTTTCTGATTAAATTCTAATCGTAGGGCGTCCTGCCCCAAGCTAAAGCGCCTTGATCTCCGTGGCAACCTCGTCACTCAGGCGGCGAACGTGGAGTCCGACTTAGCGGAGCTGCTGCCCTCAGGCACAGACCTGCTGCTCTGATCGGGAGCAGGGCAGGAATCACTGCCGCCGCCATTCAGCTGTCATCGCCGCTATGTTTGGTCATGAAATGATCTAATCGTCCTACCTTTGTAGTAGGGCAGCAGATCGAGGAACGCCTGCCGGACCTTCTCCCCCGTCAGCGGCTGGGTGTCCTCCAGCTGGTCCAGCAGCGGGCCAATGGAGTAGTACTGCGCCTCTCTGTACACGGCTCTGACTCTGTCCCGGAGAGGAAGCTCGCCTTCACGTAGGAAGTTCAGGATGTCCCTTTGGAGAAAAATGTCGCCTTTAAACTTAATTCAAAACAAACATTTCTTTGTCTTTTTAGCTGCTCTTATCAGAATCCCTTTAGATGAAACGTGTCAATTTTGTTAATTTTTTTAAATAACTCACCTCCTCAAGATTCTCTTTATCCATAAAATACACATTTTTATCGTAATTGAGCTAAAAATTTTCATAATTCAGATTAAAATGGGTATTACACTTAACCCTTAATCCCTAAAATTGTTAAAGTGACATCCACGTCATCTCAGCCAAACAGGTCTTGACCAGAGAGCAGCCTTTAAGACCATGGACCATGAAATTGTTCATGCTAGGCCGCAAAAGTGGGTGGGATTATCAGGTACAAGTTATAGTTAGGTCTGATCCATTGGTTGTATATGAGACTGGACTAGGTGACCCCTCCTCACTGGCGTTCCAAACAGGAAGTACCAGTTGGTTCCAAGAATCCAAAATCTCACAGACTTTCATTGAGAAAAAACAGCAATTAGTTTTTCTATTTGTCTGCTCCCTGTTTTAACATGTGCTTGCTAATACACATTTTATTCATGATATTTATTCTATAGTGTAAATGATTCAAGCTATAAACTGGCCAATCAGATGCCTCAAAATAAAAGTAGGTGGTGCCTGCTTGTCTTCACAATGTTCAAAACGTTTGAGTGACAGATATCATGCTAATCCCTTCCCACACCCCTACCCTTTCCAGTAGTAGGGGTGTGGCCTTCCAGCAAGATCAGTCCTGATTGGTGAAAGTGGTTGCCATAGAAACGTCAATTCAGACCGACTTGATGCTTGGTGATGACGTCTGGCTCCAACATGGTGGTGTCCATATCGTGAAAAAATGGCGACTGAATTGACTTCATTTGGTTGGGTTTTGTTGACCAGTGAAGGAAGATCGGAGCATAACATTGACAGGCAGATTGGAGCGGCGTTCACCGTTATTCAGTCCCTGAAACCGGTCCGTTGTGGTGAAGAGAGAGCTGAGACAGAAAGCAATGCTCTCAATTTAGCGGTTGATCTTTGTTCCAATACTCACCTGTGGTCATGAGTTCTGGGTCATGACTGAAAGAACGAGATCCCAGATACAAGCGGCTGAAATTAGCTTCCTCCGTAGGGTGGCTGGGCGCTCCCTGAGAGATAGGGTGAGAAGCTCGGTCTCCCCAAGAGAGCTCGGCGTGGAGCCACTGCTCCTCCACATCGAGAGGATCCAGTTGAGGTGGCTCAGTCATCTGGTCCAGAGGTGTTCCGGGCATGTCCCACTAGGCCCCAGGGAAGACTCAGAACACGCTGGAGAACTATGTCTCTCAGCTGGCCTGGGAATGCCTCGGGGTCCCCCAGAGGAACTGGAGAAAATGGCTGGGGAGAGGGAAGTCTGGGCATCTTGCAGGCGTCAACTCAACTTCTTCACGGAAGACGATGGATGGATGGATGGATGGATGGATGGATGGATGGATGGATGGATGGATGGA
>BSAI01000201.1:21765370-21848677 GCA_036245035.1 Adrianichthys oophorus | reverse complement strand
GGATGGATGGATGGATGGATGGATGGATGGATGGATGGATGGATGGACGGAGCCAGAAGTAAATGATTATCTATGAATGGCGTCACACTCACTCACTCCAGTTCTCTTACAGCAGGGGTTATGCTGTTTCCTTGACGACCATAAATCTGAAAGTCTACGTGTCATGCGGAGTGCCTCAGGATTCAAATCTTGAACTTCTGCTGTTCAACATGGACGTGTTATCTCTGGGTTGAATCACGACGGATACAAACACACACACGAGCAAATGCATTTAGCAAACACCTTCGTGCAAACAAATCTGATCAGAAATTCTCACTTCTGACTCACAGAACATCTTCATTTCTGTTTCTAAGTTCACATTATCACTTCATTTGGTTTTGTTTTTAGCAGAACTTTAGTTGCATTTCCTTTTTTCTTCTCTGCACCAAATGCTGAGAGGATTCAAGAGTTAAAAAAAATGCACAAAGCTACTGTGGGAGAAAAGTGGCTGCATTGCACACAGCAGTTTTGATTTATGCTCTAGGTGCAGCCAGAACACGTTAATGTGCTTTACATCACTGCATACTGTATCTGCTTCCTCTTCCAGTCGTCCAGCTCCTTGTTTTTAAATCTTTAATCTCACCTCTCCTTCAAACGTCCAAACTGACCGCAGCCCAACCCTTCTCTTACATAAGTCAAACATCCACTCTGCTTGTTAACACATTCATATTTAAAGAAAATTCCAGTTCTCTGCTGAGACTGAGGGACGCGTTTACTCAGACCGAAATGTACTTTTGTGTTTTCATGGCCACCAGAGCATGAAGCCTAATAGCTTTTTTGCTTCCATCAAAATACCACAAAATGAAACAGAAAAGCTTCCATGTTTTATTTAACACCACTTTATAAAGACCAATTAAAATGTAAAATTCTACAAGGAAGTGGTTTAGGAATGCTTCTATAACTAGAAAACAATCAAGCATCCATGCCTTTATATGCTGAATATATAGCAGTTAAATATGATGGTTAAAGGACAACTGATCCAGATGTCAAAATAAAAGAAAACAAACAGGGCTGTGTGTCGCTACCAAACGATTTGGTTCACCAATTCACAACTCCATTTCATTTCTGATTCAGCATAATGAAAATGTATTATTCTAAACTGCACGTTAAAAAACAGCTTTGTTTGGTTATAAAAACTGTGTGGACTCTTTACCAATAAAAAAGCAGTTTTTTATATTGATAAAAATAACTTTATAATAAGTTTAAGTTTGTGGATTTTGGCATTTGTGAGGTGAAGATCACTTTGTTTTCATTTGGTTTTTAGTTCAGCCGATGCTCCAAATCTGCCTGTTCTGTTTAGAGCTCAGAGTATTCTTCCTGGCATCCCCTCATAACAGTTTTATGCTCCCAGATTCTGGTTCTCTGAATATTTCCTCTTGTATTCATCCCTGAGAAGCACCTTTCAGATGATTTACAGTTTAAAAACTAAAGTTCTATAAATTGAGACACTAATAAATATTGATCAAAGAATAATAAACTGCAGAAGCTCTTCTTAAAACTTAGAGGTTCCTAATATTTGTACTTCTCTGATTAATAAATCATGACTTTTATTATATCAAAATGTAATAAATCTAAAATTCTAAAGTCTGTGTCCATTATACAACTCACCCAAAATACGCTCCGTCCCGGTCAATGAAGAAGCGTCCTTCAGCGTCTCGCGGGATGTAATGACGCCCACTGAACATGGCGGCCAACATGGTGTCTTCGAATCGACGCAGCGTGGACAGGCGAGTGGTGAAGTATGTGCCCCCCACGTTCAGAGATATGACCTCTGGGAACTTCACACAGAAACAAACTTTGGAAATATTTTAATGTAAGATGTAAACCAGGAATTTAGCTCTGGCTTACAGGAAATTAAACATATTAGTTTGTAATCAGTAATGACTATTGTGTATGACTATAGTGTCTATAAACCTGACAGTTTGTTTAGTGTCTTTTTTTGCTTTTTCAATGTCAACTTCTTCAAAACATCAACAGTGATTGCACAAAAACTGCAAAACTGAGTTTTTCAAAACATGAGTGTATATATATATATATATATATATATATATATATGTTTGGGGCAGCACGGTGGTGCAGTGGTTAGCGCTCCTGCCTCACAGTAAGAAGGTTCCCGGTTCAAGTCCTGGCTGGGGGACCTTTCTGTGTGGAGTTTGCATGTTCTCCCCGTGCATGTGTGGGTTTTCTCCGGGTACTCCGGCTTCCTCCCACCGTCCAAAAACATGCTTCACAGGTTGATTGGTTACTCTAAATTGTCCCTAGGTGTGAATGTGAGCGTGCATGGGTGTGTGATTGAGGCCCCTGCGACAGACTGGCGACCAGTCCAGGGGTGTCCCCTGCCTTCGCCCATGAGTAGCCGGGTTAGGCTCCGGCAACCCCGTGACCCCGAAAGGGATAAAGCGGATTGGAAGATGAATGAATGAATATATATGTTTGTTTGTTTGTTTTTTTTATGTACAGATAAATATACAGATAAAAATCCATAAATGTTATCATTATTGTTTTGACATATCTAAAACCATTCAAACTCATAATAATAAATCTAAATAACACAAAAGATTTCGATTTTCTGGTAAAGACATTTTTGCACTCGACTTATTTTGTGCTAGGATTATTTTTTAAATGTTGTTTTCTCAAAAGTGATGATTGTTTAAGCGACAGAGGCTTCTGAATTGTAATAAATGTATAAGTCTGGAGAAAAAGGACAACAGAAATGAGCGCTTTAAATTGTATTCCCTGCCTATACGTCAACCAAAGATATACATTGTAATTTTTTTAGTCAATCTTTTTTTTAAATTATCGCTTTATTTAACCTCTTTATATGTATTTTTTATCCTGCTCAGCCTTTTAACACTGTGCTTAACTTCTATATATCAAAAGACAAAATAATATCGTAAAAATAAGATTTAAAAAAAGTTGAATACGGTTAAGAAACTAGAGCAGAAATACAGGTCTGTGGAGATTTTTCGAGTAACCAGACTACTATAATGAGATTTAACTGCAAGTCATGTGACACAACTGTCAGCCAATCACAACGGAGCTCAGGGCAATCACTGACCCTCCTATAAATAACAATTGACGCCCTCACAACATAAATATTTGATGCATGATGGTGTTAAATCGCTTTCAATTTGTGGTTTGTAGGTTTAAACAGTAAATCATATAAAACACATTTTAATAATCCCATTTGACTTCATAAATGTGGGTTCTGTGGTGTTTTCTGGCTGTTAGTGTGGGAACACCCATTTCCCGCCCGTTGGCTTACCTCCTGCTCCTGGCTGTTCAGGGAGGAGCGGGGCGGCTTACTCGGGGTGCGGTTCAGTGAGGGGGAGGCCGGCTGTCGGGGATCGTCCTCCGCAGGTTCCGAACCTGACATGGCATCGCCCGGTTTGTCGCCGTCCCCCGCGCCCGAGAAAACCACCATCACCCTGGGGAGGGGCAGCGTCCGCCTCTCCTGGATGAAGCGTCTCACCCGAGTGGTGGCGGCGGCGGACAGCGGGCTGAAGGACGGAGACTGGCGCTCCCGATCGCAGCCTCCGGAACCGATGGAAGCGCTCGACCCATTCTGCTGCATGCACTCGGCGGGCCAGCTCTCTGCACCAGACGCTGCTTGAGGTGACAACAACCGTGGCGGAGGGGGTGGCTGAGGCGGCTGCTGGATCCCAGCCCACTGCGCACGCGGGTCAATTCCGCCTCCTGGGATAAAAGCCTGGACACCATATATGTAGTAAAAGGCTCCGAATGTAATCAAAACATTAGCAAACCGGACGGATGCTCCTACGGTGTTACGTACTCACAACGTGCTTACGTACGACGTCATCGCGCAAAGTGTGGAACGATGTGCTGTGTACCTCTGGTTATTTCTCACGTGTTTCAAGTATTTTAACCAGTCTGGTAAAATTAAAAATAATTTAAAGCAATAATAAAAAATAAATAAAAGTTAAAAAAGGAAAAACAGACTAACAATTTTAACAAACATAAATCGTGTATCCTGTTTTCAATGACTAATGCACTTTTATCTGGCAACAACCTAATTTTAATGTTTTTGTTACCAAATGATGTATATTTTTAATATCCTTGTTGGATTATTTATTATTTTTTGTGGTACATTCGACCTATGTTATATGTGTCTATGGTTTTGCCATGGCAAATTGTTGTTTTAATGTCTGAGTGTGCACCGACACTTGCTAAAGACATTTTCACAGTTTTTGTAATTGGTTATTTGACTGAAAGATGAATAGAAATAAATCTTTAAAAGCCTTTAAAGAACTAAGACCTTCAGCACACTTTTAAAACGAGCATACACGGGCCTCTTTAACTTGTACTTTGAATAATCCAGTAAAAATACAAAAAGTCATATATCTAATACATTTTACCTGGCCAATCTCATACATAGCTTTCATCTATCATTTATCCAAACAGTTCATGTAATTTCATCAGGATCAAAAACGTTGTGTTGTACCATACTGGGAATTATAACATATCCTGCCCCTGTTTTCCATTTTTTTCCCCCATTCTTCTGCTTAAATTTCAAAAAAGGTTAGAGATGTTTGAGATGAACCATACACAAACATTAGGGAAACAATTTAATATCTCCAACTTTAAACTTTAATAATATATTTATTTTTGAAAGTTTGCATTATCTGCTATGTGTTGTTTGAAACTGCAGGGTGAACACAGCTTTTATTGCATTTTACTGCATCAGAGCAGAGTGTAGACATGAACAGAAATAACACAATGAGACAGACAATCATACACAGTCAAACTCAAATCCTGCTATTAAGAAAGCGTCAAGTTTGGCTCCATAATTCATGCAGGCATGAGGAGAACAGGCAAACAGGAAGTCTCACAGCGAGAATCAAATTCAAACACAGAACAGTTAGAGGTGAGTCATTTCTGCCAATTATTAAATGATATCTTAAAACGTACAAATATTTTTATCTGAGATTTAGGAGATTTTTTTTCATGTTATGTTTTAGTTGCAGACATTTTCTTTTTTTTTTTCCTTCATTTTGTGTTTATTACATATATTGTGTTTAAAGGTGCTGTAAAAATGAAGCTGTAGGTTTAGAAACATTTGGACAAAAATTATTTTGAGCGTTTGAACATCTGAAAATGTTTTGGTTTCTTTAGAAAGATTTGGATTTGAAAAAAATCTGAATCATTTTTGTATGAATCAACTTTGAACCTTTTATGTTGCTTCAGTCGTTTTTGTTTAATGACTTAAAATGACTGAGTAAAAATCCAGCATGCTGTTTGCAGAAGAACGGATTGCAACGATAACTGTTAACATGCAAATGTCTCCATATTTACCTAAATGCTGCTGACTCATTGGAAAGAAACTTATCTCTGTCTATGCAGCTGCAGCTTCTGTGTTTTTGCTGCTGGCACCAGCAAATGAAAAATGAGCAGCAGGGGGATTCAGATGATGTGCTGACAGCACTGGTGCTAATGGGGACTTTGATTGATGGGAGCAATTTTAGCTGTAAACCAACTAGCCTTTTTGCTAATCTCTCATCTTATAAAGGTTGGTTTCATTCTTTTTTTTTTTTTTCATTTGTAGTCCAAAATTTCTATTTGTTCCTCAGCAGCTTGATAAGGACATTTTAGTTTACAGACCTTTGCCATAATCCCACTTTCCAGTTTGAAAATAACCTTCCTTGTTTTAACCAAAACAATTTCTGGAAAGCAACAGGTTCATGCACAAGGCAGTTCTCTGTAAGACAAAAAAAGTTATTAGTTATTACTTTTTAGTGTTATTACATTTTCTTTCTTTTTTTTATCGTGCACAACTCTAAGAGTATACCTAATCTCAGTCACTGCAGGAAGGCTCTCTGGTCATGTTTCACCTTTAAATCTCTCCCTTTAATCTTGTCTTGCTTATTTTGACCTCTTAAGTTTTTTTTTACCTTCCACAGAACTCCTCCATCTCAGAAGATCAAAGCCACAGCAATTCTTCACAACCATCCTCCTCTACCCGTGCTGTGGTCTGCATCTCCAGCTTTGGTTTGACCCCCTTTTTTAACATCGCTGCTCTTCTTCGCTAACAGTAAAGTTCAGGTTCTCACAACTTGGAGAACCACCCTGTGGTCTAAAATGGGTAAAAGTGAACAGTTTAAATGAAAAATGTTTGTCAAGACAAAGCTTCACAAAACGATTCTAAGCGTAAAGCATGGGGGTGGTAGTGTCATGTCAGTGAGCTTCTTTGCTTTTTCAAGATTCATATGCACTTCAAGGCAAACTGTGAATAAATAAATACATTATAACAACAATAATAAAATCTTTTGTTTAAAAAACAGTTTTTTTATATTTTGCTTAAAAATTATTAAGAAATTAGATTTGGCTTGAAACAGGAAATGCTAGCTCGACTATCAAAACAATGAGGGATTTCTTCAGCTCATAACTTGTTGTTTGAAGGTCTGTTTTGTCCTGTTGCTTTTGTGAAATCAGGTAGCCAAAGTGTGTCGTTTAAAGCCCAATCAGATCAAAGTCCTTCACTTCCTGGTGAGTCGTACAAAAACAGAAATGAGTCATGTAAAACATATCATTGTGCAATGTTCAGTCAGTTATCTGTTCCCACTGCCTGCTAAGAACTTGCCTTCATTAAAAGAATGTAATTAAAAGCTGAACTTTTGTGTATCACTAGTATAAAGTTAATATGTTTAAAGGTTGTCTGTTAGCATTTCTTTTGCTGAGTTTTTCCAGATCTTTTTTCTTCTGATGGGAAACATGAAATGAGAAGAAAGAACAATGTGTGTTTTAACAACCAACGGTTCTGAACCATTATCAACAGTTTATTTGAATGGATTTATAAAAATGTCACAACGTGGGATGTAAATAGAGTTCAACCTCACTTACATGCATAAATTCCACTCAGTTTTACTGACTCAGTGAAGTATTTTAACCAGTGAACTTTTTATTAGTGGAAAAGATTTCCTAACGTTTATTTATGATTTGAAGTGACTACAATGTCAGGAAGAAAGCCTCATTTTATTTAATTCATTTTTATTTTTAATTTACAAATTTTTATCTTAAATAGATTTGACATATGTCTTTATTTTCCTTTTTATTTCCTTTTTCCCCTTGTTTTTTATTGCTTGAAATCAATCAATCAAATCAAATCAAATAGTAAACATGTTCCAGTGCTGATTTGAAACTGATGATTTGACAAAGTAATTAGTGTTGCTGACTAACTTTTGTTGCTAATGAGCTGAAGTTTGTAATTAAATAACAATGCTGAAATTATACCATTTAAAATCCTTTTCTATCAGGCCAGTCATGCTAAAGAGTTCTTTTTAAATAAAGGTTACTTAAAGCATTACTAATGCACTTGTGTTTCTGTCACGTCTTTATGGTGTTAACATTTAGGGTTATGAAGGACAGCAACATAAAACTCTTGAAATTATAAAGAAAATAGGAGTAGAGTCAAAGGAAATGAATAATGTGTGATGAAAATAAAGGTGAAGGAAAGGAATCAAATAATTGTATCATATCTTTGGTTAGGTTAATACATGTGACGAACAATAACATTTAGCCTTGGACGTACTTTAATATGTGCAGGCAATGCAGCAATGTGATGAATTTCCCTCAGTTTTGTGCTGGTCACACATAAATCTGTCCTAATAACATTAGCCTAAAAAAAGTATTATTTTCTGTCTGTTTCTGCAGATTTTTGATGAATTTTAGAAAATCTGCCATTAGGGTAAGAATTCTTGAGTTATTTCTAAGGGGCCTGTTTTTGAACCTGGTCTGAAGACCACTTTTCCTTCATGTCCACAACATTCCAACACAATAGACTCGTCAGTTACTCATGATGCTGGTGGGTTCAGTGTCGTCTGTAAGTTACATGGAAAACATGCAAGCCAAAAATAAAAAATCTCAATGGGAAAAAAATGGAAAAACTGTGCAGTAGCAGAGGTGAACGTCATTAAAAAGATGACTCTGCGGGCAGGAAAGAAAGCTTAACAACTGCAGTTGTTTGGATTGTTTTTTATTGATTTTGATTAGATGAAATAAATAAACAAAAGAACTTGTGATGATATGTATCAGCATGTCAGTGAAAGTCTCTATTTTGGTTTTTAAGTTTGAAAAACATTTTTATTCTGTAAAGAACTTTGTGTTTTCAACTTATGGCAAGTGTTTTATGAATGAAGTTTATTTTGATTACTAATAACTGCCCTTTAGATTTACATAGAGGAGCACACAGGAAAGACAACCTCAGCATGACACATGAAACCAACAGTTTGACTGCTTTTTGGGGCGACGCTGCCTTTAAAACGCGCTGTGAACGAACAGCAGAGAGGTGACATTTTGTGTCCACTTCAAACCCCACCAGGGTTTCTGACAAGAACAAGACGGATGTGGAAAGAGACTGAAAGAGGAAGCAGAGCTTGCAGCTGAATTGCTGCCGCATTGAAAGAATGAAGTCTGCTGGACCACTAACGATAACAGCAACAAATCACATGTAAACTATTGTTTTCTTAAGCTTTTGTGTGAGTTTAGGATGAAAAAGTAGCCTGATGATCTTGTATTTCTTTGTGTTTTTACTTTAGCAAGGGGCTTGAACTGATTTAGATCATTAGTCCTGCAACGAGTTGCTGAATGCTTTTCTCCTGGGAGTCGACAAAGAAAAAGAAAGTTACATGCAAATTTGACCATCAGAGACTCATCAAAGCACAGAACAGGTAAGTGCATTTGCTCTCATTCAGCTTAAATGTTTGCTTTAACGCCACAGACATAAAAAAAATAAATTACAAAAGTTATTTTAAAATCACAAACTATAATCAATTGAATAAGAACAACCATTAAATATGTTTTACTTTATTTTCTTTAATGTAACACATCAAGGAATAAATGCTGATTGAAAATACAACAAAAAGCACATAGATTCTATTAGCAGTGCTGTACTTGTAGGTTCATGCTAAATAATGTCTTCCAGCATTGCAATACTGGAGTATTTTTGAATATACTGAGGTCAAACACAGCTGTGAGTGCATTTATTTGTCATTTTAATTGTACTAAAAAGCACATAAACATTTAAATTCATTTATACTCATTTATAACAATTTTCTTCAAAAATATTTTAATAAGCTTAAGCTTAAAACTTACTTTAGTAAAAATTAGCAAACAAATGTATGGCATAAACCTAAAAACACAAAAGAAAATAAAAAAGGATGTTAAAAAAGTGAAAGTAAAAGCAGAATCTAGGGAATTTCATGTATCTAGAAGTGAAAGTCAGACAGAAGAGTGTTTCAAATGACTCCAAAACGTTTGGACTCAGTTTTATCAGAACTACAAAAAGATGGAAAAACACAAATAAGTTCTGTAGACATTTGCAAAGTCTAAAACATAAGCACGTATAAACTGCCAACCTAATAATGAGAATGGAGTCATGCTTTCTATTAGTTGTGTTTTTAAAACATGCATTTACATCTCTGCTGAAAAAGGACCAAGAACAAAAGCAGCTAAACTTTTTAAATAACCAAATAGTTTAGCGTACATCAATAAAAAAACTATCAAAATTGTGCTGGGGTAGAAGTGTTTCTTTAATATGAAGAACGTCTGGCTTTTAACTGATTTAAAATGTGTGTAACAGCTGTGTTCTGGTCTAATTTAGGTCAGTTTAATGCAGAAAATTCAAATGTTCACATGCAGAAAAAGTTGTGAACAAATTAAAGAAAGGAAACTGAAATATGGCTGCATAAAGCACAATTAATAGAAAAACGCTTTTAAAGGATAATTTCGCCACGTGTGTAACAGCGTTAATTTTATTTCTGTTTTTTTAATGAGACAATAAATGTATATTAACGATAAATGAGGCTTTGAATTTTTTTTTTATAAAAAAAAAGGTAAAGACATGCTCTCGCAAAATTTCGGAAAATGTAATTCCTGTTTCATATTTGTTATCAGAACAGACCAAATATATTTTTGATTGGTTCAATTACAAGTTTGCTATTTTTTTGTCGTTACTTGTCGATTTCAAATACTGTCGGATCTTTGTCCATTGAGATCACAGCTTCACACAGAGTGGGGTTTGGAGGCCACACGAGTGGACATACATCTTCATCGAGTCGCGTTTTTCCACTGCCACACAAACACAACAGTGAAGAATGATGTCAGACGTGCACAGAATAGCTGATGGAAAATCTTCCACCCACAGGGAAGAGTAACTTTCCAGCTGTAGCACTACACACGATAAACATCATGTTTTGATGGAAAGAATGATTCACTACAGTACAGTGTGTGTTTTCTTAAATTTTCTTAAATAATCTGCATATTAATTTCCCCAACTTTTGTTGTTATTTTTGAATCTTCATTTTCATTCCACTTCACAGCTGCTCTGCATTTCAATGTTTTCAGTTAAATTGATACAGATTTGCTGCGATTAAATACTTTTTGGAACTTTGGTAACTATTAGCTTCATATAGAATAAATTTTTTGAGTAAAAATCCAATAAAACTATTATTTTGAGAGCAATTATTAGGGGAAAAAATCTAACAAGTTAGATTCAGTCTATTTATTTACATTTACAAATTATTTCTTATCTTTTGTGTTTTAGACGCTTCCAAAAAAACAACTAATTTAGCATTAAAGTTTTAATTGATCAAATAAAATGTTAATTAAACTCCCTAAGTGAAATAATTCTGCATGTTTACTGCATGAGGTTCTGGGTTTTTCAACTTCATATCAACAATCCACTTTCAGCTTTCTTTAGCTTTAACTTTATCCATCCATCTTCTATTAAGTTTACTCCTGTGCATGGCCACGGGGTTGCTGGAGCCTATCTCAGCTACGGCAGGATGAACTCTGGACAGTTTACCAGCGTCACGCAGGGTCACACACAGACAGACACGCTCACATTCTCCCCTAAAGAAGTCATCAATTAACCCATGAAGCATGTTTTGGACTGTGGGAGGAAGCCGGACACGAATACAAGGAGAACATGCAAAGGTCATGAGGATTTTTCATGGCTATTATCCTTCCCAAAGTTTGCTTTATAGCAAAGTGTTGCAAA
Source organism: Adrianichthys oophorus (assembly GCA_036245035.1). NCBI lineage: Eukaryota > Metazoa > Chordata > Actinopteri > Beloniformes > Adrianichthyidae > Adrianichthys > Adrianichthys oophorus. The sequence continues at coordinate 21,837,624 of BSAI01000201.1, read as the reverse complement.
AATTTTCAGCAAATCAGTAATAAAAAGCATTTTTCTCTGGAGATGAAATTCATCTACTTAAAATAAGCAAGATGAATTAAAAGCTACCATTTTTCAAGCTGCATTGGCTTGTTTTTACACCGTGTGCGTTAACAGTGCTTTTCTCACATTTCTATGGGTGCTATGCATTTTGTTCATTCACGGTGCATCACGGGTCTCCTAAACAGCCCTGCACTGAACAAATGTGGTGGTTAAAGTGTTGCTAAACAAAGGGCAGTGTTAGTTGTAGAATACATTTCTTTTGTTTTTTGCTTCCTTAGCTTGCCTTTGTTGGGGTTAGACTGGGTGCCAGCTCAATAAATCCAGGTGATGCAGATCTGGATTGGCAGATCTGCTTTCTTGGATAATCTTGTGCAAAATGTTCCTGCTTCAGGGTGTGCAATACTTGTAAAAATTTGTCGCATACAGGTCACAAAATATTATAAGTTTCAGTTTTGCTTTAGCCAACCACATCCTGTAATGCTTTTTTTTAAGATTCAGAAGACACCTTTAGAGCAAGCACCGCACGAGCAGTATGTCTGTAAAATATGAGTTCTTCTTTTTTTTTTTTTAGGGATGACAGAAGCGCCCAGTTTGCTGACTGCAGTCCTGACTGTTGTGTCAATTGTTTCTCTAAGTCTGCTGACACTTCTGTGCCTCCGTTGCAAGAGGAAATCTCGTAAGTGTTGCTTTGGAGGATAAACTGTAAGTTTATCAGAGAGTTCTGTGGTAGAGATGACCAATGTAAACTACTGAATCTCACGTGGGTGTCCTATTTGCTCTTTGTGCCAACCACTCATCTGCACACTTTTTGCATTATTTCTCCTCAATTGAAATCAAATATGAAACATTTTGGTTGTGCTTTTAATGGAGAGTAAAGGATGCAAGAGGGACTGCAGAAATCTCAAACTTTCAGGTTCATATTTAGGGAAATGTTTTAAAACTAAACTCAACAACACTGTTGAAGTTTCTCTGAAAATGTTCAAAAGCAGAAGTATGTGGTCTGTGTGGCTCCAATTTAATTAAGAAAATCATGCAGATTTAAATAAAAATATGAAAACAAAAACATGTCACCCAGTAAGTAAGTAAATCTTTATTTATACAGCCCCTTTCTCAGAGAGCGACTCACAAAGTGCTTCACAAAGTTAAAACAAGATCAAATCAGAGAAAAACACAAAATGGCACAGGGTGCTTAAAACATGTAACCCCCCCAAAAAAAAACTCAGGTATAAAGGTATAACAAGAGTGAATACAAATAAAAGTCAGTTCAAAGCTGGAGCAGGGGGCTTGTGGCCGACCACTTGCAGCTTTTACGTCACAAGTATAAGCTGTTTCAAACTTATTCTTCTTTTTCTTCTGCTCCTGATTCACAACAATTTGAATACAGAAATACTCCGAAATGCAATTTGGAGATTTATTTTCTCCATAAATGTCCTCCACAATCAGAAAAATACCACAAGAATATGCTAAAAACACACAAAACACTTTTTTTTTGTTAGAGTGGGTCTTTAAAATGTAATTTATTATGTACTGTTACAATTATTATCCTTCATGTATTTTATACACCTGGTTTACGGTTCTTGAAACAGCGAAACATTCCCACAGCACTAAACTCCCGTCACCATGTTTTGCTTTGTGACCTTTATTGAAAGTTCAACAAATGAAGGGAGCATCCATGCATATTATCAAGTCAAGTTTCTTCTACATCCACTCTCACTACTGTCAAGGTACTCCAGCCTGAAATCAAAACAACTAAACTTTCCTCAGCCTCTGTGATCAAAGCAAACTTCTCGTAGATGTTTGCCGTTTCAGATGATCAGACAACTGTGAGCGTGGGTTTGACGGCCCACTGCTGTAAGCCTTTGAGCAACAAGTCATGGAGCGAAGCAGAAAAATGAGTAGAGGAAACTGCTTTCTAGGTTTCTTCTCTCAGGATGAGACTTCAAAAAGATTTGTAAGAGAAAAAGCTAAAAATAAAGACGGAAAACCAATACAATAAAAGTAAAAGAAATTGCACAGGATGAACAGACTAAACTTATAAATGTTTCTAGAGCAGGAAAAAGCTGTGTTCTAAAAAGATTGTTAACATTTCAGTGTTTTTATCGTGATTTCAACTCAATGATTAGTTTAATTTGTGTTAATAAAATAAAATTCTTCAGGTTGATGCTGGCAAAGAACAAAGACAAAAAAATAATTGAATAATTGGAGGAATTTGACATGTCCCGAATAAAATCTTCAAAAATTTGGGTGATGAGCCAGACAAAGAGTGGTTCAGAACCCCCTTTATGAGAAGTACAACCTAAAATTCGGCAACTTCGCCCAGGTTGGCATCACTGGGGCCCGACCCTGGAGCCAGGCCTGAGGTTGGGGCTCGCAGGGCTCCTCCATGAGCCCCAGTCGGGCCCAGCCCGATGGAACGACGTGGGATCCCCCTCCTGTGGACCCACCGCCTGCAGGAAGGCTCAAAATGAAGGCAATGTGGTTTGGGTGGCAGTCGAAGGCGGGTGCCTCGGCGACCCAAACCCATGGAACTCGGCTTGTGGGACAATTGCAATGTTAAAAATGTTCTAAATTAACATTTTACATTTTTGTCTTTTAGTTTTCTTAGTTGCAGAAACCATTCATGAAGAGTCTGAAGTATACAACCCACAAACATTGTGAGTGTTGACATTTAATTAGTTGTGTAGACAGAAGCATTGTTGTTTCTTTGTCTCTATGAAAAAACCATGAAAGATTTCCTCATTTTTTAACAATCTATTTCTATTATTATAGACTAAAGAACTCATTGAAAATAAATGTTAAAAATTATTTTTGCACCAGTTAAATTTTGGAAAAATGTTAATTTGTGTTTTTTTAACTGCATTGTTCAGTTATCCTCTAAAAGTTGCGCAATCTTTTGTTGACAGTCAGCGTGGGGGAAGTAAATTTGTGGTGGTTCAATCAAAAACAGGTAAAGCGATTAAAAAATCAACCTTTTTTTCCTTTAAGGTGCCCCTAAAATAACATTTTTCTTTTATTGTTGTATTTTTCAGTCAACAGGTCCTGTCAGATATCTCCAACTACAGAGTACGTATAAATATTTCACATTTAAAGACAAAGATAAACTATGCTGATACTGCATAGTTTGTCTGTGGTTGAGATGGTCTTGTTACTGCTGTTGGCTATTTAGGAGCTGAAACATTTTATGATCTGATTTCTCTTTAAAAATAAAAGCCCTTTTTAATAAGATGTTTCCTTTAAAGTAAGTTGTTGTTTTTTGTTTTTTTATGCGTTAAAGTTGGCAACTTTTGTGTTTTTGCAGCCACTGAATGTCGTCCTTTGGTGTTAAATAGTCTGAGACCACATCTTTCGTCCACAAACCTTACTGTGCAGATGTAATCTCTAAAGTCAGATACATCTTTGTTTTAGCTTGATTTTGATTTGTGAACCAAAGCATTTCTTGCTTCAGAAATATATTAAACTAAAGATATTAAATTAGAAATTGTGTTTATTTTAAGCAATGAAAGCATAATGCATAAACAATCAACAGAGGTTTACATCCTTACAAAGTCATGTCGATTGCAGAATAATAATAATAAAAATTAAAAATGATAGATTGCTTGAAGGTGGTGTGAGAGGAAGCGATCTTATAAAATCCCACTCTGGGTCTACCTTATGATTTTCTTCGCATGAATGATCATTTTCCGGTTTATAACTTCTAATCAGATATTTATACCTTACCAATACAGATACAGGTCATTAAGAATCCTTAAGTATCAATAAATCACGTGATCCTGCAGTTGGCAGAACTCAGTGGAATTTAAATCCAGGGAACTGAGCACGTTTTTGCAGTAATTCTGTGATAATTCAAGACTAAAATTGCTTGAAGGCGAAGATGAAGAGAGCTAAAGACACGCAGCCACTCGTGACCTGGAACACAAAACTATTGTCATGTTTTTCTCTGAATAAATGGATGCCAGATCAGATAGACTTACAGAACTATATAACAGTGCTGTGAAAAAGCATTTTTATTGTTATGTTTTTGCCTACAAATTTGTAGGACTTGATACATTCCTTTCGACACAGTTTTTATTATACATGAATAACACAGTTAAAGAATAAGTTTTTTTTAAGCTTATTTTAGCTACCTAACCTCAAAAAAAGGATTCCTACGAGGAAGTTCAATTTCACACAAATTTGGTTCAACTTAGACCTGCAAAATTCATCTCAATGAAGGAAATACACTAAAAAATCTTTGAAAGAAACATCATGCTACCGTCTAAAATAGTTCAACAGCAATTTAGAAAAAAAAGTTCTTGTCATTTATCAAGATGGAAGACTTTACTGGTTAACCTCCAAGACTTTCAGTCGACTGAATAGACAAAAGAGAAACTTTCCTTCCATAGTCAAACACGGTGGTGGTAGTGTCATAGTCAGGAGGATGCTTTTTACAGCTTCCATACCTGGAAGATGGAAATCAGGAATTATGTCCTCTGCTAGAAAATCCTAAAGAATGTCAACCATCAGCCTTTTAACACCGCTTTTTTTTTCCTGAATAAATTAAAAAACGTTATTTCAGTTTTGTGTCAAAGGTTACAAATATTTAAAAGAATAAAAAATACATCACATTTACAGAAATGCTTTTTCACATCACTGGAAGATGATTTGTTGGGTTTGGGGTTCAGGATGGAACCCAAACATTTATCCAAGTAAAGAGACTCTCGTTGTTTTTCAGTGAATTTCCTGAGGAGGCTGCATTTCCTGAAGGTAAACTTAGTGTGAAAACTATCCGTGTTCCTTTGGAGGGTCTGCTTTTAATGTCTAACACTTCTTTTTTAGCTTCTGAACAGTCCGACTATCAAAATATCACAGAGTGTGAGTAAATTTACTGACCAAATTAGGTGTTTTTTTCTGTATAAATTCTATTTAAAAATAATTATACTTGATTGATGCATTTTGTCGTTGCAGTTCTTTTCAAGTCAAGTCCAGAATATGTGTAAGTGTTAACTTTGTCATTTTATATCTTCAAAACTTCTCCCCTTAAACATTTATCCAAAACACAAAAAAAATCAGATTTAGCTGACTCCTGCAGTTTTTAAATTTGAAGAACCACATGAGCAACCTCCCTGCTCTATGTTTACGGTTCCCCCGCTAGCTTACAGCCCCTCACACCCTCAATCTTACATTAGCGGTACATCATAAATGGTGAGCAATATTGGAGCTTTTCAGCCGTACAGTTTTGAGCCAGATGCCAGCTCAGATAAGAATCTACTTGTCTACAAGTGAAGCTTGTGGCTCACATCCTGTATTTTCTACGGCACAAATATGATCTTTTTCCGACAGTATTTTTTCATCTGCTCTTGATTCTCAACGATATGCATAAAAAATACTCAGAAATGCACTTTTTAGCATCATTTTCTTTATAAATGTCCTTTATATTTAGAAAAATGCTACTAGAACCTCAGTTTTCCTCAGAGTGGGTTTTCTATGACTTCAACTCATTTCAGTAAAATACAACCATAAACTAACGGACGGCTGCTGTGATCAGCCTGTGTCTGCCTCCTTTCTTCTCTGCAGCAGAAAACTGTCTGATAGAAAATAAACCAGAACAAATGACTCACAATGAGCTAATATTACTAATACTGTTGTCTGATTCAGGAAAAGCAATGAAGAAGTAAAGTTAAAGCCTTTTTCTATTTTTTCTTTAGTAGACATAGTGGTTTGACCAACTGCTGTAATGTGGGATAGGATTTGAAACGTTCCCCCTTAGTCAGGGATAAATTAGATTTTAGAAAGTTTATTTAAACTTTTAAACAGTTTTAACTTGCCAAACTAAATTGTATTTCTTAGAAGTTTTGCTCTCACTTCCTGATTTATGATCTGAATCAGGAAAATGTAATGAAAGCTTTTGGGTTTTGTCGCCACTTTGCCAAACACATGAATACAGTCTAGTGGCGTCTTATCATCAGAGCTCTAACACTCAGGTGTTGGAGATTAGATAGAAGCTGAACATTTGCCCTCCATTATTTATTTTGTTTTTTGTTTTGTTTTTCTTTATGTTTTGTGGTTTTTCTAGTGGTTTGATCCTTGCTCTCGTAAAAGCTCCTATTTAGAAAAAAGAAAAAAAGTTCTTGTCATTATGGATCATTTTTCAGTTAATTTATCCATAATGTAAAACAAGTTTATTATTAAGCAGAAATACTCATGTTTTCATGCTTTAATTTAGATATTAAAAAAGGACTTTTATGATTGAATAAACTATTACAACAAACAAGAAATACTTTATCAAGTGCTTCCATCCTCCACAGCTAAATAGAAACACATGTGCTTTTTGTTTCTTTTCCAGGGCACCAATAGGAATATCTGTGTATGAAAACACGATAAACGGTCAGTATTTTTACAATTATTTTAATCACAGGCTGTCTTTGTGAAATTTCACCGCCTTCCTGCTGTTTTTTTCAGAGTTTGATCAAGATCCAGACGATTATGAGAATATTTTCAACTCGGAGCAGGTTGGAGACGGTGTGTGAGGCTTTGCAAGTTTCTATGTTTCTTTTTTTTTTTTGTAAGTAAAGCATGAATGATTTAAACTGTTTTTTTACCAAACAGATGACGACTATGAGAACTCTAGCTTCATCGACAAAGTGGTTGGTAAGTTTCACAAAATGTACCCAAACATTTAAACAGAAACAGGTCACTGTGAAGCAAATGCAGCTTACAGTTTGTTTGGTTCGTGGATGTTAGTGATTAAAATAAAAGACAAACACATCTGCCTGTGAGTAAGACTGAATGTATTGGTTATTCTGCTGATTATTGATATTCTATTTATGCTTACAAGTTTTTGGACAAACTAATTCAAAAAAAAAATAAAATTAGCATATTTTTATTGATTATTGATTTTTTTATCAAGAATTGGTGTCAAACCTTTTTTCAAAGTAAATAACACTGCAGTAGACAAAAAGTATATAGATTTATGTAAATGTGAATGCACAGCACAGCTAAAAAAGAGGATTTTGTCAGTCATTTATGAGAGGTCTATAATGTTCACAGATACACTTCAAATGACCGATAGAATACAAAAACATTTCAGGAAATCACGTTGTTTATGAATTATTTTATTCTATTGATTTCTATAATGGTGCAGAAAATAAATATTTGGTGAATTTGGTCAAAGTTCACCTCAATACTTGTCTCAACAGTTGTCTTTTATTTGACCTTTTCTTCATGAGGCTTTTTCAAATCTGGGAAATGTTATGTTTGTAGCTTCAAAGGAAAAATCAACTCGACTAAAAATAAAATCAAGTATTTTCGTTCACTCAACTAAAATCTGTAAAGCAAAAAAAGATTTTAAGATCACAAAAGTATATACAAAGAAGTGTTCCTCTATAGTAACATCAGATAACCGAACTTTCAGTAGATTTAGGAATAAAATTATCTGTTTCTGTTTTGACTTAAAAAATCCTGAAATTGGCTACAATTACATCATGAAATTATTTGTTTAAATAGAAAAAGAGAGGAGAAGCATGATTTGTTTTACTCTGAAGTTCACACCTATGACATCTCTTTTAAATTTCATTTTTGTGTTCATTTTTTTTTCTTAATAACAGAGGAGTCGGATTATGTGAACGAAAATGGAAAATGAAGTCTCACATGTCAAGATTCTTGTGTGACTTAAAAGATCTTCCCGTTCCAGCTGTGAAATCCATCTGCCATCTAGTGGAGAAATAAGAACAAGATGATTTATTGGACAGACTGGAGCAGAAAATGTTGGATAAAAATTCCAGAGTCTTTCGGATGTTGGTTGTGTTTTATGTGACAATTTTTTAAAATTTCTTTTTATTTCTAATCAACAGAAGAGTGTTTTATTTTTGTCAGATGAAAATATTAAACTTGTCAATCACAATTTAAGCTGTGAGATGTTCTGTTTGCAGTCCAATCTTCATCAGCTGCTGGGACCAGAACTATCATAAACAGTGGGTGTTATTTGACCAGTCTCACGTTTGACAAATACCTGGATTTTGACCAAACATTTTCAGACTGATGTTCTGTGGACTAATGAGACAATTGATGAATGTTCTGGAAGACGTGTATTTCATTAGAAAGTCTGTACCAAAGTATTATTCTTTAAATACTGTATCAGAGATGGTGGTGGCAGTATCATTGTCGGGTGTTGTGGATTAAAAACAACAAAATGTTTTAATCAATGTGGAAAAAAAAATAAAATAAAAAAGTAGTTATCAAAAATGCCTGATGAAAGGGTATAGCACCAAGAATTTTAACGTTTTTAAGTTTGGGGGCAGATCCTTTATCACAACTTTATTTTGAAATTTTAAAAAGTGTTGGTTTCTGGTGATACTCTCCAGTATGCAGTATCACCAGATCTAAATCTGAGTGAGATTCTGATTTATGACTTGATATTAAGTGTTCTTGACTGAAAATCCTCCAGTATTTCAAAATAAAACAGTTACACAAAGAATGGGGTTCAGGGGCAATTACTTTATTGCAGCTTTATTTTTAAAAAAAAGTTTAAAAAATAGTTTCTAGTAAAGGTCAGGACCTAAATCCGAATGGGATTCTGATTTATGATTTGAAATACAATGTCATTGGTAGAAAACCCTTCATTCTTTTTCAATAAAGCTATTTTGCAAAGAACAGACTTTAAGGAGCAATAATTAACTTTATTGCAGCTTTATTTTAAATTGTATTCTAAGTGTTGGTTTCTAGTTAGTCTGGACCTAAATGTGATTGGGATTCTGATTTATGAGTTAATTTAAATTGTTCTGGATGGATAACACTTCGTTATTTCACAATAAAACAGTTTTTTGAAGAACAGGATTTAGGGGGCAATTACTTTATCACAGCTTTATTTTTTCAATTTAAAAGATTTGGTTTCTAGTCAGACTCTGTACTTAAATCTGAGTGAAATTTAGATTAATGACTTGAAGTAAAATGTTCTTGACAAATGAACTTTCCATTATTTCACAATCAAAGTTACACAAAAATTGAGTTTAGGGGGCAGTTACTTTTTCACTGTCTTATTTTGAAAAATGTTTTAAGTTTCTGGTCAAAGGCCTGACCTAAATCTGATTGGGATTTTTGCTGAATGACTAAAAGGATAATGTTCTTGACAAAAAACCCTCCATATTTCAAATTAAAAGCTATGAAAAGAATAGAGTTTAGGATGCAATTACATTCACAATAAGACTAGACAGGTTTAACAATCTTTACTTCTACTTTGGTTTTGCTTTTGGTAATGTAATTCGTCGAGTCTTCTATGGACTTTTGAATCGCAGGAGCTCATTGCAGCTGTGCTGGGGTGGGGGTGTAAACTCGACACATCACCAGTGCATCGTGGGACCACAATCAGAGATGGATTGACACCAAAGGAACCACAGAATAAACTGTCAGATAAACACTTTGTGGGGAAGACTTGCTTGCAGAGAGAACCTCACTGAGAAAAGACTGCCAGGATTCAAACCAGAAACCTTCTTAATGTGCTGTTGCTTCAAACCCTGAAGCTCAGCTTCTATCAGGCACAGGGACATCTGTAGTCACACCTAAAGAAGCTACAAAAGGATTGATATACATCACGCTACACAACAGCCACATCTGCAGTTTCAGTCAGGAAACGTCAGTTGCTTTGACACAGATGGTTTTATTAGAATAAATCATCTCCGTCTGAAACTGCTCAGAAAGGACAGACGACCGCAGCAAACACAGTAAATGTAACATCGAAACACACGTTGACAATCTCTACACAGATGCACGTTATGAAGCTGCTGGAGGTGCAGTGAAGATCCCGTGGAGGCTGTGCGGCCATACATAGAAGAGCCGGTGCTCAAGTTTGTCGTTGTGGCGAGAGCGTCACGCGCCCACCACCAGCAGCAGAAGCTGCAGAGCTCGCCAGTCCGCTCAGGAGACGTAAGGCGAAGCTCTCTACTTGTTAATGACAGCAGGTCTGAGAGGAGGACCCCTCTTTGGTACAGCTGGGGGGTGTCGTTAGTCACTTCTGGGGGGTGTTTCAGGAATAAACGAGTCTGGTTGAGCAGCTACCCTCTTCTCCAGCTCACAGAGCTTAGACGCTGCTGAGGGCGTCCACGCCGGGCAGGACTTTCCCTGAAACATAGGTGTAAAAACATCAGAGCTGTTGGACGCTTAGCATGCTGGCATGCTGCCACGCTGTGGGTGCACACGCTCACCCTCCAGCAGTTCCAGACTGGCTCCGCCTCCTGTGCTGACATGGCTGACTTTGTCTTCTGTGTTCCATTTTGCGCAGCATGTGGCGGTGTCGCCCCCACCTGGACAGAACATGCATAACAGAATTGTCATAGGACTTGAGTCATGTAAAATGAGGGGCACGAGTGGCATTTCATGGCTTGCAGTCGCTACACGCCCCTCACTCTCCCCTTCTGCCCCTGCCACCCTGGTCACAGCTGCATTTGACAAAATCCTTTTGGGGGGGGCGAGCTCACCACTTTTGTGAGTTATTTTTACTTTCAGCGCTCACTGTTTCTGGGTTAGCAACATGACAGGATTGAAAATGTTAATGAGATGTTTTTTTTTTTATTATAGAAATTAAAAATGCTAAAATGCCTTTGGACCTCAGCAACTATACTGCCAATTGTGTAAACGGCTCGCCCGCCATAAATCCACTCCTCATGGATTAAGAATCTTCTTCTGAAGAGGCCCATTTTTCTGCAAACACATTTTTAATGTCCTTAAACTATATAAAAAACAATGTTGACTCGCTAAAAGATTTCATATTTTCTTATTTGTGAAACCAATGCTGAATGACGGACAACGTCTCTCATACTTAAACACAATATTGTTTTTTTATGAGTTTATATTTTCTCAGTTAACAGACTATTGCTTCATAAATGTAAAACTTTAATCTTAAAAATTTCTTATGAAATTAGTTACAAATTGAGTTAAATTATTATTGAGTTAGATAATTATGACTTTATTATCTTAAAATATTGACTCTTACTTATAATTCTACGAGTTAATTATCCTAAAATTAGGATTTTTTTTCTTATAATTTTACAACTTTATTCTCATAAATGTATTAATTTTTATGGTGACTATCGTATGATTGAGCAAAAAAAAAGACTTTTTTTTTGTTAATTTTCGCTAGCTGTTTGTCCTCTTAGCTCTTTGTGGTTCTTACAATATATCAGAATTTGTTAAAGTGCTCATAACACAGACTAACAAATAACCTCAAAGGTCAACAAATATTCCATTTAAACGGAGGAACCAATCAGCAGCTTTCTCCTGTCAGCAACCAATGAAAGTCCAGCCTCTCCAACCAATCCGATTGCTTTTTTTTCCCCACAGTCAGTTCTTGTCTTTAAACTTGCATTTCTTTTGTCTCAGCATTAAAAACATGTTTTTAGTTTGCAGAAGCAGAACCTAACTGCATGTGTGAACATTTATGTTGAAACCCCAGAAAACTCTTAAATCTCACTGATTTTGGGGCTTCAGTTTGCTGCTGAGAAAACAAGATCAAACTCCTCATCCTCCTCACCGATGATGGTGATGCAGCCCGCCTGGGTCACCTCCACCACTTTGTCCATCAGGTTTTTGGTTCCCTTTGCGAAGTTTTCCCACTCAAAGACACCGACCGGACCGTTCCACACGATCTGCTTGGCCCTGCCCACCGCCTCTGCGTAGGCTTTGGAGCTTTCTGGTCCACAGTCCAGACCCTGCAGACAGAAACTTCACGGTTTATTTTTCTCTCAGAACAAAGGAGAGAAGAAAGCATCCGCCCCCCAGATGGGTTCTTACCATCCAGCCGGCGGGGATGCCTGCAGCAACGGTGGCGGTTCCGGTAGCGGCTTTCTCATCAAATTTATCAGCGGTGATGAAGTCGACGGGCAGCGTGATCTTCACACCGTTCTTCTTGGCTTTGGCCATCAGGTCTTTGACGATGGCGGCGCCCTCCTCATCAAACAGAGACGTACCGATCTGACAGGACAGTGAACACATCGTTTGTGTGAAATGTCCGTCCGTACAAAAAAAAAGTGAACAAGTGGACGTTCAGAAATCGTTTGTTTAAGCGGTCAAACGGAGGTTCGGAACGTGAAGCTGACTGAAAAAAACCGAAACAAAACCCTTTCACAATTCTGTTTGAACAACATGAAACACAAAACCATGCAGCTGATAAAACTCAGAAACTTATGAAATCAGGCTTCTGACTCCGTTCTGACACGGTCATGAAAAAATAAGTCAAACAGAGAAGATCACGAAACAGTCAGCTCTTTTATAACATGTCAGCTTAAACCCCACAATACTGAAGTCTGTGCTGCAATTCTTCTCTTTTGAGCAGGAATCCTTTAAACCAACAGCACTGGAGTTTTATAGAAGCTCAGCGTTCCTCACCTCCATGTTGTTGAGAACTTTGAGGAAGGTGAAGGCCATGCCGCCGCCGATGATCATCTCATTGACCTTATCCAGCATGTTGTTGATCAGTTGAATCTTATCTTTCACCTTCGCTCTGAAACCACAACCAAAAAAAACAAATAACAGGTTTTCAGACAAAATATGTAGCTTAGACGGGGTTTCATGTGAAAAAATAAAAGGGTCAAACGTTTCATTTTATGTAAAAAGAAAAGAGATGATCAATCTGGTTATGGTTCATCTTCAAATCTGTAATCCTGATGTTCTAAACCGACAGATCAAACTCCTCTAAACCCCAATTTCAATCCTCTGTCAGGTGTGGCGGCATGTCGTCACTTCAGACAGAATAATGAGATTACAGCTCTATTTAGAGACAGATGGGCATGCTACTACTCTACAGACATGTCATGAATAATAATTCTTATATGTGCCCTTAAAACTCTAAGAAATAAAACCCTGAAGTTGCAGCTGCGTTCAGACAAACTAGATAAACTGCTGTGAAATCCCAAGACCGTGATGCATCCCACGCTGTAGCGGCACTCACCCCCCCAGGATGGCCAGGAAAGGCCTCTGAGGTTTCTCCAGCGCCATGGCGAAGTAGTCCAGCTCCTTCTTCATGAGGAAGCCAGCAGCCTTCTGGGGCAGGTTCACTCCCACCATGGAGCTGTGGGGAAGAAGGGCGATGAGCATCAGATGTTCCAAACTTCTGCTCTTCAGGAACTCAGCATGGAGATGAAATGATATCTACTTTCACAGGATGATGGTGGATGTCATGAGTTTGTGCAGAGGATGAAACATTTTAACCTCCACTGTCTTTTGTACAAAACTTCCACAGGTTAAGCTGCTCACCAACAGGAAATACTCAATCATTAGCTTTAAGAACTGAGTCAGGACACAAACCCTCCCCGAGGATGCTGGGAAAACAGTTCCTGCCTGCATCCACCACAACAGTGTTTGTGTCGGACAAACACATCAACATGACTTGATGAGTTTGACTCGGCGGTCGGTCAGGAAGGTCAGACGTGTGACCTCAGACCCTGAACTGCCCTCAGGAGTTTTCTGAGCTCACAAACAAAAACTGGACTTCAGAGAAAAACTCACCTGTGAGGGAATTTATGCTAATACCCTCCTGACTGACTACCAGCAATGCAGATATGTCCTCTGTAGAGACATATCTAAACCTGAATATTTGCCAACCACTGAAGGAACTTCTTTGGGTTTCTACAGAGGACGTTCGCTGCTTTTATATGAAGGGGCGGGGCTCTGGCATTTGGCGTTTTAGTGGATTTTTGGTCAGGGCAAAATTAGTTTTCTCTGGTAGTCAGGAGGATATAAAAAACAGAAAGAGCTTTTACTGTTTATTTCTTTTAATGCTGTAACGTCAGTATAGTGAATGATACATAATGACACGTCTCACCTGTGGGCTCTGTGAGCGGTGCCAAAGGCGTCGTTGATGTAAACGTCTCCTAGTTTGGACAGAGAAGCCCGGAAGGTGTCAATCTGCTCCTGTGTGGCCTTGGTCTGAAAAGACACGCGTGCAAGTGTCAGCAGGTAAAACTGTCCGAAGGTCAAAGGTCCCTTCAATCATGTTTTCTGTGAGGCTTTGGTGTTTGTGTCCTCACACACTGCTATGTTTTCACTTCAACATCATTTGGAATAGAGGAGCTGCAGCCCACGGGGCATGACACAGCAGTTTTGCCTCTGAACTTGCTGCAGCATGTTTAGAGAAGACATTGACAGCTGAGAAATTGCGCGGTGAAGAGCAGGTTCTCCTCTGTCGTTATGCAGCAGGAACTGTGGATCTGGTTTCCGCTGCACTTTAAGGTGGAGGTCGGTTTGAAGCAAAGGTCGGGAGAGTTCACGCTCCCACAAATGTCACAATCAATAAATAAACTGGGCGATACGCTGAAGAAACCAGCCGGCATGCAGGCAGGTGCGGCTTCTCTGGACGAGAAAAGCCCGCTGACCTTCAGAGCAAATGTCAGCAGGTCATGAAGTAGCGGCTGCTCTGCAGCACCAACCACTTTCTGAGAGGTCTGCAGTGAACGCCGATTAAAACTTTTAGAGGTAAAGGTCTGACAAAAATGTTTTCATCCTACTTAAAGACTGAACTTCACCGGGAAGTTCAGCTATCAGCGCGGCTGAAGTCATTTAAACTGCAAAGGTGTCGCCTGCAGGTGTGAAATTAAAGACTCAGCTCAGCTCAGCCACCTTGTTTCCAGCAGCGTCTTTGCCTTTTCCCTCCTCTTCAACGTGGAAGCGCAGGTTTTCCAGCAGGATGACGGATCCGGCAGCAGGGTTGGCGCAGGCAGCCTCCACGTCTGGACCCATGCAGTCCTTCAGGAAGGTGACGTCTCTGCAGCGCCCAGAGAACGCGTTAACCTTCATCAGGTTCGGTTCTAATCCTAACTTGAAAGGTGTTGAACTCGCCTTCCCAGCAGGCTCTTGAGCTCAGCAGCTACAGGCTCCAGGGAGTATTTCTCTGGCACGAAGTTTCCGTCAGGACGGCCCAGGTGGCTCATCAGCACCACACTCTTGGCTCCGTGGTCCAGACAGTGTTGGATGCTGGGAAGTGCTGCCTTGATCCTGAGAAACAAAACAACTTCTCAGAAAGGATTGAAGTTACAAACAGCTTTTATTCAGGTTGGAGGAGGTTTACCTCTGGTTGTTTGTTATCTGTCTGTCCTTCATGGGAACGTTGAAGTCTACCCTGGAAGAACAAAGCACAGGTCTGATGGAGGAACATGCAATGCATCATGGGAGGATTTTCATTTAACAATGATCGCATTCAGACTTGTTTGGTCTAAAACTAATGATGAAAGTGTTAACTGCAGAGTTTCACCGGTCATTTCCACTCGTGACCAGATGGTGTAAAATGTAATCTCAGATTTTTTAACATCGAATTTGATTTCCGATTTCAATTGATTTTTTTTCCACTCTGCATTCACTTTCTTTAACAACAACTATTTTATTTTAAAATTGGTTGAAACAAATTTGTCGTACTCCCACTTTTGGTATAAACAACCTTCAAACAGATTATGCAGCGCACAGTTTGTCTGAAGTCTCAAAACCGAACCAGTGAAGAAACACACTGAAGAAATGGTTCTTGCTTTTGCTAGTTGCCATTTTACGAGAAACAAGCAGGCTGACCTTAACTCCGAACAACCGAAACCGAAGAAAGCAGAGTGCTGTGAAAATAAAACCCAGATTTTTCTAGAAGTAAATCCTTTCTCAACATCAAATTTGAATTCCTCGATAAAATTGATTTATCGGACAGCCCTATCAGATCGGCCGACAAACACGTTCACAATTCAATGTATTAATTAAATGTTGGTTCTTTAAAAAATGTGGTAAAAATTTTTTTTATTTAAACTGAAAAAATTAGAGTTTATAAACAAAATAATAAACTGAAATGATGTTTATTGAATGAAATAGAAGAAAATTATTAAAAGAAAACAATTTATTGATTTAATGACTTTATTCATGCATTTGTAAGTAAATCTACCATTATTTTCTTTAAACAAAACCCAGTCCTAATGAAATAAATCAGCATTTTTGAAAAAACCCGAGTGACTTCTAATTTTCCATTAATTGAGATTACAACCAAAGGATCGATCATAAAACCCAGCTGGAAACAGTAAAAACAGACATTTTAAAGCAACTATAAGCAGTCTGACAGAACATGCGGCCAGGCATGAGAACGCTGCTTCCATTCCTCTGCAGTCGGTTACATAACCAGCCCTCCCTCCATTGATGATCCAACCAGACACTCGATCAGCCGGCTGCACCCCCACTGCAGCTGCTTCTATTATCACAGAAATCCACTGTCTTATCCTGAAACCTGAACGTCAGCAGTTTAGCAGTCGGTTAAATTCAACCACTGCTGTGGATTTTCCACACCTACAGATGTTGATAACCTGGGGGAATTTGGGATTAGGAAGAACTCTGAAGGGACAATAGCAAACTGATGATAAAAAACCACCTGTAAGCTGATGCTAAAAGCTCTGCACTTATGCCAGTCGTAT
Source organism: Adrianichthys oophorus (assembly GCA_036245035.1). Taxonomy (NCBI): domain Eukaryota; kingdom Metazoa; phylum Chordata; class Actinopteri; order Beloniformes; family Adrianichthyidae; genus Adrianichthys; species Adrianichthys oophorus. Next base: position 21,821,206 of record BSAI01000201.1, on the reverse strand, counting down.
GAGTAGACGTAAACTGATGCAAATCAGTGAAGGTAAAGTTTAGTTTCTGATAAAAATCACTCCAAACATTTGCTTCAGATTAACAACAATCCTAGAGAAAATCTAACTCTGATAAATGTTTCAATGAATTATGAATGTGGGAACAGGACTGCAATGAGAAAATTGTTTGTTGCAAAAGAAAAAAAAAATCCATTCTGTCTAAAATATCTCTGTAGTAACTTCCTGTTGCCCCACGCTCGTGGGCCAGGCTGGCCTCTTGAACAGAAAACATCGGATCTGATGGTTTCTGCTTCATGTCGGCTGAGTGACCTTTAACACCGGTGTCGCGGGTGGAAGGCGACCCTTGTTCTGTGCCGCCTGCTGTTGCATCACCTCCTGACATTTCCAAACGTGGCGACACCTTCAAGTTCTTCACTCTGTGGAGTGAAGGTTGGTCTGCAGAAGACCTTATGAAGAACCCAGAGAATAAATCCTAATCTGATCATCAACATCAACAGATTGACTTTAGGGCTGGTTCAGATTGATTTTTCTTCTTCTACTAATAAAAATGGGATTTAAACCTGCAGCTGCCTTTCCACTGAGCAAATAAAAAAGCAGCTTCATGAAGAAAATGTTTTCTTGAATCAAGCTCTTTTCTTTAATACGTTAACCACTTAAATATTACTTTTAAATTTGAGGTGACAATGACACAAACAAATATCTCAACAGTTTTAACAACAAAAAAAGACATCGGAAATTACAAATTTGAGTGGAAAAATCCCATTTGGGATTATGTGATTGTTTATATCTTAATTAAAAAGATGGTCTTGTGTGTGAAATTTTGAGTTATAATATCATTATTGCGTATTTTTCCCTTTCGTATCTTTAATTTAAATCAAAACTAAACATTTACGTTTTTAAAGAGTTTAAATAATACCCAGCCTTAAAAACTGTTATTCAAGAAAGTATTTGATGCTAATTTCATGGTCACCTTTACACAGCTTGATGAGAACTAAAAAATACCTAATAAATGCATGTTTAGACATAAACACACTTAAAATTGTAATTTCATTTAAAGCATGGAAATATCGAGATATCTATTAGTAAATTAACACTGATATCTGGTGTAGGGTCCCAGTATTAGATGTGAGATGATTGTTTTTTCGGGTCAGATTGGTATATTTTAAAGGCCACCGTTGCATCCATGCAGCGTCTCCGTACAGGCACGTATCACCGAGAACGTGACCGGCAACAAGTTCACTTCCCGTCTCCCCCAAATGCCCTGAAATGACTCAGAAACCGGAAAGCATCTCCTCCAAGTCTTAACGACAAACTGTGTGCTTGTTAAAAAGCCAAACTTGGTTTCCGGGGGTGTGTGCTTCCTAGCTAACATGAAACATTTAAAATTATTTTTATTTAACCGGAAGCTGTTTTACGCTTACCTCATGATGACCCGCTTCCCGTTAACGTCCATCTTATCCAGGGTGAGTTTGTTAGACAGGGACATTTTGCTTGGTTTCTGGGGTTCTTCTGTTCCTGAATGAGATCGCACCGCCTGACGGACAGTTAGCTACCGAACAGCAGCGGTGACCTTAGCGCAGCACAGCCAGAGAGCGTCAGGGCGGGGCCAAAGACCTCCCTCTGATGATGATTGGCTGATCCAGAAGGGAAAACGTGAAGTCTGATTGGATAATGAAACTGCTTATCTTCAGACGCAACCACGCAGCCCTGCTGACGAACTTTGAAATTTTACATTTTTAAATTTAAAAATAAAACAGCCACCCCACTCCGAAAATATACTATATTATATTTTGCTTAGCAGAAACCAGCTTTCCTACATTTTTCCTCAAAAGTATTGAACTTTTAGGGCCATAAAACACAATTTAATATCAATTTTAAAACCCCGGTGGTTGAAAAAAAATGCAGCAAGCTTCACACAAGTTCCTATCCACAACTGTCAACCAAGAGGATTTTCTCCAACTATATAATAAACTTACACTTCTCCTTTGATTTTGTGAGGCTGAGATGCTTGTGAGTCCAACTGTTAAATGTTTTGGGATCAAACTAGAGGCGAATAAGAATTTCCAACTGTTCTTTCAAAACAAACTGGTCTTGAAACTGCGATGTTTTACAAACACTGTTAAACGCAAAACAGATTAGTTTTAATCTCAACGGTGTTGTCGGTCCAAAACCAATCAAACCAAATGTAATACCTTTTTAAAAACAATACAGATGATTATGAATGTGTAAATTCAAAACATTTAGGAACCTTGGAGGAACTTAAAAGTGTATTTCAAGGGTTTTTAGCCTATAAGTATTTTTAAATCAGTTTAAAAAAGCTTAAACTTTTCAGCTAAGTGAAGAAAATTAACAATTCAAATTTTTTTTTAGCACTAAAATTTTTAACTACTTCACAATCCCTAAAAAAAAGCATATTACCTTACAGATTTCAAGTGAAATTTAAAATGTATTTTATACTAATAAAAAACTAACCTTCTTATGCATAAACCAGATTTAGATAATTAAAAATATTTACTCCACCCGTCCCAATGCTTGATTTAGCTTGTTTCTCTCGTTAGGAGCATAATTCACACAAAACAATCAGTAGAATTACGCAATTTATTTTGGACAAAGCAACATGTTGGAATAAACACAGGAATTCACTGTTTGAACAAGCAGGTATTGGTTTGTTATCTGTACAACCAGGCGGTGTCTCAATCGAAGTGCAGGTCTGTCATGTTGGATCTTCACTCTTCAGCCTGTCTCCACTCTTTGGGCATCACCTTCCCAACGGGTGAGAAGTTCCAGGCGATGCCGGTCTGAGTCAAAACCTGCACAGAGACAGAACAGACATCCATGAAATAAAACATCCAGTTGGATCACACGAATCCAGTAGAGAACCTAAATGAGAAAATAGGCAAATATTACAAAGAGCAAGTAAGAAACAAGTCACTCAGAATAAAGTAAATGGAACTAACAAATTGAACTATTTAGAAGAACTGTGCCTTAAAATGTATTAATTTTTTTAATTAAAAAAATATTTCATAGGAATTGTCCTTTTTGTAAAAAAAAACTTTACCAACAAAGATAAATCTTTCAGGTTGAAAATTATTTTTGTGTAAAAAAAAACTGAAAGTTATGTTGAGAGAGACGAGTAAGGAACCCGCCATCGCCCTCTAGTGGCCACAACAAACAGCTGTCAATTTGGTCAATTTCTGCTTTAGTCAGCAAACTTAATTAAATCTTTTTAAAAAGTGGTCATAATAAAACCAAAATGTTAAAACATAGCTTTGAAAAGACCTGCAGTGATTTCTTTGTTTTAGGAGCCCACTGGTCAGGCAGCTCCAAAAAAAAGACAATTTTTGAGAAAATCTGTTGTGTGTTCTAAATAAAGTGCTTATATATGTACTGAACTTTTATTATTGAAAGTAGCTCACAAAAAAAAAAAAATCACTTTGCAATCCATAAAAACTAATGGTATCATTTTATAATTATGGCTCTGTGATAATTTTTATGATTATCCTTTTATTTTACAAGTTACTTATAATGTTCATTTTCAAAATATTTTAAATAAATTTAAAGTTGATGTGAACATTTTTTTTCACACAAAAGGCTCAAAAAACCCATTTTAAATACTTTTTACTTTACTGTAAGTTTTTTGAAAGTGAGTTATTTTTGGTGAGAAGGATTTTGTGTAAACTAGTATTAAACTTATATTTTGCATTCTTTTCATTTTTAAAACACTGCAGTTTGTCCAATATTCCCTGAAAACAAGTTGTTAAAGTTTGTCCAAACTTCTTTTTTAAACAGACATTGAAAAGCATCAGAAATATTTTTTTTATAAGGATAAAGTGCTCTCATCATTTGGAAGTTGAGAAGATTGTGCTCTGACTTACATATGCCCACACAGCTGTGCAGAAGACAGTTCCACTGACCAACACTCCCGTGCCGTATTTGGCGTGGAAGCTCTGTTGGGCGCTGGATCCATGCCTCACCTGCTGAGCAGCCCGACCTGCACAACAACACAAAACCCGTGTGATCCCAGGAATCAACCAAACAATGAATACTCCATTGAAAAAAGATTTTAGACTACAGATCTAGAATCAAACAACTAAAGATAATCATTTGCAAATGATTAATAATATTGGAGGATTCACAAAAACATTTGTTTAAAACCAGAAATAGAGCAACAGGAGAACAGCTGCATTCAAGTCCTTCATCACCACCTGCGAGGCATCAGATGCAGTGGTGTGAAGCATGTCACCAAGTCCTCTGGAGTGATGAATGACATTACTTCATTCAAGGATTAGACGAACAAGAATGGCAGTTGCTAAAGGAATACTTGCAGTTCACTAGCTAGGCTGACAGCGCCACAGAGGGTCAATGGTCTTGCTCTCTGGATCCACTCAAACTCTTTTTACAGTCAGTGCCCCAATACAAAAAGGTGTGGCACTTATTTCATCTATTGGAAGCAAAATTGGTCACAGCATCAATATCTTGCTGCTGTAAACCCCTGAAAGGTGAGCCAGCGGTCAATGCCTGGGGTGCCACCTGAGCAATCTCAGCTACCGAAAGAGCCACACTTTGAGGTCAGATGTACTCAAGCACCTCCCAATGGTGTGCTGAGAAGGCCCAACAGAATGGTACTGTACTAACCTCGCTAATCCAAATGTACCTTAAAGCGGAAAGTTTGGAATCTGACCACTTGAACAAAGAAATGCTCAGATTCTATTGAAACTATTCCCAGAGAATTATAATAGTGGAAGGACACCATATTAATTCACAGGATGCTGTTTAAGTTCATATGAATGATCAGACCTAAAAGCAATTACTTTTTGTAATATATAGTATATAATATCGATGGACACAACATATTTAAAATAGTTTATTACAGTTTAGTAGGATAAAAACATCTGTCCTCGTTTAGGTGCCCTTAGTTAAAACCTACAGTCAAGATTTGTTTATTATTTACTTCTAAAGAACCAAACTTAACATGAAAAAAATTAACTTTATTTAAAAAAAAAGTGACGTTACAAACACAAACCTTTATTTACTGGAGATAACACAATGAAGCCAAAACTAAACAGACTATGAGGCAAGGGCATTCTGTTTTATATGGCGTGATTTCACGGTCAGTCCTGGTACAAAATATAATTAATCGTCTGACTCATAGTTTGACATATGGACTCTTTCAAAACAATATTTTTTAAAGCAAAATAGTAACTATCTTGGAGTTTGCTAACTAGCCAACAGTTAGCAAGTCGCAGTGTCGCTGTGCGACAGAAGACTAATCGACCATTTGTCAAATAAACAACAGTGTTACCTGATTTAGTAATACGGCTTTCATAACAATTACAAAGTAAAACAGCACACTTACTGCTGATGTTGGCTGCAGCCTTTGCAAACCGGTACATGTTGTCTGGCCTTGTATCTTCAGATACCCTTGAAGAACGGAAATTCAATATGGTTGCCGAGTGCACATATACCGGAAGTGGGTGCGTTCAGGTCCCCAAGTAAAATAGGAATTTTAATCATCCTAGCTTGAATTTAAAAAAAGACAAAAATAATACTGTTGTTATTATAAGCATATAACTCATTTACGATTCGAAATAGACAACATAGCTATAATATTGGTGAAATTATCCGAATAATATACACGGCAGTATAAGCGGGAAATTAATTCCATTCCATTCCATTCCAAACGTGAATGTACCATACAGTGAAAAACGAAAAGAAACAATCGGTTAAAAAGATTTGCAACAATTATAATGCTTTTTACAAGATACAAATCATGTGATGGCAATAAAACAATTTGAAACAGAAACTATTCAGATATTTCAAAGAGTCTTTAAATATTGTATTTGCTCCTGGCACGTCGTGTCAGGATGGCCGAGTGGTCTAAGGCGCCAGACTCAAGGTTGAAAGCCTTCCGTATGCACGGGAATTCTGGTCTCCGAATGGGGGCGTGGGTTCGAATCCCACTTCTGACACATACCTTTTTCTTCAAGGAAATTTTGAATTCATTTTACCAGAATATGCGTTGGCTTCAATTAGTACCACGTGGTTAAGTACCATATATAATACCGACATACATAATTTGAAATCTTATAATGTATATTCCTTTTCAGTCAAATGTTCGCACCCAGATTTAAAAGGACCGTTTGCACCCACAACATAAAATGTCAGTATTTATTTAGCAATATTCTCAAACAATAAAATCACAGATTCAAGCAATCGGTTTTAATTTTTTTATTCAATCCAAAATATCATTTGAGGATTATCACAGTATGACAGAAGAGTATTATGTACATGTAAAACAAAAACAATTACTTTATGAGAAGCTAAAGGAATGACAAGTTTCCATACAAAAAAAAAAAAAAACATTAACAGTCTGGAAAATAGCATCTTCTTTGAGCGATCTTTAGAAATATAAACATTTCACAAACTTGATTGTAAAGATGCATTAATATTGCTTTGATTGACTTAAATGTGGAGTACACAACCACAGTCTGCCTGATTTAAAGGAAAGAAAAAATGATGGATTGAGATTGGGTGAGATGAGTCTTTTCCTTCATGGGATTATAATCTTATGAAGTGTTTGCTTATTTAAAAAAATCAGTTTGAGGGCATCAACATGATCTTGACTGGTCATTTCTCTGCACGTCGATGCTTCAAAATGTACAATAAGTCACACACGTACAATTTTTCATGAGTTTTTACAAAATATTCTTTATTTTAAATTCATCACTTTTTTTTAGGAGTGACTGAGCAAATTCTGAATATTGAAGTTGAGATAAAGGAAGAAAAGATGTGAATGTGAGTAAATAAAGGTTCAAATATATTATCAGAGCAAAAAGCTGCAGATGTTTGGCTTTACTGCAGTTTTCATATGGATTCAAAAGAAGCTCGTGTTGAGATGATCTAAGCCTCTCAGGTAGCAAACGTGTTGGTGAAGCACTTTAGCGATCCGCTCTATCCCTAAAGGAAGTTTTTAATGAAATAAAAAGACTAAAAGGATTTCTAATAATGTAAGAATAAAAAAAAACATAATTCTGGTCAAGACTTTACAGCTTTCATTAAATTATGTTGATTAAAATGACAACTACTTCCTGAAACAGAGTGACCCAAGGCTCGAGCTGACAGCGGCACGTCGGTTAACGTCCTCAGAAATGAGTGGATAAACATGTGGGAACAGGATTGGTCCTAAAGCAGTAGTAGTGTGTACAGATTGAAACTAAATAAATGCTGAATGTGTCGTTTAACCAACACATAGCATCTGTCAGATCGCCGCTCGCTTTGTGCCGTTCTAGTCTGCCTTCTTGTCCTTCCCCTCGTCGTCGTCGGTGTACTCTGTGGGCTCCTCTCCGGGTTTCAGGAGCTTCCCGATGTAGTCATATTTAACTGAAAGAACGTGGAGAAGTCAGCTTTTACTTCATTAGGCGGTTTTGTCAGAGGCTTAATGCGTCGTTGCCACTCACAGGTGAACTGAGCCTCCCACTCAGAGAGGCTATCCTGCTGCATGGCGTTCAGGTCCGACAGGTCGTCATACTCGTCCTTCAGAGACTCTTTGTCCAGGCAGAAGGTGGCCAGGCCTCTGGACGCGTCACGGCCAGCAAACACCCCGTACGGCCCCTCTGCAGGACAGCACACACAGAAAACCAAAAAGACATTTTACAGCCTTTTTCCTGTTGCCGTGAGTCTGACCTTAAGAAAAAACAAAACCCCTGAAACGTTGGGAGTTCCTTGGCATGAACACACCCTCAGAAGAATTTCCTGACGGCCTCACATGCCAGCTGCAGCTGGGAATACTCACACAACATGCTTTAATGCAGAAACAAAAACGCACAATTTCCTCTCAGTTTCACAAAGTCGCCACAATACTGCGACAAAAACTACAGCAACAAAAACTACAAATTAGACATTTAAAACTTTCTAGTTATGAATGTTTGACAGCTATGACTTTTACTAGTTCCATCAATCAAACATATGTTTTTTTTTCTTTATTAGAAGCCAAAACTGTGAATTAATTAAAGTGTTCTTTCTTTTACATAGTTTCTGCAGAGCGGCAGTACTTCATTAGAACTAAATCGTGGGCGGGACCACTGGCGCAGAACTTTGATGCAGAGAGGTTTCTGTTAACGTGCTCTCCTGCTAGCTTACAGCCCCTCACACCGCCATATTGGTGCAACAAAAAAGGGTAAGGAAAAAGGAAAAACGTAGGATCTATTTGTTTGCAAATAGATGCAGCAGAAGAGAGCAAAGCAGGGAACTTGTGGCCCTCCCAACGTATTTTCTACGTCACAAATGCTTTTTTTTCCTCAAATGGCATTTTTTTCATTTGCTCACAACAATTTGAATAAAGACATATTCAGAAATGCAGTTTTAAGTTTAATTTTCTTTATACGTGTCCTCCATCCTCAGAGAAATGCCACATGAACATATTAAATAACACAATTTTCATTGAAGTGGGTCTTCATAGATGGATTCAGATATCAGATGGAAAGAGGGAGCAGGAACTCTTGCTCCACATTTTCATCTGTTAACTGAAACTCTTTAAATCACGAGTAACACTGGAGATGCCTTGGATTCATCTAGAACTCCCATAATCCTAACCTGAATACAAACACAAAGGTTGCTGTGCCCTTCTCAAACTCCCCTCACACAAATCCACTGATTGTGTAAAAACTGGTTATACTGGGAATGGGGTTGATTACAGGCCAAAAATTTGTTTGAGAAAGGATAAAGCTAAAAGACCATAAAGACGAGCGTTAATTTGCAGCAATCGGTTCAATTGGTTTGAACGTTAAAACGTTTATTTTGCATGATATAATCCCTTTCGATTATTTTCAATCTACAGGTGCAAAAATCTAAACATATCAACATTACCAAACTTCCCATTTTGACCTAATTCAGTAAAAGATGTATAATAAGGTACTGTTTTGCTGGCTTTATAGTATTTGTGCTTAATTGTAGATCTTTGTTAAAGAAAAAATAAAGATTTCCTTGTGATCTCCGGAGTTCTTATGCAGTCTCGAGTGTAGAGATCTCCTTCAGCTCAGCTCATGCAGACAACAGCTTATATTTTTCAAAGGACGTCTCTGGTTTGTTTTGCTGCTGAAGGCTGCAGTTCTCTGGGGTGTTTTCATGCTCTGGGGGGGGGTAGTTTGGTGAGCAGCGGTGTTCTGATGGAGGTGGCATCAAACCCACAACCAGGGTCTGCTGTTTATGGTCACGCCTGTTCCTTAAGTCCTAAAATCTCTTCTATTTTACATTTTAACACAAATCTCTAAAATTAGAAAACATCTGAGGGAAATTCTACATTTCTTCAGTAAATAATTGTACTTGTTTAATTTCAACAACAGTCAATTCTAAGTATTGACGGTTTAATTCATGAATCCTTCACTGAAAGTTTTTTTTTTTGTGCAGAGCATTGCAGGCGTTTGCACGTCGTGAGCAAACGTGTCGGTCAGAGGTTATCCGCAGCAGAGGTTAGTATGTGAGATAAGACCTGAACTCAAACAGCTGATTCTGTATCTGTTTGCAGAAAGATCCCGTTAAATCCTGGCCGAACAGGGAAAAAAAAAAAACCTTGGACCAATTCCTAATTCATTGCTTGTTTTACCCAAAAAAAAAAAAAAAAAGCCCAGTCCAGGGAAAATAAAGGGTAGCTGGAGCGAAAACATTTGAAGAAAACTAAAGTTTAGTCCAAACACATTTGTCAATGATGCTAAATGTTTATTTTTTAAGTGGAAGTTGAGTGGAAGCTTTAAATCAAAATTATGGTGAGACTTCCTGTCTGAAGCTCATGTCAAATTTAAAAATAATTCAGTCAATTCACCAATAGGTGGTTTAAGAGAGGAAGTAAACCAAAGAAAATAAAAGGAAAAAAAAAAATCAATGAAACTGTTGAACTGGGGAAGGTGACTATCAATAACAGATAATAGGAGAAACCATGTTTTTCCCCACATGGTTGGTCGTCAATGACACCTGCAAATAAAACACCAGCGCGATATTTCCAGGCAAGTCTAGGTATGATAAGCAAACTAAACCACCAAACTCAGATTTTATCTTCATCACAAATATGCGTCAAGTCTAATTAAATGCTTGGATACACAAAACCAGAATGAACCAGAATGAGTTTTACTCTAAATAAAGTCTGAATGAGTGAAACTTCAACTGAAAATTAAACTGCTTTGGTAACATTTATTTTAAACAACTGTACAAAGCTTAACATTAATATTACAAATAGATGATTGTATATTAACAAATCAAAATGTCTTGTAATGATTCAGGAGTTTATCAATCAACTAACACATTCAAACATCTACAGACCCAGTTGTACATTTTGCTTTTGCTAACTTGTGTATTATTTTAATACTAGACTATATTAAACTGTTTCTTGTCAAGAATGTGACCTCAGATAATCGTGACCTGTAAAAAGTAGAAGTGACAAGTTTTTAAGACTAGTTTCAGCTGATTTTTTTTTTTTTTTTTATGGAAAGTTATTTTTCCAGGAGAGTTCAACTTGGTCATAGACGATCTCTGACCTGAAGGCTGCTGCAGCCCCCTCTGATATAAAAAAGGGCCTCGAGGAGGGGGTGTGGCGCCAAATTCCAGTTGCAAAAGTCAACAAAACAACTAAATATCACACTTTTTTTTAACCCAGTCGGTAGAAATGAACAAAAGCGGGAATTTTAAGCAGCTAAACGGTCATCTCACCTGGCCCGTAGAACTTCTTCCCTCTGGTCACGTCAAATACCTTCCCGTTGACAGCCATGAGGATTCGAGGATTCTGGAGTCCATCGTAGGGCTTCAGCTCGGCCAAAGTAAAATCCATCTTTTTCAGTTTAGGCAACGGCGTTTCCACCTCCCCAAAGTCCGGCTGCTTGTCTCCGCGGAAGATTTTGTAGAGAAGAAACAAGCAGAGGCTGAGCAGCGTCAGGTTTAGCGGGGACGTGAAGATTTCCTGAAAAATTCCAGCAGAAGTGACTTCGCTTCCCTCCTCTGCAGCCATGTTTGCGTCTCTCTCTCTCTCTCTCTCTACAAATCTGTGTTGCCAGATTTGTAAATTAAGCAACTGAACTCTAGCGGGGAGTGTGTCTCTGACCACGTGACACACTCAATTTAAATAATATTTTTTTTCTTTGAATTATGGCAGAGTGCGATAGCAAACATAATATGTGGGAGATTATGAAAAAAAATCACAAACAAGTTTCAAAGCAGTTGCATAATTAAAAAAATAAGTTGTATGAGTTTAAAAACAAGTGAAGACAACGTGTCTAGGCTGCTGATAATAAATGGATCTGGCAACGTTGCTCTTGAGTAAGTTCCGTGTACATCGGCCAATCACCTTTCAGATTTACGATCAGATGTTCACTTCTTTAATCCAATCAGAATCCTCTCCAAAAAACATCCAACTTTATCCTCAATTTACTCATAAGTATGAAAGGTTTGTTCCCAAAGGTAGTTCACAACTATCATAACCACGTTTCCCAACACGTGATGTCACCGTAAAAAACAGTAAGAAAACTTAAAAACACAAATATATCAACCAACATACAGGAGCAACACCTGAAATATCAACTTCAAGGAAAAAAATCAGCTATGATAATAAATAAATCCACTTTTAAATGTTTTACACTTATAAAAAGAAGAAAAGCTTGAAATGTATAAATTTGGACCTGATTTTATTGTGTGAAAATGAACGGATACATTTTTTTCTAATAATATTGTCAAATGTTGCACACACAGAACATCATAAAATAGGCATACACGACACTACTTATGTACTGCAAAGTCGATGAAATAAAACAGGAGCTTACTGAAAATTTCCAGGAGATTTAAAGAAAAAACAACAGCATAAACAAATAAACACATTTTACCTGAATCAACATAAAAAGAAAGAATATAAACATAATGGAAAAACTAATATTTTCTAAAGTTTTAAATGAGACTACGCTTTGACTGTTTTAACAGCCTTTTTTTTAGTGCAAAAGTCAATACGGAGCAGAAGAGAGTCCAGGTGGACCTTCTGACCTCCTGTCTTTGGCTGTGGACCTCGCCTCAAACATGCAGTTGTAGAGTTAGATAAGAGAATTCTTCTTTAACTGTTCCAGCACATCACCTGTCCATCCTGGGAGAAAAGGTCTAAGGGCAGGGATGCCACTTTATCTTAGTCTGTTCAATTTAATTTAGCAACCAGCTACTGTTTATATTTTATGACTGACTTTATGTTCTTTGCATAAATACCGGTGTGAAGCCCATTGAAATGGCTATGGCTGTGATATTAGGCTATAGAAATAAATTGAATTGCAAACTTTTTACATACAGTTTTATTTCTTTTTGTAAAACACAAAACCCTGTTTTTGTTTGGAAACAAAGTTTGTGTATAAAGTATTTAGCCATAATTATAAGTATTTTTTTCTGTGTTGACTTTCTAAAAATAGAATTTTCAAAACAATATGATTGTAGAATAATTTATAATCTAATTTATGATTGTTCCAAAGCAAGTCAAATCTTTCCAAAATGAGCGAGTGACCGTGCAATACAGGAAAAAAAGATAAAGCACTGTTTCTGGCTAGGAAAGGTAAAATAAACAGTTTATGTCCAGATCTTTTAAAATTTGGCACAAACTAACTAACTAAATAGTATTTCACAGGGTAAAATGTATAAAGTTACGCACAATTTTGAAAGACATTTCTTTAATTTATTGGTGAACTGATAACTATTATGTCAGAGGGAAGTAAGCGCAGCTTTAGTAGAAAGGAGTGTCTTTACACAGTAAAGAACCTGTAAAAGAACCTGATAAACAACGTTAATGTTTATGATATAACAATTAATTCCACAAAAAACATTTAAAAATTAATCATTTTCTTTGTTTGATTCCTTTTTTTTTTGTTATTTAATAAAAGCGTTTTCAAAAATTAAAGTGTAATTAAATACAAATAACCCAAAAGATACAGGATTAAACAAACGACGGAAAAATATCTCTTGTGTAACAAGTAATTATGTCACCTCTTGTTCCTGGAAATTTTATGGTTCCGCCAAAAAAAAAAGCTTGGTTGTATGTTTTTATGAACTTTCGATTGATATATTATTTTCCCATTTATATTTTATAATGACGGAATTTCCTAGGTGATTTTCAGATTTTTTTAAATCGTCCATCCGCCGACAGTTTCTTATTCTCCGTTGTGCAACACGGGATGCAGCGTTCCCTTCGCTAGCCGCTAGGTTGCTACTTCCAGTCAGCGCCCGGCGGCTCCGTACGGTGGAGCGGACATGCCAATAGAGCTGCCCGCCGTAGTGTTCGCTTTAACGCTTCGTGCTCGTTAGGCGGGATGTCGGGAGAATTGTAAAATCGGGCTTTGTTCGTCGGTTGTTGGGTGTTAAAAAAAGGTTTGTGTGAAGGAGAACCGGGCTGACGGGGGGTCTCAGACCCAGATCAGGTAGGTGGCTGCGGGGCTTCTGAGTTTAGCTGTGTCATGTTTTTAACTGCTGACGTTACCGACTATTTTAGCGGTGTATTCAAACATCACGTGTTAAAAGAGCAAAATAACACCAAACACAATTAAATGTAAACATAGGAGTTTGTTTATCTAATTTATTAGTGAAATTCAACTGTTTTTTTGTGCGCAGTGTTTGTCAATGCGGTGACAACTATTGTGTTGTTGGATATTTAGTTCAGTTTTGAAGCTAAAACTAGTAACAATTCTCTGTTTTGAAAAAAAATCAGTTCTATTTGAGTGGTATTGATTGAAGTATGAAGCAGCTCCAGTCTCTCCTTAAACAATGAAGGCATGCTTGGACAGATGAGTTTATAGAAAAGGGGAGAGGCTGGGAAATCAGCAGTTCCACTTTCATGTTTGTAAATGTGGTTGTGATTCTCAGTTAATTTTTTTAATGCAAGCATAAAGGATTCTTTTTTGTTAAGAAATCAAAAAAACCATCTGTTATCAATAAACTTATCAGTTTTTGGATGAAGGTTGTAACTGTTTCTCTCTTCCTGCCAGCAACGGTTTCTCTTGAAATTATTCCCAAGGCTCTACCCGTGTCCCAAACGGGATCAGGATGAGTGCGATCCGTGTGGATGCCAAAGTGGTGATGCTGGGAAAGGAGAGTGTGGGCAAAACCAGCCTGGTGGAGAGATACGTTCATAACCGCTTCCTGCATCCCTACCAGAACGTGAGTGTCAGCTGCTCGCCTCTAATGTCCATGTCGGCTCAAAGCCGGCCTTCCACTCCTGTCTTTGTGACTCCATCAAAAGCTGTTGCTTTATGCTTTTGCCCCGGGGTGGTTTTTGGTGGTTCGTGGTCATTTTGTCACAAAACACTCTCAGATTGAAACAGACGGGGGGGAAAGTCTCTAGAGATGTCGCATTAGACAAGAATTTTTGGCTTTGACATCACGTTCCTCAGTCTTTTTTCAACGTTACCAAATACTCTTAACCTTTTAAACAGAAATTCCTTTCTGCAATCATCATTTGATCTATTTTAAAATCACTCCCAGTGGTCTTTAAATTATGATTGTGCTGCTTTTAGCCAAAACTTGGCTAGAATGGTTATGGAGCACCACACAGCAGAAACTCTTCACTCTGTCTGGAGGTTCATTTTGTCTACAGTATTTATTAAAATTCAAGAGAGAACATTTACAGGGTTTGTGCACTTCCTGTCGCAGCGTTCTGAGCATCTTGATTCTTGTGTTGGTCTAACCTGCTTTTCTTAGGATTCTTCTGAAGTTCATGCATCCCAACAACTCACACTGAGAACCCACAGTCTTCTTACTGTTTGTTTTGGTTTTTTTCTTCTCCTCAGACTATCGGGGCGGCTTTTGTTGCTAAACCAATCCAGGTGGGAGAGAAAGTGATAACACTGGGAATCTGGGTGAGTTATAGTAGTTGTAAATATGGACTTTAATCATTTTTAAAACAGGTTTGCTCCCTTCACTTGAATCCAAAAAAGCAAAACTACACAATAATGATTTTTTTAAACCCTAATCTGTATGTATTTATTAAAAGTTTCAAGTTCAGACAGTCTGTTTAAGTCCTTATAGTGTACTGAGTATTATACATACACAGACTGCACTTACACGGCATCCTTTAACCTTGTTTGGTTTTGCAAACTGAGCTTCAACAATAAATCTCCACAAATAGCAGCAACCTGTTGACTTCTGGATTGAAACTTATTTCAGAAAAAAAATCAGAGCGAGGATAGGTCATCAAGTCAGCACCAACAGACTGTTCTGCAGGAAAGCAATTCCTTACGTACTGAAATACCTGACTGAACACCAAACAGTCTGGATTGTATGGTAATGTTTAGATTTCAGATTGGACCACACATTTATGGCCAATAGTCATCAAATCATCAGCAGAACTGATTTGTTTGACATTTTTCAGCTTTTGTCAGCCTATTTTTTATTGAAAAAAAATCTCTATATAAATGTTATTTAAATGTTATAAAAAAACATTTTTTTCAGAAAGGGTTCAGTGATGTCACATCCTGCCAGGAAAACACAGCCAAAGCTTGGAAATTGGCTTTACATGACTCCATTCCTACTCACAGGGTCACATGACCTCACCTGCCAACAGTCTGTCTGTTAAGCTGGCTTCACAAGTGATCAGTCTTTACATGATGAGTGATTTACAATTTAGGTTTTCCTCCTGGTTGTCATGGAGACAGAGAGGATCATATTTGAACCAGAAAGTGAATCTGAATTAAGAGGATCTTTTCTTTACATGTCCCAGAGTCTTTTTCAGTCGTTGACTGAGATCTATGATCATCAGACAAGTGAAGGAGTATTTCAGATATAAGGATGCATTCACACTGTGTCTGAGACTAAAGTCGTGTTGGGCCTTTGCTCTCTGTCAGGACACAGCCGGAGCAGAACGATACGAAGCCATGAGTCGGATCTACTACAGAGGAGCTCGGGCCGCCATCATCTGCTACGGTAAACCTCACCTGTCTGTCAGCCGAAGCTTTGAGCATCGGCTGTGTTTGGTTCTTTAATGCCCCAACACTTTCATCCTGCTAAATGTTTGAACCCTCAGGGGTCCTGGAGTTTCTCTGCATCTGCTGACTAGTTCTGACGAGACTCAAGTTTTGGTTGATTTGATGCTTAAGATTTTTTTGGGGGTAAATTTGTACATCAGGCTTGGCCTGATGCAGAAGCAGAAGCATGCAGAGTTTTGAGGAAGTATGGAAAAAAGGAGATTTTCCCGTGGACATGCTCACGCTGAGTCAAGAAGCACCATCTGCAGCTTCTTCCTTACATCTCATCTTTATTTAGTTTTGAATCACCTATTTTGGCAGGAACAGAAATATTTACGATTCATTCAACTCCAGTGTCAATTTGAAGCACAGTTTGATGAAGACAATGATCCTATTTCTCTGTAACGTCTGTATTTCTGGTTTGTGTTCAAATAAACTCCGGAAGTTGAACAAATATTTTCTTGGTTTGTCTTTCATGGTCTCTTTTTGAAGTTGTTTTTTTTATTTTCAGACCTGACAGACAGCAGCAGCTTCCAGCGAGCTCGCTTCTGGGTGAAGGAGCTGCAGAACTGTGAGGAGGTAAAGGCTTTATATTCACAGTTCAGTCAAATTAGTCATGTTCTTAAAATTCAAATTCATTAATGCTCTTATATTTTTTGCTTCCCTCCTATCTCATCCTGAAGCTCTGTAAGATCTACCTGTGCGGCACCAAGAGCGACCTGATCGATGAAGACCGCAGCCGGCGGAGGATCGACTATCATGACGCTCAGGACTTTGCTGAAGGTGAGCCGCCCTCATACGGCTCCACGGCTGGACTCAGAACAGACTCCGTCAGGTTCTGAGTGGGATGTTCGGCCGAGAGTATGACTGATGCGAATAATGTAACGCTTCCTGTTCTGTTCATTTGCAGAGATTGGTGCAGAGCTGTTTGAGACGTCCAGTAAAACAGGAAACAATGTGGGTAAGTTTGGTCTAATCACAGCTGTCGGGCTCGTTTGACAAACGCCGTCAGCTGAAATGAAAATAAATCCTGAACTGTTTCCTGCTTAGCCGAATAAAGACCCACTCTGATTAAAATTGTGTTTTTGATGTTTTAACATGTTCTTGTGATATTTGTCTCATGATGGAGGACATATGTAAAGCAAATTGAGCTTAAAACTGCATTTCCGAGTATTTCTTTATTCAAATCATTACAGAGAAAAAAAATAATGTTTGAAAAAGGTTGTAGTTGTGACGTCGGTGCTACAAATCAGCAAACTAAAATCTCCCTGTTCCGCTCCATTCTGATGCATCCACTTGCAGATGACTAGATCCACGTACGTCTCTGTTTTCCTCGTCTGAGCTGGTATTTGGCTCAAAACTGCAAATTTTCCAGTTTAGCATCACATGTTGCATAATGGGAATAATTTGCATCATAATTTGTATGGGGGCTGCACGGTGGCGCAGTGGTTGGCGCTCCTGCCTCACAGCAAGAAGGTTCCCGGTTCAAGTCCTGGCTGGGGAACCTTTCTGTGTGGAGTTTGCATGTTCTCCCCGTGCATGCGTGGGTTTTCTCCGGGTACTCCGGCTTCCTCCCACCGTCCAAAAACATGCTTCATAGGTTAATTGGTTAATCTAAATTGTCCCTAGGTGTGGATGTGAGTGTGCATGGGTGTGTGATTGTGGCCCCTGCGATGTACCCTGCCTTCGCCCATGAGTAGCCGGGTTAGGCTCCGGCAGCCCCGTGACCCCGAAAGGGATAAAGCGGCTTGGAAAATGAATGAATGAATGAATAATTTGTATGTAACAGTAATAAAAGAGATCCCTTACTGGAACCATGCTGCGCTCCCTTGATTCAGATGTATCTGTAAAGCCGACTAAAGTTCTGATATAATGTCATATACTGTTTGAATGTAGATGTCATACGAGTGGTTCATCTTATGACATTTCCTTAAATATTTCTATGAAAAGGAAAATGTATAATCTGCTAGATGGTTGGATCATAGCGTAGAGATGAGGGATTACCTCCACATCTTTAACATATATGAAACATTCATGGCGCGTCCCCGACAGAAGCAAGCTCCTCTTGGTCTGCTGCTGTTCCCGTCCAGCTCTGATTCTGACTTCCTGTTTTCCAGATGAGCTGTTCCAGAAAGTTGCTGAGGATTATAACAGCACTGCCTTCCAGTACATGACAGGTGAGCGTTCACCTGTCGTTTATGCTTCCTTTACCTCCATGAATAAAAATACATTTTTATGGTAGTGCATCTTGAACCCTTGTTGTGCACCTGCATGCATTCTGTTAAGTGTCCACCAGGGGGACAGATTAAAACAGAACCAGATGCCCTATGGTCACATGACTCGTTACAATTACCATAGTAATAAATTGAAAAGAAACTACTTCTGTCAGCTGTTTGGCATTGAGGTTGGTGGAAAATAGCTTTAGTTTTAGCAGAGCCACTCGGTGGTTACACAGAGAACTGCGCAAGCTCCCTTTTCAGTTTTAAACAAGCAAAAGTGATTACAACGCCTCACAAAGACCTCCTTTAATTCAGTCTTTTTAGCTAATCAGTGAACATATTTGGTGTCTACAGTGGCAAAACTAAATTCCAGAAACCAAAGTGTGAAAAAAACTTTTGGGAAAACAAAAGAAATTTCCCAATATCAAAATGAGATGTTAAAAACAAAATAGAAAGCCAGAAAAGTTTGGTATAATGGGGCATCACTGTTTGGACGACATTTGTTCCCTCTTTTCAACAGGAAGTTGTTTGACTTGGCGATCTCTTCAGATAGAAGATGTTTCTTTAAGCTTCTGGCCACAGTCGGTGCAAGAGTTCTGTGATTGCTCAATAACTTTTTACCACAGTTGGGGTAAAACATCCTTCTGCTTTCTCTCTTCTTCAAAATTCAAACATCATCCTCCAATCAATGATATCCCAAAATACCTACTTTTTCCAGTTTCTAATTTTGTTTCAAATTTAAACAATTCATTTACATTTCTGGAAATTACTTTTTCTTGCCAAAAAATATGTTTATTTTGTTTATTTTTTAAATGTGTTTAGCCTTATTTTGTATTTGATTTCTAAAATTGCAATGTTACTTTTTAAAATATTTGTTTTGCATTTTTAGTTGTCGTTGTGATCTTTAAAATGTTCTTACGATAAGTGATTTGTTGATGTGATTTGGACTTCAGGGCCACCGTAGGTGTTGAACTGAAGGTCCATACAGCTACAGGGTAAACTGTCTCGGTGATGCAGTTTCTCATTAAACTCCAACAGCTATCCACGAATTACCAAAAATACTAAACTATTTATTCTTTGAAAGCAGGATTTTTGAGTTAATTTTTTAATTAACGTTTTATTAAATTGGAAAATGTTTATAACTTTTCTGTCTGGAGATTTTCTAAATGTTACCCAAATACAGGAACTTTCTTTTTCCTGTGTTAAACGGTCATACATAAACTACTATTTTTACCTGAACTTTAGTTTCACTTGCTATCAGATTAGATAAAAGTTCAGCAGTTTATTTTTGATTTTTTTAAATTTACATAGACTAAATAAATATTTAGTTTATTTAATTTGGACCTCTGTCAAGAGGTGAACGACACACAAACACAACAGTAACATGGCCTTGTCTCTGCTTTTGTTTCACCAGAAGAGACGAACATCAACTTGGATCAGAAGAAAAACTCAAACTTCTACTCCTGTTGCCATAGTAACTGATTCCTGCACAGCAGGAGGGCAAACAGAGGCTTCGCATTTCCTGGACAAGCTGGACGGCTGCAGCTCGAACAGAACTGTAAGATACCTTCATTTCCTTTGTGCCAAAAGAAACTGAGGCCTGCGGCAAAGATCTGCTCCCACAAGGGATTAAGAGACAGATTTTAATCCAGACTAAATGTTCACGTCACTAAGTATCTGACCTGCGAGGGACAAACTCCCGGAATCTGAGGCCGACGAGGGAGCGCTGCCGTTTACATGAGCGAGTGCAGCAGATGTTTACAGATGTTTGTGTTTTATTTTATTTGCTGTGGAAGTTTTCTTGAAATGTGTCGGGGGGGGGGCAAACACTACCACAAACCCAGAGGAGCTCCATAAAACAAAGCCAAAAACGTCAGCAGAGGCCTTCACTCCAACCATAAGCGAGTTTGAGTGCGTTTCTGTTCATCTCCTGACATATGGATGTATTCTAGAGCACGAAACCATTCGATCAGAGACAGAACGCCTGCTTTAAAGACGGCTTCTCAAAAAGAGCCACAAAAACACTAATCCCAGAAACGCATACGGATCCTTCGGCATCTGTGACTTTAATCGAGTGGGACAAACAGCTGCTGGTTAAAATCCCAGATTTCTGTGTTCTGCATGGCCTGAAATAAACGTAGTTTCCTTTTTTTCTCAGTTTTGAAAGAGCGGCAAAACCTTTACAAAACCGGTTGTAATCATTGAGCCGCAGCAGGACTTTAGGTAACAAACTGAATTTCTGCTTTCTGTGGTTACAAACAGCAGAGAAATGTGTCGAAATGTTGAACCGACGGTTCCCACAGCAACATCGGCAGCCACGCCTGAAAGTTCAGCCGAGAAGGTTTGAGCCAGGCCAGTGGAAATCAGACGCTCGCTTCTGGGTTTACTGCTTTGGGACATTTCACGCACCGACTATCTGATGCAAAATCTTTTTACTGAAGACTGTGAAATACTGATGTGTAAAATAAATCTGGAATGTTTCCAATCTGGAGTTTTAATAAATGATTGATAATGAGGGAAAAACAACAATGTTCAATGACTTTATTTAGCTGCAGGGATGTGGAAAGTGTTCGTTTCTCATTTGTTTAAATTATTTAGAACAAACTGTCACACAAAGATGATCTGAGTTCATGCAAAAAGGTCTTATTTTCCGTGATAAAGAAGATAACTTGTCAAAAACCTGCCTGATTGTGTGTTATAAGTTTTTGGCTTCACTTGCTTCAGGATTTCCTTTGACCATATTCAGGCTTGAACGCTGACAGACCTGCTGGCTGCAGACACACTGCCATTTATAGATAGAATAGAGAGAAACCAAGGTCACAGCCACGCTGCAGTCTATAAGACACTTTTCTAAGACTGGGTCTTTGGAGAACCACAATGAGAACCAAGTTTAATAAATGGAGTTCCTTAAGGGCCTTTAAGGACGCTTCAGGGCAACAAGAACACAAAGACTCGTCTCACATTTGACAAAAAATATCTGATTCCCTTAACCTTTGGACAAATATTCTGTGGATTGTTAACACAAAGGAGGAAGGACCAAATGGAGGGGGTAGTGTGATGGTTGGGAGCTCCTGCAGCTTCAGGGTTTCAGCTACAGAAATAAAGTATCATGGAAAAAGTTTTTATCAAGAACATATTAAAGAAAAATATCAGACCAAGAATGGTTATTCTGACAAATAGAATGATTGAGAAATAGCTGTCTATTCAGTCCAGCTTTCATAGATTGTTTTGCAACTTTCAACCTCTAAAAGAGCCAATCAGTACAATTTCTACCTGACCAAAATTCAGTTGAAGCTGCAAAGTATCACCTGCGCTATTAACTATTGTTTTATTTGTCATGAATAAAAGCAGAAATATAAATGTACATAGTTTGCTCTAAATATGAAATTATTTACTTTTGCAAAAGGGTCACATTAATTTCTTTCCAAATTACACGACTTGTGCAACAAATGATCATCCCGCTGCAGCAAACGTTCTCCAATCATTCCTTCTACAATGCAAGGCAATGATGTCATTTTTTCTGAGGAACACTTACTTTTAAAAGGATCATTTCATTGGTTTTTCCTTTTACCTTTCCACTATAATTTCAATAAAATAAATATATTCTTTACCAAACGTAATTTTATCCTGCTTCTTGGCCATGGAGTCTCAGTGGAGGGCTAAAAGAGCCACATGTGGCTCTAAAGTCAAAATGTATTTATATTATTTAATAAAAAGTAATTTCATTATATCTTTTAAGAAACAGTGGCTCAAAAAATGTACTTTTTTAATTATATTTTTTAATAAAAGAGCCACACATGACCATGGCGAAAAAAAATAAAACATTTTTAAAAATGAGGTAAAATGTAGTTTTATTACATTTTTTTAGCCATGGAGCCAAAGTGGAGGGGTAATAGAACCACACGTGGCTCCGGAGCCTCAGGTTGTAGACCCCTGCTTTAGGTAAAATAGATGAGCAGTAATTTAGTTTGAATTTTTTTGGTATCTTTGTGCTAAACATCTGAAGCACGTATGTATTTCAGCACTTTTCATAACATTTAACTTCTACAGAAACTCCTGTAGGTTTCTCCAAACATCAACTCTGATTTATTTCCATATTTAACTTTATTTTGGATGTTTTTTTTAATGTCATTTCATGTCGGACAGACACATCTAAAAACAGATGCTATTACAAGGTGCTTCTTCATCGTTTTCATTTTCTCACACACGTTTACAGGAGATATTTGAACGGGTCGGATCTTCAGAGCTGTCATGGTTACACGAAGGACGGACCGGCAGTAAAAATGTGTTTGTGAGGAAGTGTGGCGCTGAATCGTTCCTTTATAAACGTCCCAGGAGAGTCTAAGGCTTTGGCAGATGACACAACATGGAGCTTCAACAAAAAAAAAACAAAAAAAAAACAGCAGTGCAAAACCTCCTCCACTGAGGTTCAAGGAAGGAGCACCGCCTCCCCATCGGCACAAATGATGTGTCACAGAACGGCGTATAAATAAGGACTATAAAGCACCGCTTACACACTGGAGCCCACTACCACTCTGACAAACACGGAGTCTTCCTCTTCTTGTTTTGGCGTGAAATGATCAAACACTCCAGACAGTTTCTGTGGGAATTTTGGTGGTTTCCCAGTAGTCAGTGCCAACGATGTTCCCAGAAACTGCAGCTGGTTGATTCAGCGGCGGCTCTCCGCTCAGAGCATCAGCCCAAGAGCGAAGGCTGGAGGGGGTGAGTTCACGCGATGCCCCCCTCCACACAGACATGAAGGACAAAAATGACGCCTGAAGTCCGAGGTGTGAACAGAAAAGTCGCAGATTCAGCTGCACGAGTGCAACAAGGAAATGTTAGGAGAGGCATAAATAAAAGATTGTTTATATTTATGTCAGTTTATCAATAACTATGTTTTTATTTAAAAGCTTCACAATTCATCTGTTTAAATAAATTAGTTTAAAAAAAATTCTCTTGTGACGACAGCGACCCCCCCAATCAGGTCATCCTTTCTGTCGTGGTGACTGGTTCGTTCATTCTTCTTCATATTCATTCTCCTCCTCCTCCTCTTCCAGCTCCAAGTACTCCAGGCCCTCCTCCTCCTCTTCCTCCTCCATCACCGCCTCTCCGTCATCATGAGAGTCTTCCAGCAGCTCCTCTTCATCTTCCTCAAAGACATCCCTCTCCTCCTCGTATGAGGAGATGGGTGAATAGTGTGGGAGGTGGAAGGGGCTGCTGGGAGTGTTGGGAGGCGAAGCAGCAGGAGGAGCGACTGGAATGGTGATTGGGACTTTGATAGAGAAAGGAGGGAAAGACTCGCTGGGGCCTCCTCCGTCACTCCTCTCTTGAGCGTTCCTGTCGGTCTGCTGGAGGCTCCTGGCAGAGCTGGAGGCGGCGTTAGGGATGACGGCCATGCCCAGACCCGAGGTGAGGGCTCTGGGCGCGGGGTTGTACTCGCGGATCTCCCCCGGCTCCAGCGGCTCCGGCCCACAGGGGTCGTGCTCACTGCAGGACAGCTTGCCGTCCAGCTTGGAGATGAAGAGCAGGCCGTCCCGATGCTGGGAGCAGTACGAGCTGGGACACATCTCACAGAAGGACGCCGCCTCCTTCCCACAGACGTCGCACTGATGCCACGGACACTCCCACCGACCTGTGAATAGAGGACAGAAAACATCCTAAGATCGGTTTTCAGCCAAATGAAAGTTAAACAGATTAAAATGCAGATTTATGCAGATTCACTTCAACAGATTCATGTAAAAGTAGCAAATATAAGAAACCAAATCTATTAAATCTTAAGATGATTGGAAAATATCTAAAAAGATTCTACATGAGGACTCACAAAATTCAAACTGAAGGTACAGAAATCTATTCTCGGTCATTTTTTTGTCAGAATCACTATTCTTGCTCTGATCGCAAGTTATTCAAGTTATAAACTGACCAATCAGATGCGTCAGTAAAAGCACATGGTGCCTGCTGGCCCAACCTCAAAGATTTGATTGACAGCTTCTTAGTAAAGTGTTTACGCAATTACTGTAAGCAAACAGATTTTGACATGCTAGTTCACAATATTAACATTCTTACGCAGTTCACCTAATAAATCAGTCTGACGAAGTAGTACACTTTACAGAAGTGTCTAGTAAATGTAAACCCAATGATACTGACGCGCTAGTACACTAAACAGTTGTTAAGTGTTTACGCAGTTAGCATAAGCAAACTGCGTTTTACATGCTAGTACACCATACAATATTAACATTTTTACGCAGTTAACATAAGCCAGATGATGCTGACGCTGATGCTAGTACACTTTACACTAGTAAAGTGTCTACGGTATTAACGTAAACCAACTGATTCTAACCCGTTTATGCACTTTGCATTAGTAAAGAGTTACAGCATAAAGGTTCTTTTCTCAGCTTCAGAATCCGAAAGAATAACGTCAATTGCGTAAATGGTTAAAGAGTTATGGTAGTTAGAAACATTTTCTATTTTTTGTCCACTGGTGACAGCTCCAACATTAAAGGGTTAACTGAAAATAATGTCAAATTTTAACTGTTCTACAGTACTTTTGTCCTAAAGCTGACTTTTCATGGTTTGTTGCAGTGTGTATTTATTTGGTTCACATTTCCAGAAGTCTCTATATTCTAAACTTTACACCTTCATCCTGAGTTCAGTGGCCTCGTGGTAGATTGTGAGTTCAAAGCTAGTGCTGAGTCATAGCACAAACTATAAATGGGACCTAATGCTTGACACTTGTCAAAATTGAAGGGGTTGGCTTTGGGGTTAAACCGCCAAATTGTTCTAAAGCGCAGCTGTGTTTCCAGCTCACCGCTTCCCCAGAGTAAAGTCAAATGCAAGAACAAATTTCACACATCTAGGTGTGTGATGTCTAATGAGACTTTAACTTTAAATCTGACTAAAGTAAACATAAAACCACTCTGACACAGATCAGATGAAGCCACTAACCAGCAGGCCTCTTGGTGAGGTTCAGGCAGTCTGCATGGTACACTTTAGGACATCCAGGCTTCTTGCAGGAGACCATCTGCCCTCCATCTCCACAGCTGAAACACTCGTCTTCTCTCTCCTTGGCCAACACCACCTTCTTCTTCCTCCTGCCGTGGCCTCTCCTCTTTATTTTACGGCCTTTATCCTCGGAGGGAGGGTTGTTCTTTGCGGGGAAAAGGAACAGCAGAGTTAGCTCCAGCTCTTCCCTGAAAGCAGCGCTCTACTGCCGGCGCTCTTCACCTTCGGCCTCACACCCAGGAAGCCGCTGCAGTTTGGGGCTCCGCATTTGCACACCGTCTTCCCATTCCCCAAACACTCCAGGTTGTAGTTGAAGGTCAGCTCCGTGCCTGAACCACAAGCAGATGACATTCAGGAAGATTTTAAAGTTCAGATTCCTAGGCTGGGTTAAACAGGCGGGGAATATTTATTATTTTGGTTCTGGTTTGGTTTGTGTTCACACACGTCACTCTCAGAAGCGAACCCAACTGAGTCCATGCTAAAATTTTTCAAACATGCAAACCCATGGTTCCATTACCATGTTTGATCCACACCACATCCAAGAATTTGGACCTTGAGTGAAACCTGTCAGCGTGAATGCTATGTCCGTGGTGAATACAGACCTGCTTTGACGTCAACGAGAGCGAACAGCCCCACCCGGGTGTCTCCGTTCACCGTCCACTTTTGGGTCTCGCAGTTCGGCTGGCAGCTGTGGTTCATGAAACGTGCCTCGTTCCCCTTTGGACCGGCGTCGATGATTCGGTCCTAAAAATATTTGTAAATAAGTGGTTCTTAAAACGCTTCTTTGGGGGAAAAGAAGGACATAAAAACAGTTTTATTCAGGAGGAGTGAACAGATGGTGTAGTAGTACTTTATCCAGAGTTAACATGTAGAAGTTGCAGATGTCGTTCTCCTGAGCATGTCTAATCCTGGACCGGCACTCCTCCTCGTCGATCACCTCCCCCACATACTCGCTGACAAACTGACCCTGACGGAGCAGAGAAGACCCGTGAGCTTCTAAACGGACATCCTGAAGTGGTGTGGAGCACGCCGCAAACTACCTTCTTGATGTCGTGGGCACAGCGGAGCCCCCACCCTCGAGAAAGAGTTCTGAAGATCTCCACCTGGCTGTACTGACGCTTGGTGAAGGCCTGATTCAGGCACTTCTCCCCCGCCGGGCAAACCTGCGAGTTCAGAGAGATGGCCTTAAATTTAATTTAAAAAAAAAAAACAGAAATCAGGACGCTCTGCTCAGACAGATCAACTGTGCTTTTTTTGAAGAACTTTAAATAATGCTGAAAAAAAATCCTGACCGATTAAAATTTTTTTCTAATAATGACTTGATGTTGGGATAAACCCTAACTTTCCATTTATTTTATCAGACTTTATTACTAGCAAATTTGAAAATATCTTATGTATTTACTGGTTTATGCTAGGCAGTCTCCTCTTGAACCACCATGACCTTTGTAACCTTGGATGTAAAGCGCAGCCCTGTCACAGGAGCTCCGCCCACAAATGATGACTAAAATAAAGGGCAAGACATCAAACCATGAACTGGTATGTGTTATCTTCCATTAGCATCAATGCTTATGTGCTGCTTTGAAGTGTTATTAGCTTTTGTATTACACACATTCACTTTCTCCGCAGAGCTAGCAGTGATCAGCAAAACGCTTTCATTTTGCATGCACAATATGCACATCTATCTATGCAAAAGTTCATATTTTGTTTGTTTTTGTGGGCAAAATGCTGGCATGCTGCCTTTGGCCAGCTCTAGATTGAAGTCATGAAATGCATGGCACCTACTAGGAGAGAAAGGCGGTGCCTCAGAGATCGAGGCAGCTTACTTACAGGAAAGAAAGAGCTCAACAAAAGTAACACATCTTTCATAAATAATTTGTTCTTTAGTGTGCCAAAGGTAATATTTGATCATATATGGATATAGTTTACTCTGAAAGCTCAGTTTTTCCCCAGCTTTTCTTTGCTGTTGGTGTCCACGTCCATCTAAGAGAAGACTCTGAAAGGCTTAAGAATAGAATGATATAGGCCCTTTAAGATAATCCTAGGTTTTCATATTAGAAAACGACAATAAAATGTTTTTATTTTAAGTTGACATTTTATTTGTGATAAAATAATATAACACTAAATAAAATCACCTTTAGAGGTGATAAATGCTCTTATGTTAATATGAATAATTAAATAAATGGGGCGTTACCTGCGGGTTGCATTCATACAGCAGCATGCGGTTGATGCACTCCGAGTCCGTCCCACATGGACTCTCGTCTGTTGCCTTGCAGTTACAACGTGGGACCTCGGACAGGTCTGCGGTGAAGATCTGTACCTTTCCAATGGGTCGGTTCACCTGGAGGAGTCAGAAAGTAGACGTCAGAAAAAAAAACCTCACATCATTGTGTTTCAGTAAGATCAAGCAGCGCGACCATGGATTATTAACATGATGACATGACCTGATACATAACAATATTTACATCACACAATGACTTTTTAAGAAACATATCTATATATATAATCTGTTTTGTGAATGACGTTTGACAGTGCAGTTCTGTGAATAAGGATTTTAAATGATCAGAATTCATAAATAGGGAAAAATAAAATGCTTAATTTTATTATTTTAAATCTTTCCACTTCCATCTTTGTCTAATCAGTATATTTTTTGATAACTTCCCCTTCCTGCTGTATGTTGCGAATTTTCAATGTAGCATTTAATCCAAAACACCAATTCATTTAGCATTACCTTGAATAGAAAAATACTGAAGAGTATTGTTTTCATATAATTACAAAAAAATTATGGGCATTAAGTTATATTAGTTTTTAGTTTACATTCCAGCTGTCAGCACGCTCAAACACTACATCAATGAGAAAGTAGCCAAGCAGTTTCTGTTTTTCCAGTTTTCTATCTGTTTCAAATGTCCCATTGCTAGCATGAGCCTCATTTTTAAAAAGTTTGGCAAAAAAAAACATTTCATGAAAAAATTTGATGTTTTTTTTTTTTTAAATAAAACTGTCAATATGCATTCTAAATGTATGTAAAATTGCTTTGTTTTGATGTAGTTAAGATTATCTGTTGAAAACTGGTTGATCTGAAAAAATGTTTAATAATAGACAGATTTGAAGTGAAGAGGTTCTGTTTAATAGAACCAGGGTCTGACTGAACACTTAAACTCCAGATCACAGAGCAAACGTATTCTTCCAGACCTTGATGTGTTTGTACGGCGGCGGTTTCCGGTCATTCTTCCTGTCCTCCTGAAGCTGCCGGAGCTCCTTTTCTGCCTGCAGCTCACGAAATCGCACAGCTGCTTCCTCCAAAGCTGACGAAGGACAAAGACCTTCACATGCAGAACTTCACCACATCAGCATGAGAACGTCTGTCTTGAATCCCAGCTTACCTTTCTTGTAGGTTGTATCAACGCCTTTCCCCATCTTTTCTTTGCTGTTGGCGTCCACGTCCATGTAAGGGAAAACTCTGGCCTGGTAGGTCCACAGGTAGTCGTTAGAACCAAAGAAGTGAACAGGAAACTCCCCGACATCGTGTCTCATTCGCTGGATGTTCTCTGGGATAGTTTTGGGATGGCTGACCTCTGCAGGCCACCACCTTAGCAGAGAAAAAACACAAGCTTAACAAATGTCTTAAATGGCAATATACTGTATATGTTGACTAACATAACAAGTTGGCCATACGAGGATATAGCCCACTAGCAGCAATTTTTAAATAAGATTTACTTATCCTAAAACTCTGAAAAAGGTGCTCTATTGTAGATACATAAAAGTTATAGATATGTTATTTCTATCTGAGCAAATTTGTGTCAAATGAATTGAATGAAGAGATGTATTCTCTCAGATTTGACTGTTAATTGAAGTCTTAAGCCAAAGTGCTATCAGGTTTTGTGGGAATTCAGCAGTGGGTCATAGTGCACGGAGTTTCATCTTGGGTCACTGACCTGTAGCGGCCGACCTTTACCCACAGGATGTCCTTATATCGTGGTTTCTTCCCAGCTTTGCAGTCGTTGCAGTACCAGCTGCCTTTGGGCATTTCAATGTTGAGACACTCCCGGTGAAATGCAGCAGGACAGGACTCGCAGCACAGGAGGCTTCCCCCTGAAGGAAACACAGGAACGCCACCATTTAACTAATCTGCAACATGTGAGATTTGCTTTGCTGTCTTATACATTTTTTTGTTTGCTCACTCATTTTAGTGGCAGATTTTGAGGTTTTTTTGCCTAGATGATAAGGGCTAAGGGATAAGGGCATAGATGTCAGGGCTCGAGCTTGCATCTCTCCCTCCGACCACCAGAGAGAGCCATCTCCTGAGTACTGACTTTCCCCTGAGCCTCAACTGCACTCCAATTCCCATCAGCATCTGCCCTCTGTTCCCAGGTCTCACCAGCTGTTCCTTATCATCCAATCATTACAAGCAGTATTCAGGTAGACATTGGTCTTCTGCTTTTGTTTTGCTATTGCCTTCAGTTTGAGCGTTTCAGCTGTTGTTTTTTGACCCTTGACTGTTTTGACCCCTTCCTGCCTCTTTCCATGTTTTTTGTTTTGATGGGCAGATGAAGCTTCATGATGCATTAAAGCCTTTCATCCAATTGGTTTACTCCAGTGCAATGCTTCAAAAAGCTTCTTTTGCTCTAGGAGGACATCTATGCCTTGTTTCCACTGAGCTGAACAGACCGTTCTATTCGGGACCGGAACGATATTCTGAGCGTTTCCACTGTAAAATTGACCCATCAAACTGTTCTGGACACTAACCCTTTCGATCTTAGGTCCACAGACGACCGCAACGGTATGGTTGGGGTGGAGCACTGTAGTCACCTGATGATTGGCAGAAAGTGATGACGACTCGAACGTGATGATGGCTACACGCTAGCAATGATGCAAGTAAGCTAGCAGTCTGCACTAGACATGTGCCGTGGAAAAAAGTGCTTAGTGGAAGTGGGGCTTTTCTCTAAAGGGTGGAAAAGGTGCTTCAAAGATGCAAAATAACATTTTAAAAATTAAAATAAAAAGTCATTTTATCCAAAAGCATAAAAATGTGACAAAGCGGTGTCACAGGGTGAAGGAGGGCACATAAATGTGATAAGATGTTTTATTTCCTTCTTTCTGAAAATCACAACAGCTCTGCATCTCCATCTTCAGCCAAGCTTCACCCCCCCCCCCCCCCCCCCCCCCCCCCCCCCCCCCCCTCCCGCCCCCCCCCCCCCCCCCCCCCACCCCCCCCCCCTGATCGGCACACGCTGTGAAGCCTCAATACAGAGCGTCACATCACTAAATAAACCTGGGGCTTTACAGGGCCAACTCCCCATACCAACATTTATGTTTTTATTTAATCATCTATTTGAGACTGAGTCCGGACTTCCTGATGGAACTTCTGGTCAAATATCAACCCAACATAAGACAAAGGATGCAGCATTGACGGATGACCCGGACTGTTGTAGAAGAAACTGGTGGAGCTGTGAAGTACCTTCTGTGCAGACAAAGCACCAGCTGACATTCACGTGTTCGTGGTTCTTGACCCCCCGGCGAGGAGTGAAATGGTTGGGGCAGACGATGCTGTTGTTGGAGAGTATGATGCTGCCGGCCGCCATGCACAAGTCTGTGGCGTGATAGGCCACTGGGCAACGCACACATCGCACCAGGCGGCCTGCAGACAGACACCAGAGAGCTCACAGCTGCACACCTGAGAATGGGAACAGAGCAGCTTTCTGCTCCAGTTACCTTTAGAGATGGATGAGCTGCTGGGATTGGCAATAAAGCAGGTGAGGCAGACGTGGATAGAGCAGCGGAAACCTCGGTTGACTGGGGCAGTTGGGGCGTGATTTGTGATACACTTTCCGTGGTAGAACTTCCCACACACAGGAATCATGCAGCGGCGTACATCCTCACCTCGCTTCTTACACACAAAGCACGTGTGGACGCCTGCAGAAATCAAGAGTCTGTCATTGGAAGTGTGGACTTCTACATGAATGATGCTCAGACACTAATGCGCACCCTTCTCTGCACACAAGCTGACATTTGATCAGAACAAAGTGTACCTGATTTGCACTCTGGACAGATAAACTTCCCTTTGGGGGCGTCAGCCAGAGAAATGCAGGGCAGGTGGAAGGCTCCACAGCACTGGCCCTCACAGAGAAGCAGCTCCCCGGTCTTCTCACATACCTGAAACCAAAGATTTATTGGAAAAATGTGGTACAGTGTTCCCTCGCTATATTGTGGTTCACTTTTTGCTGTTTTTCTTCAGTGATTTTTCTCACGCCTTGCTTTTTTTAAACAACGCACTGTTTTACTTCCTGATTGGCTGTTGACCTTGTCAATCAATATCCAATCATGTCTCCTGTATGCTTAGTTTGCTAAATCTACAAAAATCTTGTTTACATTCTATAACCCAATGCCTACAATCCTTCTTGGATTTCACCGATTGCGGGTTATTTTTAAAATGTAACTTGTGATAAATAAGGGAATGCTAACTGTATTACAAATAAATAAGACAGTTAAGACTTGCATATTATTTCATTTGTATAATGATGTAGATGCTCTATGATTTGCAAAAAACAGTGGCAAAGCTTGCAGTTCCTTTCATATCCACTGGGACCTGATTCCAAACACTTTATTACAGCCTGGCCCCAGAAAGAGTTTAGATCTTTAAGAGAGAAAAATTATAAATGCAGAGGTTCTTTTTGATCTAATAAATTAACTTTAAAATAGCAGGTAGGTAGAGCTGTTCATTTAGGGCTGGAGTCTGCAACATGAGGCTTTGGAGCCACATGCAGCTCTTTTATCCCTTTATTGTGGTTCTTTGGCTTGGAGGAAACAATTTGAATAAATCAGAACCAGTTATTTATGATTGTTGTTACGCCTGATTTTGCAGCAACTTTTTTGAAAAGTTGCAACAAAAGTTATGATGTCTTTACTTTTTTTTTTCAAAAAGTACCTCAAAAATGTTCATTATTAGATAAACTTTACATTCTCATATTCCAACTCTTTTTTAAAATTTTGACATGTAAAGTAGGAAAATAACGCACCATCATCATATATAATACTGTATATTGTACACTGGGGTGAAAATAGATTTTTGTTTAGACAGGGCTTTGTGGAAAAAATATTTTAACGGATTACTGTACTAAAGAACTTGATAAATGCAGGAAATGGGCCGTCTTCTTTCTCATTTTCTTCTTCTCCTTTACTAATTTTAGCTGTTATAATAAAACAATTGTAAATATCTAAAATGTTTATTGTTTAGTATTAGGTTTCACTGTTATGCAGATGATACACAGTTGTATTTATCCATTAAAACTGACCAGAATGACCACATAGAGAAACGTAATGCCTGCATTAGAGACATCAAGACCTGGATGACAATTAATTACCACCTCCTAAAACCAGAAAAAACTGAGGTCATTATACTAGGTCCTAAATACCTGAGATTATCTATCTGATCAGATAGCCTCCCTGGAGGGTGTAAATAGAGCCTCCAATTTCACAGTTGGAAACCTAGAGGTTTTATTTGACCAGGATTTATCATTTAAGGCTCACATATCACAGGCTTGGAAAACTACCTTTTTTTTACCTACACAATATACCTATTATCAGAAATATTTTATTGAGAAGCGATGCTGATAATCCATGTATTTTTTTACGTCTAGGTTGGATTACAGTAACTCTTTGCTGGCAGCGTGTCCTAAAAGTTCTCTAAAAAGTCTTCAGCTTGTTCAAAATGCAGCAGCTAGATTGTTAGCAGGAACCAGCAGAAGAGAACACACTGTGTTAGCTTCACTTCATTGGATCCCAGTTGAATCTAGAATCAAGTTCAAAATCCTCCTGCTAACCTATAAGGCCTTGAATGGTATGGCCCCATCCAATATTAAAGATCTCATTGTGCCTTACCAACCAAACAGAACACTTCGCTCACAAAATGCAGGACTGCTTGTGGTTCCTAGAATTTCTAAAAGCACAGTTGGAGGTAGAGCCTTTAGCCACCAAGCTCCTGTTTTATGGAATAAACTCCCAGCTCATGTAAGAGAGACTGGCACAGTTTCTACATTCAAAGTTAGGCTTAAAACATTCCTCTGTAGACAGGCTTATTACCAGATGGTAATCAGAGAATATCTAAGTTACTGCAGCCCTACCTCACTTACTAATGAAGGTTTGGGGAATAATTATAATTTTCATTACATCCATTATACATACTTCTCCACAGAGCTAAGCAGAGGGAAGATAGTTTGATAAACCGGGCCATGGTGGCCTATTCCCTCTGCTTAGTGGGCTTACGCGGGTTTAGATTAGATTAATAATGTATTTATTTTGACATGCTAGAACTGCAGATTTTCTATTATTATTATTATTATTCCCATCCCCTATTTATGCCATATTACACGCAACTTACCAGTAACATGTTTGAATTAAATTTCAATACCAATTAGTTGCTAGCAGGCTACTAGAAGTTAGAAGCTGGGGAAAGTATGGGGCACTGGGGTTCTGTCCTCTATTACTTCTCTCCTCTATTCTTTATTACTTACCCAGTACTTTACTTTATTTAGTTTATTTAGGATGAACTTTCTAGCTTCAGTGAAACTCTCCGATTCGTGCAGTGAATGATGGGAAGTTTTCACAGACTGATTTCAACAACCTAAAGGGTTCAGACACTCTACTGGTTACCTGGAGAAACCCACCTGACATATGGTTTCTTTCATGGACGCCGGTCCTCCTCTGTCCCCTATTATCTTCCTCGCCAGTAAAACAGAGTCGTCACTGAGTCCTAAGTCATCCTTTGCAGAGGAGAAGCTGTGGTCCAGGCTGTACTGCTCACCCTTGATGATGAAGAAGTAAATGTGTTTTTGAAGTTTTGAGGCAAAGAGAAGAAAAACTTTGTATAAAAAATAAAGGTGCCTCACCTCTCCCTCTGACACATCCTTCAGGTCGTCTGGGGTGTGCTGCTCCTCAGCTTGAGGAGCATCTGCTTCTGCTGTCTCCACCTGCCTGGGGTCAGGTGGAGATGGGGCTGGATGGGGGGGCAGAGCAGCTCTGTGACTGATCTGAAAAGATGGTGTGGGTGTGCAGGTGGTAACCTCAGAGGTTGGCGTGGGGGTCAAAGCTACTTTATTCTTCTGTTTTAATGGTGGTGGTGGAGCAGAATCTGGGCAGAAACATGAGAGGAAAAGACAAGGTTTCAGTTTAAATTAACGTCTAGAAAGGAAAATACAATTTATATGGAAGAAAAAAACAGCAAAAAGGCTTTATCTTTTTTAGTTTGGTCTGATTGATCAGTTCTTTAGTATTCCGATTAGACATAAACAATTTCAAACCTGTTGTACACAAAATACATTTTTTTTTAGAACTCGAAGTAATTTCTCCCTCCACATTTTGCCTTTTTAACAGATATTAACATCCAGGTGAAGTTTGGAGAAGATCAGATCCATAGACAAACATGACTGATGTGAACGAGGCCCAGCATTTCCACTGTACAAATTAAAACAACACAAACTGGAATTCTAAAGACATCCATGTTGGACCATCAACTCACCTGAATGAGAGGTAGAGCTTGAATTATTTCTTAGTCCTTTGATCTGCAGAACAGAAAAAACATTATGAGACTCTATTATCTTTATCTACTATCTTTAATATGATATTAACCAGCTCAAAGTATGTTTTTGAGGAAGAGATTTCATATATTAAATAATAAGAACTGATAAATTTTACCTGTTGGTGTCATTGAGAATTCAGTACAATTCTTTCAAAATAAAGCCAACAAAATATATAAATACTCAAATATTGGGGAAATGACTCCTATTATCATAATTTATTTAAAAGACTTTTAAAGTAACCTAAGCTGTAATTTTTCTGCGTTTTGGTTTACTTTTACTGCACACATCCATACTGTGAGGTTCCAGATTAATTCATAGCCTGTTCTGTACCTTCTTCTTTGGGCCTGTTGACGCTTCTGCTTCCAGACAGTACTCAAGAATCTTCTGAGTGGGTTTCCTCTTCCGCTTCTTTTCCAGCACAGGAAGACTAGCTGCGAGTGGAAAGTTAGAGCCACATTATCTTTTATCTTTAATGAGAGCTATTTCATATCTTTGTAACTTAAAGTTGGATGTTCTGCCACAATCAGTTCCAAAAAAGCATTCAACTAAATGCTTCAAAAACCGTTAAAATAAGCAAAGAAAAAAGCAGGAATGAGAGAAGATTTTACAAGTTTTTTTTGAAAATCAGATGACATCTTAATAATATGAATTCAACACACCTTCCCTGTTGTCTTGAGGAAGCACTTCTGACAGCAGGGAATCCACCTCAGGTGGGGGCGTCAGTGTGTCAGTGGACAGCACCGAAGTGTCTTGAGGACTGGTTTGTTGTTTGCTGGAAATTTGCATTTCCTGTGGTGTCGTTGCAGCGACTTCCTCTGGAGGAGGCGTCTGTATTTCAGGGAGCACAGTCGGCGAGGGGCGGTCACTCGCGTTGTGGTCAGAGTCCAGAAGTTCAGGCGCCAAGGTAACTGGTGTTGGACTGACCTGAGAAAACAAAACCTGTGAGTTTCACACCGATCTGGACTGAACTTACAATGCCACACTTTGTAAGAGCTTCAAGGCTGCAGCAGAGCTTACTTTGTAAGTTTTTTACCTTTCCAATCAACTGGAGAGGCTTTTTGGTTTTCTTCCTCGTGCAGAAAATTTGCTCGTACTCTTCGGTCCATTCAATCAGCCTCTTGCTGGGTTTTCTTATCCGTTTATGGGCTGAAAACACATGAATTAGCGTTTAAACTGCAGGGAAACGGTTCAAAGACGCATGTTTGTGACTGGTCAATGCCTAGAATGTCTTTGGTTTAAAAGAACTCAACTTTTTAGGATTAGTGTAGTTATTTTTCAGTCTAGTCCTAAAAAGACACCATCCTGAGCGCAAATTCAAACTGGATTCAGATTAAATTCTAAAACTGAGCCGTCTGTGGTTATTTTTAAGTCCCGCTCTCATCCTCTTTAGATCTATTTTTAAAGCTGTGTTTTTTTTAATTATGATTATGCTGATTTTAGGCTAAACCAAAAAAACTTGTATAATTTTCTAGGACATAGTTTCTACAAAGTGGCAGTAGTTCATCATAAATTTCCCTCTTAGTTGTTGGCGGGACTGTTGACTGATAATTTCCCTCTCTCATTTTGTTTACATGCTCTCCCATTAGCTTACAGCCCCTCACAACCCCAAGCTAACATTAGCGGTGCAACAAAAATGGGCAGCGGTATCTGAGCTATCCAGCCACACAGTTTGGAGCCTGATGCCAGCTCAGACGAGGACAACGAAGACATACATGGATGTATGTGTCTGCAAGTGGATGCATCAAAATGGAGCACAGCAGGGAGCAATTGTAGTTTGTACATTACTACAAGCTTTTTTAACCGCATTTTTCATCTGCTCCTGATTCACCATAATTTGAATAAAAATACTCAGAAATACAGTTTTTACCTTAATTTTCTTAATATATGTCCTCCATCATGAGAAAAATCCTACCAGAAAATGTTAAAAACACCAAAAAAAAAAAAAAAAAAAAAACAATTTTCATTGGAGGGGCTCTTTTCAGACAAGGCTACATAGGTCTTATTGCTTGTCATTGTATATGTATGTAGGTTGTGTTTATAATGGCATGAACATGGTTTTTCTGTACATTTAACATCCAATAAGTTCCATATTAGGCAGACTGATCTTACCTCCTGGAGTCTTGTCTTCTTCTCCGGAGTTGTGCGCAAAGCTTGAATCTCTCTTGATGAAGTCTGAAATGAGGCAGTTTGGCTGTTCCTCCGCCGTGTCATGCTCCTCCTGCTCCAAAGGCACCGAGATTGTTAGGTTCTCCTTTGCTCTGCTCCATGAGTTCTCCTCCTGCTCTTCCCCAACCACCACATTGCCCCCTCCAGCTCGCTCCTCCC
The DNA here is from genome assembly GCA_036245035.1 of Adrianichthys oophorus. Taxonomy (NCBI): domain Eukaryota; kingdom Metazoa; phylum Chordata; class Actinopteri; order Beloniformes; family Adrianichthyidae; genus Adrianichthys; species Adrianichthys oophorus. Next base: position 21,784,129 of record BSAI01000201.1, on the reverse strand, counting down.
AGCTGCTGCTCTGGAAGTCCACAACTCTTGATGACCACGCCATGTTTTCCAAGGAGTCCTCTGCTGGCATCATTTCTAAAAGAGACTCCAGACCTGGAAAACCGGGTCCAGACTTGACAGGAGAACAAGGTGCCCTGCGGTTGGGTTTCCTTTTGAACCAACCAGAGCTGCTTCTCCTGTTGGAGGACTTCTTCGATGTCTGACTTGCACCTCCTTCATTTAAAGCTTCCACGCTTTTGTCTGTGATTGCACTGGAATCACTCAGAACATATGCAGTTTCTTGATCCCTTCCTGCAGAGGCATCTTCTCCTGGCATCACCAACGGCTCCTCCTTAACATGTGCGCTCGGTGGTCCAATCTCCAGCTCGAGTGGCGCTCCGTCACGCTCCCTGGTGTCATGCAAGTCCTTTAACATCATGAGAAAAGTACTGAACTTGCAGTTTGGCTTTGACTTGAAAGAAATGGGCTTACCACTTCTGTCAGCCCCCAAAGATTGGAAAGAAACCTCATCCACATTTTTGAAAGCTCTGAGAAAGGAAAACGGTGATGGAGGAGATGGTGAGTATTTGTCTGAGGATTGACCTTTGTGCTTTGTTTTGACTTTTGAAGTAAGTGGGATGAAATCCATCGGTGGAGTTGAGGATACTGAAAGGTCTTCGTCTTCACTCTTGACATCTTCATTGTCATTTGAATCAGAAAATATTAAAGAGGGGGAACTGCTGCTTGAAATTTTGCCCTGATCACATTCACTTTTGTCAGTATAGTGCGATTTCAAAGCTTTTATTTTTGTATAAAACTCCAGTTTGGTTTTATGATTCTTCACAACTTGATCAGCCTTTCTGAAAGATTTGAGGATTTGTCTTTGTTCAGCTTTCTTTCCAACTTGTTTTGTTGAATCGTTCATGGCCCTCAGCGCTCTAGTCATCAGACGATTGCTGGCTGGTAGGTGTGCAGGTTGCGTCCGGAGGACTCTATTCACTCCTCGAACACGTTTAGATTTGTTAGAAACCTTCTTGGTTTTTCCAGAACGAAAGCTTTCAGGTATGAGGGAATTCTCACACAGCGGCTCTTCTTCACGGTGACCCAGCACAGCATTTGCAGTAGATGTTGAGACGGATGAAACGTTTTTTTCTGAAGCATTTTCCTGCTCAAAGGATTTGTTTGGAACAACAGAACCAGGATTGTTCTTGCTTTCTGAATGGTCTGTTTGTTTGGAAGTTGACTGAGTCTCTTTGCCTGTTTTTGCATTTAAAACGGGTTCTTCTTCTACTAACTTAGAACCCAGGTCAACAGCAGACACACCAAAAACCTCAATCCTATTCCCAAGTGACTGGTCTGTGGAAAGGTGAAGCTTACCAGACCTGTCAATGGTGTTGACTTTCTTTACAGAAACCTTTTCAGGTTCAGTCACACTGTGGTCTTTGGAGGCACTAGTTCTACTGTCTTTCTGTGGGGATTGAAATGTTTTCGTCACATCAGATCTCTTTTCTTTTTCGTTGCACACAACCACGTCAGCGGAAAAAAAAGTTCCGCTTGAGTTTAGATACCTCCTGTCCTTAATCTCTTTGCGTATCAATTTTACATAGGGCAACCTACACTTTGAGACTAGATTTGTTTGCTTCTCCAGGACTGATAATGAGTCATTGGATTTAGATTGTAAACAAGGCTTTATAGTCTTGTCGATTTTCTTTTCTTGGTCAAAAATAGTGTTGTTCACTGGTTTAGTAGCATTCTTGACTGGATTTTTAGTTTCACTGACATTCTTTTTACTCTTAAGAAGGCTTGATTGGCCATCAAAATCACATTTTTTTGAGAGCTCTGAAGCTCTTTCATCATCTGTGTTTTCACTCTTGCCAGATGGCAAGTCAGTGACAGAATCCGTTGACTTAGTGAATGATGGTCTAGGCTTTGAACACACTATCTCAACAGAAGGCAGAATCTTCTCTCTGTCCATCAAATCAGGCTGGTCCACAAAAGCTTCAACTGAATCAGAAGTCTTAATAACAGCCTGATTGTTCGTACAATTCAAGGTGCTTGCTTTTTGGAGTACCACACTGGTTTCTGCTGGCTTAGTCTTATCTAACAGCGATGATGGGTCTCCAGATCCACTAACATAGGAGGGGGTAGATGTGACAAGTGTCTTTTTACAAACAATAGATGAGTTCTTTTTCTTAGAGGGTGTCTTACTGAAGAGAGAGCGGTCTGGTATGGGACTGGTAGTCTTGGGTCGTCTGTCTTTACCTGATTTGCTAAACCAAAGACCACTTTGAACCTCCGGCTGCTTCTTCAGCTCTTTGGCCACCATGACAGACGGCTGGGAGGGAACAGAGTTCGTTTGACGTTCAAGTGCTTTAGGACACAAAATTTTAGGGACTGACTCAAGGTCTGAGTACGGACATTCCTCATTGTTTCTGTCTGTGTCTTTAGGGCTACTGTGCAGTGCCTTTTTAGCATGTTTTCTGTTGGGGTCCTTTGAGGATTTGCTCTTCTTCTTGCTGGAGGATTTACCTAAAGTGCTTGGCTTTTCTGGAGTTGTGATCGGGGAGGAAAGGGATCCATTAGTTAAGTGCGATGTTTCAGAAAGAGTGCAGGCAGGTAAAGTGAAAGGAGTAAAAGTTGGCTGAGTCTTCTTTTCGCTCTCTGGTGGGGAGCTGAAGTGGCACAGGTCATCAATGGAGAAAGACATAGAGGCCATTTTTGGTCGATCAGGCAAAATAGATTCAGCCTCTGCCACGCTGAACTTCCATGATTCCTGGAGACGTTTTGCAATCTGGACAAAGATAAGACAAACACCATATTACAATCTACAGAAACCCTTTATTCTAGAATTTATGGTTTAGAGAACTTTTTTAGTTGCCTAAGAAGACAATCTGTCAACCTTTCCTTTAGGCATGCGTTTACTTTCTTGTAAATTAAAGACTTATAATTACAGTGCACTTGTTGTTCTGCACCCTTTGTTTTCCTCTCCGGCGCAAAAGAAGAAGTCTTTCAAATTCAAATCCTCCATGGAACGAGTGGATTGATTTGTCCTCGACCCAGACCAGCTCTTCTGGCTGCCCAAAGGTTCTGACGTGGTAAAGCCGACAAGGCCGATCACTGGGTTCTGAAAGAACAGTTTATCAGTCACAATGAAATCTGACTCAAAATCTGCAGGAACGCAAGACTTACAGAGCAACACATGAACACCTATCATATACAAATGTCTATAAATTGGGTCAAACTCTAAATCTGAGAAGTTTCACAATGAAGCTGAACAATTAATTGTTTGTCGTATTTCATGTCACTGGTTGGTATGAAATTATAACCTGGTGTCCCAACAAACATGCAAGGAAAACCAATGTAATGCAAAGGAGATGCTCTGTATCGTAACGCTGATACATTTTTTGATTAGAGCGCAGCTTGACCACCTTTTGTAAACAACCTATGTGGTGTGGGACAACGTGGATGCAGAAAAAGATCTAACAAAGAAAACACCTTGAATGCCTACATTGTTTTTATCATTCTACTATAAAAAAGTAACCACAATTGCTTAAATATATACATTTGTTTTAATTGTTAAGTAGTTGTAGTGAACCATTATTCTCCAAACAAAAAAATTCTTTATAGGTTACTTTGGATAACTGGCAAACCAGGTCCCAAGTGTCTAACTACAGGCCTCAAGGGTCACCGTCTCACTACTTCTCCAAAAACACCTGCCCTTGCAGTTTCTTAATACCAGGATCCACCTGATCCAGGTAACTAGCAACGTGAAGGGCAAGATTTTCTGGAAAACAAGCAGATACTAATAAGATACAACACTGGTTATCATAGCTAGTTAAGAGTCTTAACACACCAACCTTTCACTTTGTGGTAGACTCCCTGTGCATGGTCAACAACCACCTCACACGGCCACCACGGTCTTCGGTTGAACTTTGCCCAAACCACTTCGCCTTCAACAAACCTCAGAGGAGGCAAAGATTTTTTCTTTAGGCTGTTTTGCTGCTGCAAAACAAAGGAGATTTTATTAAACTTTATGATTCTTTCATAAACTACAAACAAGGTTCTAACCTGTCAGCATAAATGTTGAAGATTTCAGTGTATACAAAGAGTACTAACGGCCCTCATAACTGCTGTTTTCCTTTGTGAATGGTTTAATAGACTGGGTGCATAAGGATGCCTGATCCAAGAATGACTGATACTAACTCCTCTCTCCAATTAGAGTTTTTTGAAGAATACTTTCACATTGTACAATATTTCTTAACTAACTTCATAACAATCCGTGATAATACAGCTGATTTTTACAAACTTTAATCTTTAAAATGTTCTTTTATTTAGATAATTGAAGCAGGGAAAACGTATTTAACTCTCCAGTATGTTTGCAGTTGCTCTGATCCATTCTTTCTTTTTGTCTTTTGAATATAACTAAATGTAATTTTAAAGATTTTTCAGAAACCTTCTTCAATTAAAAATACAAGTAAATTTGAATGTTAATTAGTGGGGAAAGCTGAATAACACTAATAAAGTCATAAACCTAATGACTTAAAGGAGACATATCAAGAATACAAGAAAGGGGAAAATAGAAGAGCAAGAAGGCGGTATCTTAATTGCCTTTTTGTTGTTTCATGTGGAATTTTAACTCCCTGCCAGACAAAAGGGATGGAAACAAACTTTTAATATTGAATATGAAACAATTCTAGACGCCCGAATATTTACTGTTATCAACTTAAATTTTAACTAAATGAAGCTTTTAAAATCTGACCTTTCTTTAGGCATAGGTTGAGCATCACACACCAGAAATCTAGACTATCCCGACAGGCGGGCGGATCCAGTTAACGACGGGCTTTTCCTGCCCCTTTCATCACACACAGAAAGCGAGAGTCTAATTCCCCTAACAACAACCACAGTTCAGCTCTCCCTCAGTGTCTGGGCTTATAAGTAAAGTCAAGGCAACCATGATTGGTAATGAGAAATCATGTCAACAAGCTAATGAGTCGATTGTTATGAAAGGTCAACACCAGTGAGGTATTCTGGTGCGATATTCTACAAGCATTTTGTGTCTTTCACATAAGTTGTGCATTTGCAACTTAAGCTACGTTCACACCGGGCATGTTTGGCACATTCAAGAACGTGCTAAACGTGGGTTTTTGAACACACTTTTAGCATATGGTGTTCACACAGGTCTGTCACTACCCAAAGGAAGAGGCTTGGTGCGATATGGCAAAGCGGTGCAAATCTCACGAATCTTGTTTCAGGCTTTTTCTGGCGTCATATAATTCCAGCCGAGCATAAACCACAATTACTAATTCATCTTCTGTGATCGCTTTTTAAATGGTCGGCACTTCTTTGTTTTAAAAAGAAAGCTACACATACATCACTTGGAAATCTGAGTCACCGATTGGTCTAAATTCAACTGGCTTAACTTTCAGAACTTGCTAAATTGTCGCGCATTTTGTACGTAGCGACCGAAAACTGACAAAAAATGTGCATTGTGACACGTGAATGAAGGAAGTTTTCAATGCAAAAGCTCGAAACGAGCATTTGCACGCATTTACATAGACTTTTCATGGGAAGTGGTTGCTCGGACGAGTGTTTCCAAGCCTGGTGTGAACATAGCATAAGAGAAAACATTTGTGACCAACTTGTAAACAAATTGAAAAGTTAGAGTATTTAGGGAAACTTGCCACTGATTGCTTTGAGGAGCTGTCATTGAACAGGAACAGCTCAGAGTCGCTGTACCACTCATCTTCTGAGCCGTCCCAGTATCTCCTGCGTAGACCAGACGACTGGGAGCGTGTGACCACTTTCACAGAGGGCAGCGCAGCTTCCTTAGAGTCTGAATTCAGTTTCCTAGGAGAAGACTCTGAAGCATTCTCTGTCCTCTGGTCTCTGTTCCTCAAACCTCCAATGGGAGATGTAGTCCCTTGCTCTTCATCGTTATCTTCCTCCTCAAATAAAGAAGACTCAAAGTGGAGCAAACCGTTTGCAAAGGGGCTGTTACTATCTAGAGAGAAAGCTGGGCTTGGTGGGCCTGAGAAACAACTTTCGGTCTTTTTATCTGCCCCCACAGAATCTGTAAAATGTGCAGAGTCCAAGTCAGATCTTCCTTTTTGAACCTCAACTTGCTTTTGTCCAAAAGCAGGCTGAGCAGGTGTGTCTTCTCTGGTGGTTGTCTGGCAGCCAGAAAACTTTCTGCAATCAGACCAGGAGTTCTTCTCCACCTCCACCCTATCGCTCTTCTGTGCCCCCCACTTCCAGGCACTCTCCGTCTCCTTCAGAGGCAGGACCAAGTCAGACTGGCTCACCATGGTGGTGAGATGCTGCAGCCTCCTCAGAGGGCTGTAGGAAGAAGACGTTGAGGAAGAGTCCACCTGTGCAAACGTGTAGACGGATGTGCGCTTGAGGGAGGAAGCCGCTGCAGACATTGTTAGGTCAACCTTGTGGCTGTGCCGTCTGGAGGGGCCTGAGAGGGTGGATGGGTCATGGGTGGAGGTCAAAAGGCAGCTGGCATGAAGACTCTTACTTCCAGGGCCTGAGGAAGGCCCACTCATGATGGCATTGTCACCTCCTAAAACATGAAGACAAGAATATATGAAAAAATTCCAAATGACAATGTAAATACTTCAAAAGATGGAAGCGTTTGTATTTTACAGGTTTTTATTATATAATCAGCATTGTAAACCTTCAATGGCTTATAAAAGTCATTACTGCTGTTTTTTTTTTAAATGCCAATATTGTGGGAAAAGTGAATTGTTGCATCCCTTCTGCAGAGCAGTATGTTTATGTTAAAAGGCTCAAGCTCTGTCAGTTCTCGAGTTTCTGTCTCCCTCTTCGACCACCAGAGGCAGCCTTCTCCTGAGTAATGACTTTTTTCCTGAGCCTCTTCTGCACTCCAACTCCCATCAGTCTCTGCACTCCGTTCCCAGGTCTCACCAGCTGTTCCTCATCATCAGAATCACCACAAACAGTATTTAGGCAGACACCGGGCAAAGTCTAGTTTTGTTGTTGCATACATTCTGAGCGCTTCTCCTGACTTTTCTCGGTTTATCCTGACCCTTGCCTATTTTGACTCTGTCCTGCTTCTCTCTGTGTACTTTGACTCCTGCCTGGTTTTTGACTTTGTCCTGCCTTGCCCATGTCTGTCTGATCGCTCTATTAAAGCAGTTGCACATGGATCCAAACGCCCCTGTCTCTTTGTCACAAACGCGTGCTGTGCTAAATCTAGGGATTTATTATTTATTGTTTTCTTACATTACACAAAGCCTAATATAAGCCAAATAAAGGTTTTCTTCATTGCTATGTGCTTATTAGCCAATTTAAAAGATATATTTTCCAAATTTTTAGTTTTTAGTTACTGCTCTGTTATAAACAAATCATATATTGAACTGAAATAAAATCTTAACCCAAAACTTGAGGTTTGTACTAAATCTTGTGGAAGATGTATCGTTGCATCTCTACAAAATTCTGATTTAGCTGAGTAAAAAAGTTGCATTTGAAAAGCAAATAATGGTGGAAAAATGTTAAAAAGAAGCAAACAATTGTTACAAAAGGCTAAAGAAATTAATATAATGCCTTAAATTGTTAAAATGTCTTAAAGGATTCATTTTTTGCACTCCTTCCTGTTCTGTCAGTGCTGCAGTTACTAACTCATCCCTTCTGTCTTATGGCAGATGTTTCTGTGTTTTTGTCCTTCCTATCCTCTCATATCACGACTGATCACAGCAGATCTGGTTCTATTGGAGGTTTCTTTGCATTCTTCCCTCGGACAACACGCGTTTCAAATGACCACTTCCACTGAAAAGTCTACGTAAATGTGCATATATGCGCATTTCGGGCTTCCGCGTTCAAAACTTTGGCGATCACATGTTGCTATGTAAGTTTTTACGCTTGTTTTTGGGCTCTACATTCTAAATCTAAATGTGTGACCATTGAATACACATTGAAAGTTAGACCAGGTCAAATTTTGACCAATTAGGGACTCCCTTTTCTACTCCAATTCTGATCCATCAACTTGCAGAAAAAATAGATACATTAATGTCTTAATTTTTCTCATCTGAGCTGGCATCTGGCTCAAAACTGTACGTCTGGATGCCTCAGATACTGCTCACCGATTTTTTCCTACACGAATGTTAGCTTGGGTTTGTCAGGTGCTATAAACTAGCGGGAGAGAGTGTAAAGAAAGGCTTGATGGGAAATTAGCCAAGGCTAACTTCTCCGCCATCTAATTTCTAATGAACTCTTGCCACGCTGCATGGTCAGAGCTCATGACCGTAGGTGAGTATTGGAACAAAGACTGACCAGTAAATTGAGAGCTTTGCTTTCTGGATCAGCACTCCACCCACCCAGAGAGGGCAAACTACCTTTCTCTGGTCAAGAGCCATGGCCTCAGATTTAGTGGTGCAGACCCTCATCCCACTTCAATTTCCCATACAAACTCAGCTGCAAACCACCCAAATGCATGCTGGAGGTCCTGGCTTGATGAAGCCAACAGAACAACATTGTCTGCAAAAAGCAGAGATGAAATCCTGTGGTCCCCAAACCAGACACCCTCCGGCCCCTGGCTGCACCAAGAAAATCTGTTGGTAAAAACTACGAACAGAACCGGTGATAAAGGGCATCTCTGTCAGAATCCAACATGCACAGGAAGCAGATCCGACTTACTACCGGCTATGAGACTGAACAGTCCTCAGTAAAGCTCCCCGGACTCCCAGAGCACCTTCTTCAGGACACCACAGAGGATGTGGTCGAACACCTGCTCCAAATCCACAAAACACATGTGGACTGGATGAGAGAGCTCCCACGAACCATCCAGTTCCACGACAAGGATGGAAACCGCACTGTTGTTCCTGGATCTGAGGTTCAACTATCATCCAGTGTGAACACCATATGTTAAAAGCCCGTTCAAAAATGCCCATTTAGAGCATTCTTGATCACATATCACATGCCCCGTTGTTTACGTAGCACTAGAGGCAGCTTTCCTCTCCACAGTCACTTGTTGCTTGTTCTATGGTATTACACCAAAAAAATCCTCCATGAGGTCACCTATATAGAGCCTATTAATCAAAATACAATTAAAACAATTTGGCCTGATAATGGATAGATCTGAATTAAATGGGACTGTGACAACCTTAGGTAGTTGTGCATTACTGTCTCTTCAAACAGTGCTTTAGTTTCCACTACTGCACTGCCTAAGGTTAAGATTAGGGTCAATATTGGGATAAGGCCATCCTAATAAAGATGGACCAGCAAGAGGTGGCGCAACCCTAAAGTGACTGTCAGTACCCCAACACACAAGAACACAGTCTTAAATAATCTAAAATGATGTGGATTTAACCATTTCAATAAATGACATTCAATTTGATATGTGAATTTACTTTTTATAAATAGACTGAATTACATTAATAGCTAAAATAAAATGAAATCAAGGCCATAAATAAGGTAATGAACATGAGATTGATTCTACATGATTTAGCTAATGTTTTCCTACCTATTTTAGTTTTATACATAAGGAGTAGGGATGTTTTACAAGCCAGATACAAGAAAAGAATGTTAATGTTTACTAAAATGTTGAAAGTTTGAATGGTTTAAAGCACGCCGCAGTCATGCTAAAGACTGTAGTGCAGTAAAAAGGGACGGAAGAATCAGAAGATGGTCTCAATGCTAAGGTAGCATTCACACAAGCCTACATTTCACAGCACACAAAAACGCGCGTGGCGCGCGGAGATGTCAAAAATAAACACGTAAACAGACTCACAAACGTTTCCCGGATCGTCCCAACGTGACATTTTAGCCTAAATCAGCTCATCTGTTTATCCTTTGATGACGCTTTTATCACATCAACGCTAAGGTCAGCCGGTAAAATGACGCGGCGCGTGCGCGCTCAACGAGGCCGTTCCTCTCTGGGGGGAAAAAAAAAAAACGTTCAAACCCTCATAGTCACTGTTTAAGCTAACATACCGGCGCGAGACCCGCGCGCGTGCACGCACGAGCGTGTGCGTTAGCCACAGAGAGTGACACAAACGCCAAGCGGCTGCACACGGGTTCACGCACGCGCACTGCCTCACACACACGTCCGCGTGCACGGGCTTTCCCTCCGTCGTCTGTGCATCAAAACGAGAAAATCACGCGGAAAATGCCGCGTGACGCTGGCTCCGCCGCGAGAATCTTACCATTCCGGTGTCGGCCTTCGCAAACGTGACCTCCAATCTGCTCATTTTGACGTTTAAAGGTGCGAATTTCCCGTTTTTTGGAGGCGGGTGAACACAGACCAAACGGCTCTACTACTAGGCCCGTATCCTGTGAAACTCAGCCCCCCCCCCTCCACCACCGCCACCTCCCTCCTCCCCTACGTGCGCTAAAGCCTGGTCCAGCCTGGTCCTGGCCCCTGGATTGAAAATCTGCTGCGCTCCAACACCCCCCTCCCCTTTTCGCTCTAAAATAACTCCAACTTTATCATTCCCCCCGTCCTCAGATGGATGCGCGCGCTTCTTCTGTTTCCTGAGTCTGCCTGCTCCTTCAGTCATGTCTCTGAGCTGCACGCGCTGCCAGGCGTCACCACCGCCTCCCTCCCCAGCCTGTCCACAGCATGGAGAACAGAGGGGGCCGTAAATATCATTTTCCCTTAAGAAAAATAAAATCAAGTAACTCCAATTATGATCTTACACACGTCAAATACATACACGTCACACCCACCAATAAATGCCCCGCCCTCTTTCTTAATTAGAAGCATCAATTTAAAAAAAACAAAAAAAAAACGATCACCTCTGACATGTCATAATGCAAACTTTGTGCCCACAACTGTCATCTTCCTCCTGACCACCAGCACCCAGAAAAGACGCTCAGATCGAGATAGAGGGAGGCTGGAGACAGAGTGGAAGGCGTCCCCAGACGAGGAGCCGCTCGCCTGAGCAGCAGAGAGACGGAGCAGAAAGTCTAAACCGGAACAGCAGACGCTTTCCCTTCATCAGAGCAGTTGCAGCTGAGGCTCTGACTGCACACCCGGTCTATTCAAAATGGAGTCCTCCAGCCTTGGAGAAGAGACGGAGGGGAGGGAGGAGGGGGGTGGGGGACAGGCCACAAAGTGTTAATAAACGCTCGGTATAAAGTTCACCGAGAAAAGTGAAGCATCAGACCTCTGCTGTCAAGCTTTCTGCTTTCACCCACATGTGGAAAAGTCGTGTTACCCTCGATTGTGTGTGTGCGTGCGTGTGTATGTTGGGAGGAGGTGGTGTCTTTTCCTTGATTCTCTGGTGCGTGCATAATGACGGGATTTGAACCGGCGAACAGCGTCGTTTGGTTGCACCCTTTTTTTCTGCTGCGTAAAGTGAGAGGCTAAAGCTGCAGAGTCCCCATATGTGCGTTAAAAACATTCACGCATATGTGGACCTTCAGACGGTTATGACATTGGGGACTGAGGGGGCGTATTTTCAGGTGTGGTTGCCCCCCCCCCCGCGCACAATCAACAATCTGTTCGCGTGAGGGGGGGTTTCCAGCCGACAAAAGCAGCCTGGACTGGTTGATCCATGAAGTAAAAACACCGTCGAGGCAAACAGGGTCATTGTCGAGGAAAAACACGCATGTGCGTGCGTTTATTCACCCCCCCCCCCAACCCCACCATGCACGCTGAACGGGAGGTCCCCCCCCCCGTGCACTCGAGGGGCAGCCTCCGTCCGTCATGCGTCTGGATGTCCGGCCTGGGTCGGACGTGGAGACATGGAGGAGTTATGGAGGAGATAATTATGCCAGAAAGCCTGCGGGGAGAAAGGAGCAGGACGGGGCCTGCTGCTGCAGCCCAGCGCAGAACAGCGCCCCCCTCAGGCACACATGCGTTCAGACGTGACGGGCCGTTTTAACATTAATTCAATAGTCTGCATCGTTTCTTCCTGATCCAGCAAAGCCGCACTTCACCGTCTAGAGCACGTTTTTGTGACCATACAATTACTTGAAATAATATTCTCCTATTGATCAGTATTTTTTTTATTTCTTTGAATTAGTCATTATACCAGGTACACATTCAGTTTAAATATTGTTAATGAAAAGGAGGAAAATTTATCAAAATTATTAATTTGATTGAAACAGTTAAATTTAAAGGAGGATTGGCCCATCTCATTTTCAACCTATAGGCCTAGTGGTAGAGCTGTTATTAAGGAGTCTATATCATGCAAAAATCAACTTTTTAAGCTTTTAAGTGTAATGTAATATATTGTTATACAGTTGTGTAAAGTTTACTTTGAAAAGCTTAAGAATAGCATGATATAGGCCCTTTAAAATCATAGACATATACAGAGAGAACTGGACTGATGATCCCGTCCCCCTTCGTGTTACAAATAGGAAATACCTGTTGTTCACAGAAAGTCAAAATCCCATTGGCAGAACGGCAGTAGTCATTCACCATTGAGTTGTGGGCAGCTCCATTGGCGTGGAGCAACCCCACCCTCTTCCCTTCCTTGTTGCTAAGAGCTCTCTGTTTACATGCTCTTCTGCTGGCTGACAGTCGCTCTTAACCCCAACCTAACTTTACTGTTGCAACAAAAATGGTAAGGAATAATGGAGCTATCCAGATGCTAACTCGGACGATGAAAACAAAGACGTACACGGATCTAGTCACCAACAAGTGGATGCATCAGAATGGGGCGGAGCAGGGAGCTTTGTGGCCAGCCGATTACAGTCTCTATGTTGCAACTACAACCTTTTTCAAACTGTTTTTTTTTTGTCCAGTCCTGTTTCACAACAATTTGAATATTGAAATACTCAGAAATGGAATTTAGAACTTCATTTGCCTAATATATGTTCTCCATCATCAGAGAAATGCCAGCAGAGCATGTTAAAAACACAAAAAACAGGGTTTTCATCAGATTGGTGCTTTAAATAAAAGTCCTATTTTTGCCTGATGTGTTATATAAAAAGTAACAAAAGTACCACCCCCACCTGCAATCTTCATTACATCACTTGCCATCTGCCAATGTTTTATTTTGTTTATCATGCCTCTGTTTGGTGCAGTGCGATTCACATGTTGTCCCTCTTTCCCACTCTCCTACAGGGGAGCGGGAGAGATTTCTGACTCCAGGTGGATCGTCTGTGCTCCTGTCTTTGGCTGTGACCTCGCCTCTGACTCTTCCGGCAGCCCCAGTGTCAGGGCTTGCCCAGATACTCCCTCATCCGACCCACACGGGGAACACTCACCAGAGTATTGAGCGCCAGTCAGTTTACACTGCTTCCGGTCCATGGTTCACCCTTGGTGTCTCTCGTTGTGTCATCAAGCACTTTCCTTATAAGCTTATAAGCGACTTGCCAGCAATGATCTGACTGGTACAACGTCTCCCCTGCCATTCATGCCCGGCAATCCCGGGACTACTCCTTCGCTCAGCGTTTCCGCTTCCGGGGCACATCTTTCCCTGCTGGACAAATTCGATGGCAAAGCCGAACGCTGTAATGGCTTTCTGCTACAGTGCCAGCTGTATCTTCATCAACAGGCTCACCTTTACCCTACAGAGGAATCCAAGGTGTCCTTTCTGAGTTCGCTATTATCTGATGAGGTGCTAGAATGGCTGGCGGGGATCTGGTCCGGTGGCTCATTGCCTTTCCAGTCCTATGACGCCTTAATTCGTGATGTGTTTGTCCATCCCTCTGAGGGAAAAGAACCCGGGGAGCAGCTGTTGGATATTAAACAGGGAAAGGACACAGCAGCGGCTTACTCCTTAAAGTTTCGGACTCTAGCCGCTCAGACCAAATGGTCCCCCTGTGGACTCATAACTGTGTATCGCCGTGGATTGTCGTCTGAGCTGCAACGGGAATTAGCATGCCGTGACGAGGACCTTGATCTAGATCAGCTGATCGCCATGGCTATAAGACTGGATAACCTTATGAGAGCCAGGAAGCCAAAAAGCGTCAGAGCAGACCCTCCACCTGTGGTGGGAACCTCATTGAATCCCCACCTCGGAGCCGGTGCCGAACCCATGCAGCTGGGTTCCACCTGTCTGTCCCCGGAAGAGAGAGATTGGCGGTTTCGTGAGAACCTCTGCCTCTACTGCGGTCTTCCGGGTCATCTGCGTGCTGCCTGTCCCGATCGTCCCACTGCTGCCACCCGCTCTTCACGGGTGGCAGTTTCCGCAGTAGACGGTCGACCTGTGGGCCCGGGACGCATAAAGCATGTGACTGAGGACATCCAACTCTTGTATCATCCCAATCATCGAGAAACCATCCGGTTCTTTTCCATAAAGTCTTCTCAGTGTCCGGTCATCCTGGGTCTTCCATGGCTGGAAAGACATGATCCCTCCATCAGCTTGCCTTTGAAAGTACTCTCTTTTGACTCTCCCTCATGTCGCCAACTCTGCCTCCGGGGAGGTTTACCCCTAGGACATCGCACCTGTTCGTCTCCGCTCAACTCAACTCAACCTCAGCGACTCTGAAGTTCCCTCTGACATCACTTCTCTGCCACATCAGTACAAGGACCTACACGAGGCCTTCAACAAGCAGCATGCTACATGCATGCCACCTCACAGGTACTTCGATTGTGCCATTGAACTTATATCTGAGGCTGCGCCTCCACGGGGTAGAGTGTTTCCTCTGTCATTGAAAGAAACTGAAACCATGAAGGCATACATTCAGGATGAATTGGCTAAGGGTTTCATTAGGCCCTCCACATCCCCCACTTCTGCAGGGTTCTTCTTCGTCCAGAAGAAAGACGGAGGTCCATGTCCCTGTATTGATTATCGTGGTCTTAATGAAATTACTGTTAAGTACAGATACCCCCTGCCTCTGGTTCCGGCGACCCTGGAACAGTTACGCCGGCCGCGGTACTTTACGAAATTGGACCTGGGGAGTGCCTACAATCTGGTGCATATCCGAGAGGGGGATGAGTGGAAAACCGTCTTTTCCACTACCACTTTTGTGAACGACGTTTTCCGAGACATGCTCCACAGACACGTGATTGTTTACATTGAAAACATTTTAGTCTACTCCGACACCATGGAGGAGCATGTTTTACATGTGCGTCAGGTCTTGCAGCGTCTAATTGATAACAAACAGTTTGAGAAATGTGAATTCCATCAAACCACTGTATCTTTCTTAGGATATGCTATCAGTGCACAGGGGGTGGCCATGGACCAGGAAAAGGTGGATGCAGTGCTGCACTGACCTCGACCTTCTACAGTTAAAGAACTCCAACGGTTCCTGGGCTTTGCCAATTTCTACTGGCGTTTCATACGGAACTACAGTGTCGTGGCTTCTCCTCTGACTTCACTGCTCAAAGGCCCTCCCGCTCGTCTGCATTAGTCGCCAGAGGTAGATCTGTAATGAAGTCCACCACTATGTTAGACTGTTCTGACCCTGCCTGTTTTATGACTTTGCCTCTGCCTGCCCCTTATATTTATTAAAACTGGTTGCTTATGGATCCACACGCCTCCGTGCCTTCCTTACACCCAGCTGTTCTACAACTCCATCTGGATGAAGCCCATCTGCTACACTATTCAAACATGTCGTTGTTTATTTAAATATTTAGCTGTTATCTTAACTTGCAGCTGTTTATCTAGACGTGTTTGTTTATTAGACATATACTTGTTATTCAACCATGTAGTTGTAGATTTAATTAAGCTCACTTTTCTTTAATAGTTCTAGCACATCACCTATCTGTCCGGGGTTTGAGGATCTCTCCTTCATTGGGCAACCCTGAGGTTTCTTAGTTTCCCCCCCCCCAAAAAAGATAGTTTTTTTTAATGAGTTTTTCTTCACAGTGATAGAGGGCGTAAGGAGAGAGGCGAGAGGAGCAGAGATGTTTGTTCAGCTTAGTCTGTTTAACAACCAGCTATTGTTTACTTTTACATGTTTGATTTTTTGTTTCTTGCAATATACTGATGTCAGTCCAATGAGATAGCTATGGCTGTGACATTGGGCTATATATAAAAAAAATTGAATTGCTATATAACACCTATGACACCGCCACGTCATCATTACAGAATACTTCGCCAGATCTGGATCCAGCGGCAGGCGTACCCACTCCCTCTAATCCAGTGGATTTTGCAGCCATGTTTTTGGAGCATGGCGGAAACCTCCACCATCTGATGCTCGCCACTGATGCCATGTGGAGCGACTGTTAGCAAACCTAACCTAATGCCATCAGCGCCTCACACGCCACCTCAATCCATGCCTCTCTCACCAGTGGTATCAGGGGCTTCTTCCCCCGTAAGCAGTTCACTGTCTGGTCTCTTATTGCCGGATAAGTTTATGGGGATACCAGAACAATGCAATGGGTTCCTGATGCAGTGTCAGCTTTTCCTCCACCAGCAAGCTCATCTATACTCTACTGAGGAAGCCAAGGTGTCCTTTCTATGTTCCCTGCTGTCTGGGAAGCAGTTATCTGCGGTTTGGTTTGGGGTTCCGCTGCCTTTTCACTCCTATGCGGAATGTACTCAGCTCCTGCACGCTGTGTTCCCGCATGCCAGCAACGGGAAAGACCCAGGGGAGCAGATCATGGACATTAAACAGGGAAAAGAGATGGCCGTTGCCTTCTCCCTGAGATTTAGGACCCTAGTTGCCCAAACGGAGTGGTCTCCAGCTGCTCTTAAGGCTGTTTTTCGCCGTGGTCTTAATATGGAGCTCGAAAGCGAGATATCCTGTCAGGACGAAGACGTAGAGCCTAGAGCCCATAAGCCTAGAGACTCTACAAATGAGCCGTTTGCCATGACGTCCGCACACTCTCGCCACGAGCACTCACGTCCGGAGAACCCATGCAGCTGAGATCCACGCGCCTGACACTGGAGGAGAGAAGCAGGCGGATACCAGCGAACCTGTGTCTCTACTGTGATTCACTGGCCATGCAAGCTTCCTGCCCCGATCGTCCGCCTAAACACTCGGGTGGGCCGGTGAGTGACACTTTTCTCACCTTTGAAATACCTGCCGGATCAATTTCCTAAATCCAGACCTCAAACTCAACATCCAACACCAGGGGGTCATCCGTCTCTTTGCTATTGACTCTCCTCGCTGTTCCATCATCCTGGGACTGCTGTGGCTTGAGACCCACGATCCCACCATCATATTGTCCACCAAAAACCTCACATTTGAGTCACCATCCTGCCTTGAACATCACCATGTCCAACTGCCCGGTGCTTCTGAAGAGAAACAACTGTACCAGCTAGCTGCTACCAAGATCATCATGGGCGACTCCATCGCCAGTTATGACTCTCTGCCTCCCCAGTATTGGGATTTAGAGGAGACCTTCAAAAAGCAACATGCCACACATCTACCTCCTCACCGAGCTTATTACTGTGCTATTGACCTGCTGCACGAAGAAGGTTGTTTCCCTCGTCCCAACCAGAGACTGAAGCCATGCAGGCTTATATCCAGGGGTTCATCCAACTGTCTATGTCACCCGCTTCCACTGGGTTTTTCTTCGTCAAAAAGAAAGACAAAGGTCTCCGCCCCTGCATTGACTACCGTAGCCTCAATGAAAGCACTGTCAAGTTATCCCATACCATTGGTCTCCCTAGCCTTGGAGCAACTGCAACAGGCCAGATTCCTCATTAAGGTGGACCTGCGCAGTGCATACAATCTCATCACAACCGTGAAGGAGACCAATGGAAAATGGCAATTTCTACGGATGTGGTTTAATTTGTCACAGCGTGCAACCCGTGTGAAATGGCCAAACCCCCCCATCAGCTCACACCCAGGCTTCTTCAACCACTGCCCGTATCTCAACGTCCATGGTCTAACATAGCGGTGGACTTCATTACAGATCTGCCTCGCTCCAAAGGTAACACTACCATCTTGTCTGTGATTGCTCGTTTTTCCAAAGCCTGTTGTCTACTTCTTCTGCACAAGCTACCCACTGGTTTGGAGACCAGCCTAACATCCGGATACCACCCCCAAAGGACAAGTGGAGTGGCTTAACCAAGAGATCACCCGGTTCCTGAGAACTTACTGCTGCCAACATCAGGAGGTCAAGTCATGCTCTTTTCCAAATAGATGGAGACTTCTTATTGGATTGTTGGGGCCTGTCAGCGGTCTCCTCAAGGATCTGAATCGTTTCAGGTTCTAGGCTCTGCAACTTCTTTGGAAGGGTGTCGACGTGACGAGTTGGCTTGGTGGTCTGGATGACAGTGACCACAGGGACGAGAGGCTGCTTCTGGGGTAAGCCTTCATTTAGGGGATCAATATGTTTTTGTTTATCTTGGAGTTGATCTTTCAGACATTGGAACTCTGTCTGAAAACTCAGCTCTCTTTCAGATATATATTTCGTCTCATCTTTGAGTCAGTTTGGAAAGAACCTTAACAGCAGCAATGAGGGCATGTCTGTACTTTGATCGATCCCCAACTCTGCGTGCACATGCGTTTGCGCCAGTTACTCTGTTTTGTTTTAAATTAATCTGAGTTTAGTTTCATTTAACTGAGAGAAAATGTCAGAGCCTATAAAACCTAAGTAATGAAGTAACAGGGGTTTCAATAGTCCAGTAACTGTAATTAATTACTGAAATTGTAACTGTAATTTGTTATGTTGCTCCGTTACTGACAAAAGTAATTCAATTACAGTAATTCGTTACTTTGTAATCCGTTACCCCCAACACTGCCAACCTGAAAGCACAGCAAGATGTTTCCCTCCAAAATGTGGCTCGGGAGATCACTTCCATGACTGTTGCGCTGGCCCACCTTCGCCCTGTTCTCCTCCTCCCCATTCTCCTCCTGGCTCTTTCGCTTCAGCACCTCATTGCGCTGCCTTCTTCAGCCTGTTCTCTTCCAGGCTCTAAAGTTCGGCATGGTCCATCAGTGTCACCATCAGTGTCTGGGCTCTGG
>BSAI01000201.1:21743157-21765360 GCA_036245035.1 Adrianichthys oophorus | reverse complement strand
ATAGAGTTGGATGAAAGGATTTAGTAACTGTGCTGCTGTTGTGGTTCCAGCAGCTGCACACGGAACCTGCACTGTCCAGGCTTTTCTTGGGAATCCTCCTGGTTTCGTCTGTTCATCTTGTAGGAAGTTAATATTGCCACAAGGGGGCAGCAGCGCAGCAGAGACAACCAGCAGAACAGATGCTGAATTTCATCAATGACCGTTTTTCAGAAATCAAACATGTCCCGCATTCTTAATGTATTTGTGCAAAAAGATTAAAGCTTTAATAAAACAAAGTAGGAAAAAATGTCTTAAACTGCTTAAGAAAAGAATCAGTCAAACACAACAAAAAGGGCAATAAACATACACTATTTTTTACTTTCTAAATTTGATTATTTTTAAACAAAAAAATAATTTATTCCATAATTTTTCCTTTAAAGTGGTGATGGTGGTTTTCAGTAATTCAGGCAAGTTAAGAGATGCCCACTTGTATCCTTGTATCCAATGTCACAGTTTTTAACGTCATGCAATAAAATGTTTGTAAGCAGTTTCTTTCTCAGCACTGACACATCCAGTAAGTCCAGGATTATATGGTTGTTTTTGCTTTTTCTTAGACTGGACTAAGTCTCAGTTGGAAATGTAAGAGTTAAGTGGTGAGAGGACAGTGCTTTGAGGTGCTCCTGACCACCCACAAAACTTGGCTGGTTTTTCCACTTTTTCCATTTCTATTTGTTTTAAAATGGAATAGAATAGGCTTTATGGTCATTGTGACATTTACATTCACAATGAAAATTCCAGAAAGTGTCCTTATAGTCGTATGTTGCGGAAAAAAAAAGTCAAACATAAATAACACAAAGTACCATTAAAAAGTCCACTTATTGAGCAGAAAATTCCCATATTGCATCAAAATGTTTCACTTATTGCTCAAAAATAGTCCGCTTATTTCACAATAGTTCAGTTATTGCACATGAAGTCTGTTTCAGCAGTCATTTCTAGTGTGTATTAGGTTTTGTTGAGTGTGGTGATGGGATGGGATAAAAATGTAATCTGTTTGTTCGTGTTTTGATTGCTCTGTCCCACCGTCCTGAAGGGAACAGTTCAAACAGAGAGTGACCTGGGTGTGATGTGTCCCTGATTATGTGTTGGCCCCTCTTGAGACAGTAGGAGTTGTGCAATTCGAGCATAGAGGGGAGAGGACAGCTGATGATCTTCTGGACCGAGTCTATGACCCTTTGGAGGACTTTCTTCTGAGCTGCTGTGCTGCTGGTCAACCACACGCCGATATAGTCTATGATGCTCCGGCAAAAGGACAGCAGATGCTGTTCTTATTCAGCACCTGAAGGAAGTAGAGCCTCTGCTGGGCCTTTTTCAGCAGCACAGAAGTTGTTTACTTTGCTAAACTGCTTAATAATGAAACCAATGACATCAATAAAAAAGTTAGAACTAAAATAATGTAGAGATTCTGTAGTTTAGTCTGGGTTTTGTTTGCTCATGTTGTGAGTTGTCCTTGTCAGTCACACCAGTTTCAGGTTAATCATCCACAGCTGTCCTCATTTAGTTAATAAACCTCAGTGTATTTAAGTGTCTGGTTTTAAGGTCATCTGCTTTGCAGCCTTTTTGTTTCCCCCCATGATTTTGTCATGTTTCAGTTTATTTATTGAAGGTTTTACTTTTCTGCCACCTTACCTGGTCTCTGCCTTTTGTGTCCTACACCACCACTACCCCCTGACAAACAATTATTTAAATGCATCTTTAAGACTGCTGTTTCTCAAAAAACCATTGTGATGCATGCTAAAAGAAATGCTGATCACAGCTATTGAGAAACATTTGATTTTTGTACAAAGATTGTTTTATGACTTTAAAATGGTCTCATACTTTCCATACAATTTGCAGCTCGACATAAAATTAACAGTAAAACTATTAAATGAAAAAACACAAAACTAAGTCAAATGAAAAACAAAAGTTCCAGATTCTATTTTTGTGTCTGATTTATGTCTTGGTAAAAGTGTTTCAGTTCCATGGGAACACACATGCACACACATATAAAGCTGCCATCAACTGTCTGTCACATGCATAGGAGAGAGAGGACTATCCGGACGCCCACGCCGTCTCCTCTTCCGGTAGTGTTTGTGTGTCACTGTTGTTCTACTTTCCACTTCACCCCCCTGCTTCTAATCCATGACCTCTTAACCCCTCCAGACCCAGCTGTCAGCTGTCCAGGCCTGAGGAGCACATCTCCTTTTCCCTCTCTGTTCTCCTCAGGATTCTAGTCAGATGCAGCTTCTCTCAAACACGTTTACTGCGCTGACCAAAGTCCTTTAAGACCCACTCAAATGACGATAGTGTTTTTAACATGTTCTTGTGGCATTTTTGTCATGATGGAGGACATACCTGCATATGAAGAAAATTAAGCTCAAAATTGTATTTCTGTGTTGTTTTAAAAATTCAAATCGTTGTGAATCCGGAGCAGACAAAAAATGCCGTTTGAAAAAGAGCTTGTGCGTGAGGTAGAAAACAAGTCCTGCCCACAACTCAGAGGTGGATTTCTTATAAACGTCTGCTGCTCTGCAGAAACTATGTCCCAGAAATCAACAGTTTTTTAAAAACCTTTTGACTAAAAACGGTATAGCCTAATAACAAACTAAATCAAAAGATGATGAGTGAGACTTTAACTTCATAATAAAGTGAAGAATAAGTGCCTCTACAACCATCTTTATAGCAGCTGCTGCAGTCCTGCTTCTGGGCTGCCATTGGGACCTGATTTAGGGATCAGAATAATCTTAGTCTTTCTTGCAAGATTATCAATTGTAAATTAAATATGTGCACAAACAAACAAGTAAGCGAGAATGAATGTCAAATCCCTTCACATTTTAGTTTGATAAAGTTCACTGTTGTTTTTCCACATCAAAATAATCCAAAGGGAACATTATTAGAGCACTCTACCACCCTGTATGGTCACATGACTTTGCTAAATTCAGTGTTTCCACACATTGACCTGTGATGATGGTTGATCATTTTTTGCTGAATCACGTGTGTTGTCTGCTGTGACGCACTTGGAGTATTTTTACGTTATAGTAAAGCAAACCTACCATGTCTCAGTCCAAATGGTATCTTCCTATATTGATATGATCAATTTATTTCATATTGAAATGATTTATTAATTATATAGATTAACAACTTACTGTACCTCACACAGATTGATCTGGTTTGATGAAGGAGTATAAATTGATTCAACGATTAAGTCAATCAGTCGAAAAACGTCTTTTTCTTTTCTGAGTTTCGACAAACACTTTAATTTTTTTAATAATCTTTTTGCAGAAAATGTTCTTGCACCTCCCTCCTAACAATGTAAAAATATGTTTTTCCCCATTTAGGGGTGACATATCTTCCTTCATCAGACTTGGAAAACCCACACAGACGTTAATGTTTTCATGCGCAGGAAGAAAAAAAAGGCACAAACAAGCGAGCTGTTCTTTTTATTCATCACTGCTATTATTTGGACATCTTTAGCATTAAAACAACAGCAAAAGTCATGAGCTGAAGTTGCCAAGTTCCACCCCCCCGAGCTGTTTTGAAATCTTGCGATAAATATCCTCTCTACTCTCATCAAAACTCATTACCTCTCCTCATATACATAATCCTCATTAATCCTACTTGTACTCGTGAATGTGTGAAAAAGAGAAAAAAAAATCTTTGTGATGGGAGTCTGCTTCATTCCTGCTTTGGTGCCTCCAGACAAAAATATCTCAGGATACCATTAAAAAATGTCAAATTCAATTATGCTGTTTTCTCTCTTCTGAGATGCCACACACACACTTGTGTTAAAACGTCATGAAAAGAAGAGGAAGTCCTGAGGGCTTTCAAAGCCTGATTGGGAGAAAGCTCTTGTGGTACTGAGAAAGGGAAAGGTGAATAACAGGCCTCGGTGGACAACAACCAGCACAAAGTGGAGTGGAGAGCGCCATTCTCCCTGGCAGAGAGGGAGACCCCTCACAGGGGGCGGGTGACGGCCCAGAAGGCCCTCGGCAGCTCGGGACCTGCGCTTAATGAGAAATTCCTGGGGATTTAGAGGGGCGCAGAGGTCTTCATTTTCTCACTGCGCCCATGGGCCCCCAGTAGCCGGGTGCTGAGGCTTCTCTTTCAGCCTCCAAATGTCCCCCGACGAAGGGAGAACCCCCCCCCACACACACACCACCATCACATTTAACAAGTGCAGGGGCCTGCTCGCCCGCTGGATTATGTATATGAGGCGAGGGCTGCAAGATCACAACCTGCCACCTTCTGCACGCCGCACAAAAATGCGAACAAGTCGTTTACAGCTGCACCTGCCACCTCTAAACCAAGATGCTGCACTTTCACATGCAGAGAGAAAACGCTGCAAACAAGACCAGAGCCAGAACTCTCTGAACCACAAAAAACAAGCATGTTCATGGAAATCAAAACACCTTTTAAACAATTACATGTAGATGAAATTTTATAGGAATCTCTCATTTCTTCTTTATTTTTATTGGTGTATTCTTGGTTATGTATTTACAAGATCATTCCTGCTTTAGTTTTAGTTTGGTTGTTTGAGCTTCTGGTTGTGTTTTCACACCAGGTTTCAGGGGGTGAACTTCAGAGCTGCAGATCAGTTTCTGTAAATTCACTACAAACTTGGCAATAGAATTCAAGCATCCACTTTCAATGAAAAGTAAATGTGTGTTTTGGGCTTCCATGCTCAAAACTCGTGTTCACGTGTCACTACGCAAGTTTTTATGATCCTTTTTGGGCTCTAGGTACAAATGCAATAGCGTCGGATAGGGACAGACCTGTGTGAACACCATACAGTTAGGCAAATAAGTATTTGAACAGTATTTGCAATTTCTTCAAAATCATGGAGGGGTCTAGCATTTTATCTTCGGTGCACATCCACCGTGAGAGTTATAATCTAAAAAAAACCCTGGAAATTACATTGTATGAATTCTTATTCATTAACTTGTTTTAGCTGCATAAAGACACCTGTCCTTTCCATACAATCTGTAAGACTCCAACTATTAACATGGCTAAGACCAAGGAGCTGTCCTAAGACACCAGAGACAAAAGTGTAGACTTCCACAAGGCTGGAAAGGGCGACAGTGCAATTGCCAAGCAGCTTGATGAAAAATGATCCACTGTTGGAGCAATTAATAGAAAATGGAAGAAGCTAAACATGACTGTCAATCTCCCTCGGACTGAGGCTCCATGCAAGACCTCACCGGTGTGTCCGCGGCGTCCAAACAAAGAACCGTTGGGCCTGTGTAATCACAAACAAAGGTTACTATAATAACATGGATTTTCTTGGTGATAAAATACTCATTTCCAGATTTTTTTTAGATGATGTCTGTCACAGTGGACATGCACCTCAGATGAAAATTCCAGACCCCTCCATGATTTCTAAGTGGGAGAACTTGCAAAATCACAGGATGGAAATACTTATTTGCCTCGCTGTATGCTGAAAGCATGTTCAAATGTCCATGTTCGGACTTTGCCACAGAAGCTCATAGATTTTAGGGTTTTAGGGTTTACAGAAACAGAAAAACTGATCATTATTTTAACTCCAGTCCTCCTTCACTGCAGGGGAGCTCAGGCCGATGTCACCTTTCCTGGAGTTAATTCGGTAAATGTCTAATTAGAAGAATGAGCGAAGCGTTGAAGGGATGCTGAGATGCAGCTGCCCCTGTCAGAGCCTCACAGCGCCAGGCCTTTAGGCCTGCTCCAGCCCCCGGCCCCCTCGGCCCCCGTCCTCCACAGCTGGCCCCTTCAGCTGAGCCTCACAGACTGACAGTTGAGGCTTGGACGGACAGAGCTCTCGCTGAGATTTAGCTCATCTGACATGCATCCAAGCGGGCCGCCTGGTGCGTCTTCACAGGTACACGTCCTCTCTGAGGAAGTGGAGGAGCATCGAGGGGGCTCTGCTTCCCCTTTCATGACTGCGCTCATGCGTGGAGTTTTAACAGGCAGAGCCACGACTGCTTCCAGGGCTCCAAACTGCCACGACCTCTGGTTCTGGAGGAGAACTGGATGTGTCTGCAGCTTTTGATCTGTTTTCAAAGCGTTCCCAGTGTTTTTTTTAATTACAATTATACTGTTTTATCCCGAATTGAAAAACCTGTCAGTTTTTTCAGGACAGTTTCTGCAGAGCAGCAGTAGTTCATTAGAAATTTGCTTCTAAGTTGTGGGCAACCACGTCACCCTCCTCTCCCTGTTGCTGAGAGCTCAGAGCAAGGAGCTCGTGGCCCGTTTAAAGTATTTTCTACATCACAAATAAGCTCTTTTTCAAACGATCCACAACAATTTAAATAAAGAAATACTATGCTACTGCTATTTTAGGCTTAATTTTCTTAATTTATATCCTCCATCATCATGCCACAAGAACATAAAAACAGCAAAAACACAATTTTCATCGGAGTGGATCTTTTGAGGCTGCAAAATGACAACAAAAAGCTTCTCTAACTGTTCTTAATGTGATAAAATGACAACATGACCAGCTTAAAACTAAATTAGAACTTTCTAAAAATCATTTGGATTAAAAAATATAAAGCTTTTTTTAATGTTATGCATTTTTTTTCTGTATTTTTCCTCTAATACTCAAATAAACAAATGTTAAAGTATGATGAGAACAAATAAAGACTTAGAATGTTGGATTTATCATTTGAAAGGGGTTTGAAAGGGGTTTGTTTGCTGACTTAAACATTTTTAGACAAATATTTCTTCTTAAATAAATGCCAATGGCATTAAAAAGTTTTAAAACAGCAGGAAAATCATTTAATAAATAATATTGTCGAAAATGTTTGTGTGTGGGGGGAAAAAAATTAAGGATTTGTTAGAAAAGAAAAAAACCAAGACATATCATGAAATCAGATGGAAAAGTAGATTAGATGAAAAAGTTCAGAACATATGACTGGTTCTGGAATGTGAAGAGCTGGAGGAAAAATGCAGGAAACCAGATTTGGTAAGGGTTAGGGCTAGACTCCTAAACATTTAATGAATAAACTTAAACATGAAACTTTAGGGAGCAACAAAGAGGGTGACAAACCAAACACATAAATGCTGAGGACTGTAAATAAAAACACTTCTGGATATTCAGCTTTAACCTTGTGTGACTGTAACAGGGAGACAACTGAAAACAAAAGCTGACAAAAAAAAAAAAAAAATAGCAATTTCACTGAAAAAAGCAAACAAAAGTGTACAATTCTCACACAAGAAAACCTGAAAACTGAACGTTATCCAAGTCTGGACCTCCAGTTCCTTATAACCACCAGCTGATTTAAACTCTGCAGAAAAAACGTCTTTGAAATTCTTACAGAACTATTTGTAGATTCAGGCCATTATTTTAAAGTTTGAAAAGATTATGAACATTTAGAGATTTTCAGAGAAAGGAGATGTTCTGCATCAGTAAAATGAAAAACTTTGTGGATGTCAAACCAAAGCAGCTTTCAGTATAGTTTTATAATATCACTTCAGAGAAAAACCTCATCATTTTAAAGATGCTTTCCAGAATTAAGAAAAAGAGATCTTAACAACGTTAGTATTCAAAGACGAATCATTTATTTTGAATTCTGTAAGGCAAATAACAAAAACATATATTTTAAATTAAATGTTGACCTTTTTTGTAAAAATCTTCTTTTAAAATCAAGTTTTTAACACTTGCTGTTTTAATCTTCCTCACTAAAAGAAAATATTGTTGTATATTGAACAACGATGAACTAATATCATCAGAAAAAATCCATAAACCACCAACAGTGGGTCTGTGGGTGACAGATAAACAGGAACTCCCAGAGTCCAGGACCCACACAGCTCGCCTGGACTTGAGCTTGATTGTACTGGACAGCGTCTTTTCAGAGCCAAACCACACTCCTCTGCAAATTTCAAAGACAAGCCAAAGCCTCTGGCAGAAAAACTGATCCCCACTCAGTGTCTCAGCGTGAGTGGCGACCCTGCGGACGCTGGCCGCAGCAAAACCTGCCATCACCACCACTCCAACACAGGAGGAGCTGTTTTTAAACTCCCAGCTGAAACAGACTGTTATTATCAACTTAGAAGGAAAACATTCAGTGTTTTCTCTTTTTTTTTTTCTTTGAAACTTGCTGAATTCAGACCAAGACTTCTTCATTCCCGGTTGAACATTTTGTTTTTTTGGGGGGTTATTTTTATTTCAAGTACATTTGTTTGTGAATTTCAACTTCAGAATAACCAAATTAGGAACCCAAACTAACAAAAAAGCTGGAAAAGTTCTATTTTTTTTCTCTCCGCTCTGGCGAAAGATGAAACGCCAGTGAAGCTGATTATTCCTAATTTAACACATGTTTTTAAAGAAGTCCTCTTTGGCTGAAATGCTCAGCTAATTGGTTTGTTAAGACGAGAGAGAAAGGCTGAGGGGAGGGACAGGCAGGAAAATACCCCCCCTTTCTTTCTTTCCAGACAGGTTAAATGTGCAGTTAGGCCCCAACAATGGAGCGGCGCTTTCACATGCAAACAAGAGGTATACGGAGCGAGCCAGGTTTTGCGGCTGGTGTAGAAACTTCAATTGAGAAGCAGCAAAGCGTAACGGTATCTCCACCCGTCCAAGCCTCCCACTTTCCCTCCCTTCTTCATTCTTCTCCCTTCTTCATCCCATTCTTCATTCATGAAGCGATAGGGAGTGAATGTGTTTTCCCTCCATCTTCTTTTGTCTCACCTAATGAATTTGATCATTATCAGACAATCCTGCTCGTCTTTTGCAAAGATTATTAAAGGATTTTGAAGGAAACCTTCAAAATAAGTTGTCTTAAATGCTTACTTTAGTATAAATTGTTGATTTGGAGGTTATGAAAAACTATTTTTGCAATCCCTTGGATTCATAAAACTGAAAAAGCAGCTAATTGAAGGTTTCTAAATGTTAAAAATAAATAACTTTTTTATAAAGAAATATGTTTTGAAGATACAAACTGTTAGAATAAATAAAAAAGAAGCAGCGCGTGGCTCATTCATGAGGAAAAAGGGAATAGAAAATTAAACTGCATTTCCTTGTAATTATTGCTGCACATTTTTGTTTTTACACATTAAAATGAAAGATTTCTGCAACCTATTTTAGTTTACTAGGCTTAAAAAAATTCAAAGAAATCATTTTGAGATCAGACGTTAAATGTTTTCAGGTTATAAAGTAGAACAGGAACTTCTACTTTAAAACTCCAGCTGTACACAGACAGGACAGTGACAGGGAGGGGTCCTGCAAAGAAAGAAGAGAAAGGAAAAAATGTGAGCTTGGGAATGGTAGGCGAGGGTATATTAGGTTTGTCATACAAAGGCAGAGGCCGTGAAATGGTGCTAGTAAAAGCGCGGCGCTGGTCGCCTCATTGAGTTGTCAATCTGCCCGGCAGGTCCCCTCCACGATGAGACCTGTCAGACCCTCAGATGTGGAGCAGGAGGGGTGGAGATGACCTAATGCTAAATCATTTACCCCCTTTTTTTTTCTCTCAAAGCTTTCAAAGACACCCCCATTGGCCCGTGATGTCGCCCCCGTGGAGCAGTGAAAGCAGACGGACTGGACCAATCAGGACCGGCGGTGAGGACAAAACTGGATTCTGAGGAATCGTGGATCCAGACGTAAACCCCAAAAACAAACAAAATACGGAATTAACAGAGCATGTAGAGATTTCAGTCAATTCACTGACATGTTCGGATCAAAAACCATGTGTTAAGAAAAAGAGGGATTGGATGGAAAGTAGACTTTAAATAATTACTAATTAAAACACTTCATTATTTCACATATTTAGTCTTACGAAAATGCAAATCTTTTGATTTGCAAATCAAAAAATTGATTTGTTTTAGAATTTTTTTAGATTTCATCTTGAAACTTCAAAGCACGTAAGAAAAAAAAACACATGAAATTGTGAAAAAAACCAAAGAATTTAATCATCAAAAAGCTTAATTTAACAGAGCGGTGCGCTCTAAAACTAAATTAACAACATTTATGCATAATGAAATTTTAGATATTTGTGCATGTTTTTAAAGTTGTCTCAACTTAAGTCTGAAGGTTTAATAAAACGGGTTCAAAATACTCAGAATTTCAACGATCAACTGTGGATTTAAAATTCTCTGAAGTTACTCTTGTTTCAAGGAAGAACTGTAAATTCAAAATGAAGCTGGAGGCTCCGAGTCTTTAAAATGTACATCAAAATTCTGCTCCTGGTTGAGCTTTAGTTCCAGTTTCCCTGGTTACCTCTTCAAAGGAGGAGAAGGAGGTGATGGAGCTTCACCTTCAGACCTCCTTCACCTCCTTCCATTTATGACAGCTTTTCTGTCTCCTGGAGATCGGCTCTGCACGCGATGCTTTGTTGAGTATGACAGCTCGACATCTCTGTCTTGAAGGACACGCAGAGACACACCTCTGGTTTTAACTGGCCTCTTTGCTGTTTCTTCTTTAAAGCACCACACTCATGTTTTTGGTGTTTTTAGCACATTCTTTTGGCATTTTTTTTTTATAATGAAAGTCATATATGAAGAAAATTATGCTTAAAATTGCAATTTAAACATTTCTTTCCTCAACTTATTGATTATTAAAAAAATGTAGTTTGAAAAAGAGCGCATTTGTGATGTAGAATACATGCCGGGCAGGTCACAAGTTCCCTGCTCCAAGCTCTTAGCAACAGGGAGAGGAAAGGGTGGCAGGGTTGCTCCACAATAATGGTGCCACCCACAACTCAGACGCGAAAGAACTCCTGCCGCTCTGCAGAAACGAAGTCCTAAAAAAACAGCTCTTTTTTTGGCTTAAAACGGCATAATTGTAATTAAAAGACCACCAGGAATGCTTTTAAAATAGATCAAAAGATTATTGCAGTGCAGGGATGGGCAACTCCAGGCCTCGAGGGCCGCATTCCTGCATGTTTTCCAACATCCCATGCTCTGGCATGTTCAAAGTGGCTGGACACACCTGAAGCAGGTAATCAGTCATAAGTAGGGCACCATGCAGACACTGCGGCCCTCGAGGCCTGGAGTTGTCTATCCCTGTTGTAGTGGGTCTTTGAAGCCTATACGCCATGATGAATCCCACAAAAAATCCCAAACCTAAGCAGCAGTGTGTTGCTAATATGATTTCAAAAAGGGATATTTCCATAAAAAATATTTGAAACCGGCCAGAACAGGTACAAATCCAAGGTAGTGGATCAGAGAAAGTAAATGTTCAAGATTCAAAGCTGCCTGTAAAAAGCTGATGGAGAAAAGGTGGATGCTTTGCATGAATCAGGGTACAGTCAGCACTGTAAAACAGAGTTGTAACAACAGCTTTTTCTCATGTTGAAATAATAAAACACATTTTTTTAAACTAATCAAAGAATGCTGTGGTTTGTTTTCTTGAAACAATCTTTTTAAACTGATGCATTTTTTGCAAACGTTTTTTTTTTAAATTAAATAAATCGTTGATAGCTTGTCAATAAAATATTTAGTTCTTACATTGAAGGGAAATTTTACTGACAAGATTTGAAAAAGGATTTTTGTGAGCGGGGTTTAAAATGGTCAGTCTGTACCTCAGGACTGACATAGGTGGGCGGGCGGTTTGTCCCGGCCTGGGCTGCCAGGACTCAGGAGGTCTTTGTACACAGCCCTTGTTTATTTGGACACAGGGCAGTAATGTGGTGAGTAGCAGCCCAGGAGACCGACTTGGAATGTGGCTGAAGGTCTCATGTGGCCTCTTTAAAAGACAACTATGAAGCTCTCTGTTGTCTGGTCCTCCAAACCTAAAAAATAAGAAAATAAACAGAGATCATTGGTGAAGAAAGTCGGCCTCACAGCACCTTCCAAACACCTTCATACAAGAATCAGCAAGGTGCATTCCAAGACCAGCTTCCATATGAAGTCAGACGGCGAGGTGAGCTCCTCAGGAAGATGACACCCCAAAAAGACTGTTTCCTTAGCTTACCAGCACCTACAAGGATGTTTATTTGTCATTTCACCACACGGTGAAACAACATTTGTCTCTTTGGTCCCGGGACAGCCAATTACAGAGCAAAAAAAAAAAAAGATAAAAATGGAGCAAAAACCATTTAATAAATGCTAAAAAAGAAAACCAACAGCATAAATATATTCATTCATTCATTCATTCATTTTCCAATCCGCTTTATCCCTTTCGGGGTCATGGGGTTGCCGGAGCCTAACCCGGCTACTCACGGGCGAAGGCAGGGTACACCCCTGGACTGGTCGCCAGTCTGTCGCAGGGGCAGCATAAATATATGTTAAATAAAAATATGTTGGTCCAAATAAAAACGGGAGTACGGAATGAGGGAAAGTTAAAGCTAAAAGGAATAACCCCAAATTTACAGTAAATGTAACATTACTGAAAAGAAGTTTAACTGTTTAACACATTCTGTAGTGAGAAACTAACAAAAATGGGCTGGAAAAAAAATAAAGGTACCCCAGGAAAGGTTACAAATAATGTAACCATTGGGGCACATTGAATTGAAGTTTCCTCTAATAAACAATGGAGGTGCTTCAAAAGAGTTGTTTATTCTGGATTTTTCAGGACCGCAATAATGACTGTGCTGTCTGGTGTCATGGTGAGTAAGAGCAGACATTCAGAGCATCTGAAAATGAACAAAAAACATATACATTAACAGTCCATTATGGGATGTTGCAACACAATGCTTTATTCAAGCAATGTACTCATTAAATGTCATATGTCATGAGTTTGTGACATGGGTCACTGATGCTTCCCAGCCAACAAACTTGAATCCTTACAAAATGTGTTCTCCTCGTCTACCAGAGCTGGCATCTGGGTCAAAACTGTACAGCTGGATACCTCCAATGTTGCTCACCATTTTTGTTGGACCGGTGTTGGGGTTGTGAGGGCCTGTAAGCTAGCGGGAGAGCGTTTAAACAGACTGGTGACGGGAAGTGGGGATGGGCTTTCTAATGAATTACTGCCGCCCTGCAGAAACTATGTTATAGAAAACGACACAGGCTTTTGGATTTGGGCTAAAAATGTCATAATCATAATTAAAGGACCACTGAGAAAGCTTTGACAATAGATGGAAAGATGGCCGCATTGGGACTTTAAAGTAGTAGCCTATAAATGAGAACAGGTTCCGAGTAGCTGTAACGCTCTTAAATAACCTTTCACAACATCTTGAAAGGACAAATTTAGTGTAGTTTAGTGTAGAAAACATTAAAATAAAAAAAAACACGATTTGGAATTGTCATGCGGAGCTTCATTAAACCATACTGGTGTCAATCTGCACTTTTTTTTCAGTTTTTATCCTTTTCTTTTATCCTTATCTTTTTATCTTTTAGTGTTTCAACTGACCTTTAGATTCAATTGTCAAAAATGTGGGTACAAAAAAATGTGCTTCTTTGCTCTGAAATACTCAAATGTAAAGAAGTAAGATGACTCGGAAGGATCATTTTTCTCAGAGGACCAGCTGTCAAACCAAGTCGTATGTAACATAGACTTTTGGAGTTTAGCAAAGCCAGCAATGAACAGCATCATCTCACAGTGAGTCCAGTATTTCGGCGAACCGGGCAGCTCCTGACATCCTGCTCTTCCTCGCGTCTCACCTTTTAATTGGTCCGAGCCGCCACCGGCCTGTCAGGACATCCTGGCGCTGCGTGACGCGTGCGTTTCCTCCCTTTGCAGCTGGAACAGAAAGGCCTCTGTCTGCAGGAGAGTTTCCAAAGCGAGAGACGCAGAGTTGGAACTTACCTGTTCTCACTTCTATTGAGTTAGAGGCTTAAAAATGTTGGCTCGGGCTCAAAAAGGTCCGGTTCTAGCTTTAGGACGTCATGAAGTTTAATGTGGGAAACAGTTCTGTGCTATTTTCAGGATCTTTTTCAGACACGCTCGTATAATTCTGTCCTCTGTGACTCACTCATTTAAGGGTTAATTGTTTTAGCATATAAGCAGCTAAAAGTTCCTGTCTGCTGTTAACAGCTTTCAGTGCTGCTGAAATGAAGCTACTATTTGAACTTTCTTAATTGTTCAGTCTAAAACTTTTAATCCGTAGCAAAAGTAAACCCTTTTTACCTTTCAAAAATTGTGTGCAAGTGTTTCCCTTTAACCTCAACAGGAACCTGCAGGTTTTAAAAGCTCAGACTCTGAATGAGTCTGCAAGGCTCTAAACTGTGTTTATGTTTGAGCTTCTTTGTGTATTACAAGCATATTTCTGTATTAAATGTATACTAACCTTTTTCTGGGACTCTCTTTTAGATTTATGGTTTGTTTTTTCTTCAGTTTGTGGGACAAAGGCAGTTGTGTGAAAAACTAAAGTTATGTGAACTTGAGATATCAGATTAAAAAGAGTCAATTATTTAAAAAAAAGCCTTCTATTAGAAACATATGGTTTTAATTCTCTATGCATATAGGCAGGGATAAACTGTGAATGTGAAATCAAACCATTGATAGCTTTTGTTAGTACATAATTTCTGGAAAAGCCTGAATTCTCAATAATTGCAAATACTATGTTCCACATTTGCAATCCCTAAACACACATTTCCAGCTCACAGTTGTTATTTTCATGCAAGTTGGCGTTGATGTGATTTTCACAGCACAGCTGTTGCCTTTCATTAATTCTTAAAGGCCAAGCAGCCAAAAATCAACAGTTCAGAGAATGTGACAGCCAGAAATATTGTTGTGGCTTTGGTTCCAACTCCGTGTTGAGGCAAACAAAAGATGGATGTTAGGTTAGTTTCTATACTTACAATTTATACAGTCTAGCACAGAAAATAAGTAGCAGAGATGAGTTAAACAAGCAGCGTGAATCGTTCCAAAAAGTCATGAATGCTGCTCCCCAAAGTTACTCATGCAGCAGGGGTATGAGGATGTGCTCAATTTACACCAGAATCCACGTAAGGAATCAAACCGGAGACCTTTACTGCTTTGTTTCTTTTTTATTCTGCTTTTCTGCGTTAGTGTTTCGCAGGCCCTTTGGCGAGAATTCTCAAGGTTGTGCTTTTACACCTCTTCCTGTTCAAGGTTTGTGTCACTTGGTAGATCTTCTGTTTGATTCTTGTTTTCTGGGTTTTTAAATCTCTGGCTTGCATCCTTAATATATTTTGTTTTTTTTACCAGTAAACTGTAAATGGCACCACATTTGCATTGTGATGCCATTTGACTGCAGAAATACATCAAATCAAAAGTAGTGTGCTTCATATCTGTGGAAGAAAGAGAACCTCAACCTGGATTTGTGTTCCCAAAGCGGCGTAGGGTCACAAACTGTCAGGTTAAGCCCAGCAGTTGATAACAGGGATGAATTTAGAAGTGATTTGCCCGTTAATGGGGCGAATTGCATTTGGGAGTAATGAACGCTGCTGCCTGGAACAGAGGCCGCAGTGTTTTCCTCTGGCCCTCTGGTTTCTTTGTCTCTGGATCATTAACGTCTTCTGCAGGAGACCCTGCTCGTCGTCTCCCTGTCTGTCTCTGTGTAGACTGACCCGTAGCTGTGTTGTCAGACGTTGGTCACAGTTTGAGCCTCCCGGTCACCGGGGCTCTCGCCAGACTGTCTCCCACCCCACGCCGCTTGCTGTGGCTCGGCGACAGACGGGTCCCTGCAGGCCGTGTCTGGATTCGCCTGCTTTCACAGATAAAATTGTGGCCTTCTTTCTGTGTATGTAAGCTCCTGAGCAGTCGCATACCTTAACACAGTAACACCTTTTAATTAGTCCTCACTCATGATGACATGACTGTTTCCTCACATCGTTATCAAAGCATATCTGCCAAGCAGAGCAGCTCTTTTACGTGACTGGAACTAAAGGTTTTTTTAAAAACGCCAACAAATAAATACTGCATCCATTACAACATTTCACAGCAGAATTTGTATGTTGAAGCATCATCTGAGACCCTGAACCCACCATGGAGTCAGTACAACAGTGAGAGAGCTCATTGATTAAAACGTCACTGTGGTCAATCAAATGTCACAAAAAAATCAAGATAAAATGTTATTGTGAAAGTTTTTAGGACAAATAAGTACAAATGTATTTTCCAGACAGGTGAACTTCTGACTACAGCTCCAAAGTGACCACTAACTGTCTGAAAAGATAATTTATGAAGTTGTGTATGTAATGAAAGATAAAGGGGGAAGAAAGGTCACTGTAGGAAGAAAGAAGGACAGAAAAAAATGTGAAAATTCTTTTTATGTCCCTATTTTAACTAGAAATCCACCAGATATTCTGCCATCAAAAGGTTTCAGTCAAAAATGGTCTTTCCACGCTGGATGCACTTTCTTGTAGTGGAAATACACAAAAAAATGTTTTCATTTTTTGAATTGTCTTGTTTTAGCGTGCCCAAATAGAACTTTTAATTAGATTGTTTTTTCCATATTACTGTAAAATGATTATTTTATTTTTAAGTGTTTTTTTTTTTATTGTTACAGTGGAAAATCATGGAACAAATGAGAAATCGAAAAAACAAAAGAAACGTTTAGAGTTCCAGTCATAACCTGACACACCACAACAAATTTTTCCCTCATTTTGGCCAAAAATGTTTCCTTAAATTTAACCTTTATCGATTCAGCTGTTTGAACAGACAGACCTCTTCTGCAGCAGGAAGGTAGTGATGTGTCTACAAGGTCTGATTTTAAGAAAAAGTCATTTATGGCAACCAGATGATTTTTCTCTAAAAGTTGACATTGGTCAGTGACCTCCCGGGCATATTTTGAGGTCACAAGGTGGCAGACCAGTGACAGGCGGGAATGACGGCACTACAAAATCATGCGACAGCTGGGTGGCCACAGCTGGATGTGATTGGACGATGTGTAAATGTCTCCAGATGGCGGCCGTCCATATCAAGTGCCACTGGCACAGTCGCCATGTAGCCCAGTGGTATATAAAAAGATGACCA
The DNA here is from genome assembly GCA_036245035.1 of Adrianichthys oophorus. Lineage (NCBI taxonomy): Eukaryota > Metazoa > Chordata > Actinopteri > Beloniformes > Adrianichthyidae > Adrianichthys > Adrianichthys oophorus. The sequence continues at coordinate 21,748,559 of BSAI01000201.1, read as the reverse complement.
TTCTGCACGCCTGTTGGCCGCCTGAATACTGCCGTCTACATTCAAGACTTCCCCAACGATTTAAAAAAAAAAATCAGGCGGCGGCATGAAATCTTGAAGATTCTGCCGCTGCCGGTGCGGTGGTAGTTGTATTTGAAGCCTTAGTGAGTGAGATTTTTGGATGCAGACTGTTGGTCACCCATAGAAGCTATGATGAAAATGCAATGGAAATAAATTGGCTTGGAGGTTATTTTAGTTCTAGGTTCACATCGCCCTCGGCAACGCATGTTCAAGCGACCACTTTCAATAAAAAGTCCATATCAACATATGTAAACACACACTTTGGGCTTCCGCATTCAAAACTCTCGCATTCATGTGTGCAAGTGTTTAGCAGCTTTTTTTTGGCTCCACATTCAAAATGCACGGCCATTAGACGTGCATTGAACGCTATTTGGTAGTGACATACGGGTGGCGTCCTTTTTAATTCACGTAAGTACCAACTGTTTGAAAATTGATGTGGAGGAGAAATAGATTAAATTTTTTAAGCCACTTTTACATAGGTAGCGACAGTCTCGTGTAAACACTACATGCGAACATTGTCTTGTGTGAACGTTGTATCAGAACTACAACAGTTCACCAGGAAAGACAGGAAAAGCATCGCTTTAAATTTTGCTTTGAAGGCACAGCGGTAAATTTCTTTAGAGCCACACTTACAGGACAGTGACATCTGCAGGTTCTTCTCCTGTGGTCCAAACAGCTGCTCCTCGTCTTCTTCTGGGGTTTCTATAGATGAAAGACAAGCAAACATAGGGAGGAGAACCAATTTGTCATCGATGTTACAAACACGACAATCAGACGTTATCTCAGCTTGTTCTTGTCTTCACGCCTCCATTGATGAACCAGCCAGTTTCTCCAAAAGCCCATTTCTCACTGGCACTGTTTGGGAACACCTTTCAGTCTCTGGTAATTCAGGGATCTCAATCTGCAAAAGTGAACGCTTCTAAAGAGAAAAAAGACCTGATGAAACTGAAAAGAGGATTGAGTCAAGTTTAACTCATATCTTTGGGATGAATTGGACAGAATATTTTTACAGCTGTAGCAACAAAAGATACCACACAAGTTACAAACAAAAGATCATACTTGAAACTTTTGGTTTCCATTAACAAAACCAAATTAAAATCAACCAGCACCTTTTTTCTGCAGGTTAGTTGGTTTGAGTCTGAATTTGACCTAATCTCTGGCAGCATATGGCTTTTTTTCAGAGACTGCAGTGTTTCTGATGTTTACCACACATTTTTTAAGTACAACAAAGAAGCTGGTTTGTTGTAATTAGACCCCCACTGTGACCCCTGCGCTTAGAAATGCTCCGGTGGGGGGAAGGACTCGCCAAACATGGATGCTGCCTCCACACTCGATTTGATATGATCCTGGAGCAAAAACAGAAGCTCCGTCTTCATCCATCAAAGGCCGACAGAAGGGAATTTGGGGGGAAATCCTTATCTCCTGAATCCTGGAGTGACAATGACTTCAGCACCGAGGGCAAGTAAATACAGAGGTTGTGTGAAGTCACTTTTTTTTTTTTTTTTTGCATCGTTGGCAGATAAAGTTTTCAAAGAGTTCTATTGTCAGGTTGTTAAAGCTGAGTCACTTATGTGGGTCTCAAAAATACAGTCTTCAACGCAAACAATTCTGCTGCCTTCATTCTGTCTAAATTACACAGATTTGATGCAAGTCTCTGCTGATTTTTCATCTGGGAAGGTTGTGGGTTGAATTCTGGTCAGATGTCTTTAACATGCAAACCAAAGGGCAACTCCGTCAGGCTTGGTGGCACCAGAGTGTGAAAGCTCACCTGAATTCCAAACCAAACAAATGAACTCTAGCCTCCCTGAAAATAGGAGTCACTTGCAAATGAACTCTGGTGCGGTTCACTTCAGTGTGTAAATACACGGACTATGAAAACAAACCAAGCCAAATGAAGGTGTGAATTTTTTTCCTCTTTTCTCTGCCGGACTATCCGATAGTGAATGCAACCTAAGGCACCTGTGCTGAAACAACAATTTTGAGCAAAATTCTTATTGTACTAGTTTAATTATCAGCAAACAAGAGAAAACTGTGGTTTTGGGATTCTTTGTCATTTTGATGAAGCCAAAGTCATGTTTTCATCCAAAGTTGTCTAGTCTAGTCTTTAAGTTTGCACTTTAGAGATCATCATTCTTTTTTTTATTTTAAGGGCACCCTGTTTACACCACACCGTCTGCACTGAATTGGTCTAAAAATGCGATAGGGGCAGATTGCATGCCTCCCCTGGCTGCACTCAAAATACTCTTTTACCATTTGTGCAGGGTCACAGTTACCATGTGCTCCAGTTTGGTAGGTAGTACTATTTACTGTGTTTTTCAGACTACAATGCACATTTAACTTCTTATATTTTTCTCAAAGCTCAACAATGCTCATGCGTCAAAATGTTCTCGTTTGACATTAACTATTAAGCTGTACTGCTTGATAGACTGAGCATTATTGATACTGTAGTCAGGAGCCTGGTGGAGTGATATGTACTGGATTCAACATAAAAGAGTATTGTTTAGTATTTTCTTAGTTTTCAACCATTGACTGTAAATGAGGACTGTACTATGTGAGTGTGATGTCACCAATAGAAAATGGTTTACTCTCAGCTCCAATGAAATAAAATCAATTTGGCTGCTATTTTTTTCTTTAGGGACACTGCCATGTTGGAGGAAGTGGTCGTCAGTCAGCAGTGATTGGTCAGAGTCAGCATTTCAATGGCAATGATGAATCGTCACTAAATTAGAGCAGAATGGATGGATGGATGGGTGGATGTGAGGCATGAGCTCACCTTGTTTAAGTGTAAAGGATCATCAAACAGAAAATGATGTCAATATTTTTTATGATTGTGCCAGTGCATTGACCTAACATTGAAACAGGACGCCCCGAATGCTCAAATCGTGTGAAGTCAGCTTTCTGTGGATCTTGATTTTTGTCATTTTGGGGATTTTGAAAATCACTCCAAACATTCATGTAAAAAGGGTCTAAAACATTAAAAAGTATAAAAGATTCTGGATTTATCTTTTTACACCCTAAAACACTGGTCTTGCAAAGAAACTACGACATGCTTGAAGAACATCTAAATGAAACTTAATAGAGTTTTTTTTCTTTCTTTTTTGGATCAAAGTAAGGCTATAAACACTCTTTTGTTCGTTTCTTGTGGAAAAGATGTGGTTTTTATTTGATCTCATCATTTGTTTCGACCTAAGCTTGAGTTCTTGATTGACGTAATCTGTCATGAATGTTTCTTCAGACTATGTGGATGAAACCACCCATCATCCGCAGGGTTATTTCAGTTCAGCTTTGTCGCTTTAGTGTGGTTTGATATACTGTAGTTTTGTTTTAGGGTTCCCACAGTTGGATAGGAGGCGAAGCGAGGAGGCAGTCACGCTTGTGTGACTTCTCGATGGCGTTGTGGTTCTTGAAGGAAAAAGTCCAGTTCAGAAATGTGCAGCTCGGCGGAGGATCAGAGGTGTCTGCTCATGAACTGCTGAGTGTGTGTGTGGCTGTGAAAGAGGTTTTAAGGCGGCTGAGAAAACAAACTCTCACACATTCACAGAGGAAAGGAGAAAATAAACAGGAGGATGGCCTGCCTTCCGGACTGATAATTACATATTTGACTGATGAGAGATGAATTGTGGATGAAGACAGCTTTGTTCATCTTTTTTCCTCTACAGTTTTTATTTTTTACATTTTTTTCATGAGTTATGCATCCCTACAGAGCCTCGTTGTCACAGAGAAATGCTTCCCTCCTGCAGTAATTCTTCCTAAGTGGCTCAGCCCTCTCAGTATCCTTTGAAAAGAATCTCAGCTTCATTGTTATGCTTTGATTTGACCTCCAACTCTTTAATTTGTTCTTATTGTTTCATTAACTCTAAACTATATTCTCATGTCGTGTTTTGTAATTTCTCAGCATGTAAATACATGTTTTGAACTCTTTCCCATTTAAAGTGTCTGAGAGCAGAAGAAAATGAACTGTTCCCACTCTGATTAGAAAAACAGATGCATATTGTGTTACACAGAGAGGTTTTCCTATTTATAAATAAAGTGTTGATCCCAGATCTATGGTTTATGTAAAAAGAATTCTACGGTGGCCCTGAAGTGCCAAAAACATTTTAAAGATCACAACAAAAAATTAAAAAGCTAGACAAATCATAAAAAAGCAACATTACATTTCGGACATCAACATATAATTGCAAATGATGAAACAAAATAAAAATTAAACGTTTCAGAAAACAAAAGGAATTTGCAGTTATAAAAACAAAATGTTAAAAAATGCAACACAGTAAGAAACTGGAAAAGGTATAGGTGCAATGAGACATCACTGGTTGGATGATGACGTTTGTTTTTTCCCAAATCAAAAACCTTTGGTTGGAATAATGGACAAATGTCACCATAGTGATGTCCCATACCGTACCTTTTATATACATTATTTTATATACATGATATACATTATTATATCAAATATATATATATATATATATATATATATATATATCCTGGAACAAAAAAGTAATTTCCCAGAAAATGAAAAAAAGAACAGAAAAAAAGAAGAAACCAGAAATATTGTTTTTGTACTTTGCATAAATGCAAATAAACAAGTCTGTTTCAATTGTTTTAACTTGGTGTTATCTCCAAAAAAATTTAAACAGAGATTCAAAAATGAGCAAACATCAAGTACAGAGCATTCCTAACAATTATAAGGGATTTAAAAAAAAAAACCTCTAAAGTTGCACAGTGGCGCAGTGGTTAGCGCTCCTGCCTCACAGCAAGGAGGTTCCTGGTTCAAGTCCTGGCTGGGGGATCTTTCTGTGTGGAGTTTGCATGTTCTCCCCGTCCGTGCATGCGTGGGTTTTCTCCGGGTACTCCGGCTTCCTCCCACCGTCCAAAAACATGCTTCACAGGTTAATTGGTTACTCTAAATTGTGAGTGTGTATGGGTGTGTGATTGTGGCCCCTGCGACAGACTGGCGACCATCGCCTTCGCCCATGAGTAGCCGGGTTAGGCTCCAGCAACCCCGTGACCCCCGAAAGGGATAAAGCGGATTGGAGAATGAATGAAGGTTCTCATTCTAGTTCTGTAGCTTTGAGTAGTGGTAATCTAAAGTATGTTAAATCCTCGAAAAAGAATCAGTGTTAAGCTCAAAGTATTTCCCGTGTTTTCCAGGAAGCGCAGCAGCTTGCTTGTCCTCGCTGTCTTTATGTCACATGTTGCACATTCTGGGTTCCAAAGAGGATTTTCCCAACTTGCAGTCAAAACAGATTAATGTGGGTTATGTGCTAATAGGCTGAAATATAAAATCCAAAGGTGCATGCGTGAGTTTGCCTGGTGGCTCAATGCCAACTCAAATGGCTTGCTGT
>BSAI01000201.1:21641398-21729473 GCA_036245035.1 Adrianichthys oophorus | reverse complement strand
TTGGAGTATCTCTTTAAGTTGCTTGGAAGTTTTTTTTTCATTAACAGTTTTTTTAAATGGCCTTCAAACAGAAGAGTAACAGTAATGAGTAAAAAAAAAGGAAAAGTTTGTCATTTTAATAATTTCTTTTTTTTTTAAAGCTTTTACACGTTCCTAGAGTGAAAGTGGTTCAAATATGTCTTGCCTTCTTTGCAACATGTTGGTTATCCTGTCACACAATAGAGACAGTGTCTTAATTTTGTTTTTATCTAAGTTATCATCTCATTTCTTCCTGTTTTCACTGTTGCTGTGTTCCTCCATGCTACCATCAGTCACCGCCAGAGAACGGTCCATTGATGTACTGAGGGCTCCTTTCAGCAGGACCTCAGGTTTGTGGTTCTGTTAGCTGCCGGCGGCTCCTGTGAGCGTGGCCCCACAGAGGAGGGTTTTACTGGCGTCCTAATGCCGATGAAATGCCTCCAGTGAAGTCCAGACGCTGCAGTCAAACACACAAGGCTGCGTGTTGACTGAAACTACCCCCCCTCTGAGTTATTGAGTAAGTACTTTCTCAAGATTGGAGTGATGAACAGAAGTGCATTTGATGTGAGGAACTTTGAATCTGCACGGAGGAAACTTGCTTCCTGGCGACTGTCTGTGGATGATTCTGTACACAGAATGGCTATGTGGGTCTGTAAATGTTCACCTCTGTGGTTTTGTGTGTTTTAATGACTACAGGAGGGAAATCACTCATCTTATTTATCTTCCTACCTTAAAGTCTAAAGTTTGGTCTGTTGTGAGCTCAGATTGAACTGCTTTTATCTTGTTATAACCTTGCCTTGCTATATCATGATTTACATAGTTGTTTGCTAAATAGCTTCAGTGCAATTTTGCATGCATTTTTTTTACAGTGCATTGTGTTCTGCATCCTGATTGGCTGTTGACCATGTCGATCAATCTCTGTGCCATGACTCCTGTCCCGATTGAGTTCAGCTTTCTATAAAACTTCACAGATCTCACCTATTCCGTGTTATTTTTAGAATACGACTCTCGCGATAAACGAGGAACTACTGTTTCTACATCTATGAAATAAAACCAGTGAGATTGAGAGTGAGGTCAGGCGACGCTCATGCGAGGCGCAGGCCAACGCTGTCATTGCAAACTCCACGCTCTCACTGCTGTAGGAATTCAAATGACCTTCAGCATTTACCTCCCCTGATGGCAAACCACACCTATGTGAAAGATATCCCGCCGCTCCAGAGGCCAGAGATACAGAAAAATATACCTCTTTCAACTCAATGAGCTTGCACAGCTGGCATCATTGACTGTATATGGGAACCAAAATCACATAGACTTCTACACAGAAATGAACAGTTATTGCCCAGTCATTCTATTTGTCAGAATAACAATTTTTGCTCTAATTCCTTTTTTAACATGTTCTTGATAATCCAATTTTTATAGTAGTGCAAGTAAAAGTAGTGCATGTTATGAGTAAGTTAGAAACTGACCAATCAGATGCCTCAATAAAAGCATGTGGTGCCCGCTAGACGTATTTGATTGACAGATGCAAGTGTGATGATGACGTCTGGCTCCAGCATTGAGGTGTCTGTATCGCAACAAAAAAAAATTAGGCAACTAAATTTATATATACCAATCTATACCTTGAATTTTGCTGGATTTGTCGTGGGACAGCAGTTCACAATTTTAACCACACAATCTCATAACCTGAGGAAGACGTTCTAACATAAACAGACTTTTCTTATTACAAGTAAGTAGTTTGTTATAGGTCATATTTGGTCAAATGTATGTAGATTTTCCAAAAGCTAGCAGCTTTGCAATAACAAAGAACATTGACTACGCAGCGAGAGAACTTTATAAACATTTATAACCACTTTGGAAATCCAGAAATCAGAACTTCAGCTTGAAAACAAAAGTGTTTCTGTGAATGGAGGAGTAAGCCTGAGGCTTTAGAGGAGGAGGAGGGTAAACAAAGCTAAAAACAGAGTGAGAGGAGGACCTGTTGGTGGAATGTGAGGAGAGAGGACATGGACTGAGAGTGGAGGCGTGTTTTACCGTAACAGATCGCGGAGCATCAGGAAGTCTTGGCGTCCCACTCTGCCCTGCTGCAGGTTTTACTGCGCTGTTATGGTCTGCTCAGCCTCAGAGTGTGAGTGTGTGTTTGTGAAAGTGAAGGAGCTACAGACAAACACAGAAACACAAAACTCTTTGGACAGTTTGTGCATAAATGTGAGTCTGCCTGTTTTTATCACCACCTACAGGATTAATCTTCAAAGTAAACAGAACTGAATGTAATCCTAACTAAGCGGTAGATTATCACTCTGTTTGCTCCTCACAAAGATAAACATGGAATCTCACGCTGCTACAGAAGAAGCAGAGCTGAACTTCCTGGTCATGGAAGTGACTGAGACTATTACAGGAGCTTTAATGTCTCCAGATTACAAGTTTTGTTCCTGCTCTCCTCGCATCCGCCGGCACTCCTCCGTCCACAACCATAAAATTGGGACCATGTGTTCCTGCTGCTGCTTCTCCTGCTCCACTCCTTCCTATCAAGCAGACGGAAAACAGCTTTATTCCCATTTGCATCATCTTTCGTTTATTGTAAAAGTGTTCCCAGGAGTCTTTTAAATACGATCTGTTGTTTCTAGCCAAAAAAACCTGTGTTGTTTGCTAGGGCATAGTTTCTCAAAAGTTCATTAGAAATTCCCCTCTGTGGGATGGTGTGGGAGGGACCCTGCACCCGTTTCCCTCACTGTTGCTGAGAGCTCTCTGTTCACACAGTCTCCCACTAGCCCAAAACACACCCAACCTCACATTACCAGCGCAACCAAAATGGCGAGCAATACTGAAGCTATCCAGCCGTAACGTTTAGAGCGAGATGCCAGCTGTGACGAGAAAAACAAAGACGTACATTAGTCTGAATGTGGATGCATCAGAACGAGCATTTTTTTAAGTGTAGTAATTCCATCACATTGTGCTTGCACTTTTGTCCACAGTGATTCAGAAATTGAAAATAATCTGCAAATCCCCAGGAATTTGGCCCATAAATGTCTCTTATTGTGGCAAAACGGACACAAAAGTGTTTTATTTTGAACTTAATTTTTTTTTCCAAACAGAAAGTAGTTGTGCATTTCAGTTAAAAGCTTTTGTTTTTAAATTAAAAAATGAAGGTAAAGTCTTTAGGCAGGCACATTATGAAGGCACATCTTTATACTTGTCTGTGTGAAATTACAAATTGTAGCTTTAAAGTGACATCTCGACAGGATTCGGACGTCATGTTTATTATGCTGTTGGGCAGAGTTGCAGACTGACAAGCAGGAAATGATTCCTGTGGGTCCTTGAGGTTTGCATCTGTTTGAGTTCATGCCTGTGAAAACTTAAAAATATTATTTCACTATTACAACCCAGAAAACTTGTATGTATGTAATGTATGTAATGTACAAATGTAAAGACTTTTTTCTTTGTCAAATGGGTTGTTTTCTGGTACTCACCACATTGTTGATGAAAAAAAACACACAGGTGTACACAAACACACGCACACACACACGTGGGCATGCACACCAACAGATGCATTATCTGACCGATTTCCTCCCACTTGAGCACAAAGAAGCACTTGTCCAGAGTTTCAAGCAGACGCTTGTGAACGTGAACACTTATCACTTCCTCCAGCCACGCACACACACACCCACACACATGAGCACACACACAGGAGACAAGAAGAGGCATCCTATTAGCGTCAGGATGCAGCACTGCAAAGCCTCCACATTCAGTCCAGGTTCATCCTCAGAGGTCAAAGTGTAACGTCTTAGAGGAAGTAAACACACGCACCTTTCCCCCTCTCTTCCTCCTCCACTTTCTCCTGTCGAATCTTAAGTTTCACTGCAAACATCCTGTGGGGACGCAGAGACCCTCAGAGGAATGAACTTCATGATCATTAGAGGCTCAAACTACACGTTAATTCCATCTTCCCTTCAAAAAAAGGATGAAACATTATTTGGCTCCATGATTCAGCACAACTTAAGAAGGATTTGGTGACGATAAACACAAAAAAAGACAGAAAACTCCAAACAGAGATAATGGGAATTGTCTAAAGCTCTTCTTGCATGCAGGAAACATCGCTTAGGTATGTAACGTCAGATTCATGCACAAACATCTTCTCTGGACTTCTTTCCCGCTCATACGGATGCTGATGTTTAACTTTATGTTACCTTTAAAGAAGAAGACCAGACCGAAAGGGTCAAAAATGAAGTTTGCAGCTTTTGTCCATTTTCACCTAAAAGCAGAAGAGATGACGGTGATCTGATAAGAACTGAGACGGAGATGTGACAAAGCAGCATCCCTGAAGCTATTCCTGTCGTCTCTCTCACTCAATCAGCCACCCCCCCACAGGAGCCACATCAAAGGGCCGGGTGCTATCAGACTGAGAGTTGGTGCGTGACATACCACAGCTTATCTCTGTGGGCCGCATACCACTTCCTGGTTAATTCCTCACCCTGGCTGAGGTTTATCAAACAGAGAGAGCAGGGAAACCTCTGGAGTCACCTTTTGTGGTAAATTTTTGTGTCTTGTGAGAATTTTTTTAATCTCTATGGCTGAACCAGGAGCGCCAGCTCAAGGCTGTTTGTCCGTCATGGCAGAAACAGAAGAACTCAGTTCTACTGCTTCTGTTTGAAAGTTCAGCTACAGTGTAATTGAGCAGTCTGAAACACTTTCTTAAACTTTTAAAGTAAATAGCCCATGTGTGCATATTTATATTTAAAAGTGTATTATGGTTTCATAAAATTAGTAAAATGACCACGATTCCCCCATCACTTTATTTTTCAAAAAAAAAAACAAAAAACCCCTGAAATTTAAGAGAGAAACCAACACAAAATTAAGTAAAAAAAAAAAATATGAACATGATCAAAACTGAGAAAAATGTTTTACCAATTTGGATAAAAAAGATTGAATCCTTGTTCTGAAAATTAAAAAAGAAGAGTCTTTTAGGTTAAAACGAATTAGATCAAAGAATTACATTTTAAGAGAAAGTAAAAGTTGAATGAAAATTCAAAAATGAAAATGAAAATTCATTAAAAAATTTCAAGTTTTTTGATTCAAAAGTTTGAATCCTTAAAAAAAGGATTAATACTTGATGAATCACCATCCACATGTTTTATTGTTTTAGGAGGAAGTTTTTTTCTTGAAGAAAAGTTTTTATCTGAAATAAAATCTACAATGCAATTTTTATTTTCATTCTTTATTCCTAAAGACATCTAAGCAAATTATTTTCTGAATAGAGACATGGTTAATCTTTCAAACAGCTAAATTCAACAAAATGTAAATTTGTTTTTATGGTTTAACAGCAAAAAAAAAAAAAATAAGAATTACATTTTACAGATTTGATTAAAACACTTTTTAAAATTCATTTTAAGATTTTTTTTCCTTTCTATTATTTGTGAAATTTGAAACTTTTTTCAGAGCCAGCTGTTTTATCACTAAAATGTGTGGTTGATAAACCTGTTTTAAAAGGTGGATCACACCCATCGTAAGCGACAGGGACATATAAATACCACATGTGAACGACATCTCAGAAAACATTTTTTACTACTTCATCTCTGGCACTTCTGGCGATGGTGCCATGGTGACGACACTTCATCGGTAAATTAAAAGTTCATGAATGTACCTAATTAAAGTCACAAAGAGGTCTGGTTTGGAAGATGCCTTACTTAAAACTATCACGTCGAGGTCCAACACAAAACATTTGGCTTAATCCTGGTGCTATACACATTTTCCACTAAATGATGAGTCGCAGAGAAGTTCTGCCTTCAGGACGAGTCAGTGTGAATGTCGGAGACGAATCAGTGAAGCAGGAACACAATTCATGTGGTTTTCTAATGCTGATTAACCCCCTTCCAATCACGCCCCCACACCGCCTGATAAAGCTGTACAGCTATGTTCCTGATAAGGGCCCTGAAGGGCCACATCACAGGAACATGTCCCTCTTTGATAAGTGGCCCCGTTGGAGCAGCTGGAGACAATCAGTGAGCTGATAGCTGTGGAACAAGCACACACTTCTAAAATAACAAGAGGACGACAACACAAATGTTCGGCATCGTCCTCATGAATGAACCATCCGATCAGGGTTTCTCCATGTCAAAATTTTACAAAACGCATGATTGCGTTTGAAAGAGTTTTCTTTGATTTTAGGCAGCTTAATGGAGGCAGAGCGCTGCTGTCGTCAAGTTTCAGCAGATGTTTGAAAGACCCACTCCGATAAAAATGGTGTTTTTGGTGTTTGCTTTTGGCTTTTTTCTGATGATTGAAGAGTAATAAAAATCACTCCATACGGAGCCCTGAAGTGGCTCCTGACCGAGAATGTATAAATGATATCTCCAGTTTTCGTCTCATCTACAATGAAACGCATTAAGGAAAAAGTTGATCTTTACCTGAAAAGTTAAAGCGTGTGTGAAAGCAGCTACAGTTTGAATGTGTCATTTGTTAGGTAGTTTTCTGTACTCCACCGTCCTGCTACCTGTCCAGTGTTAACACCATATGGTGTTTGTTTGTCCCTGATCCAGATTATTCCTGATCCAACACAAAGTTTAAGGAGCCCCAGGTAAAGTCACTAATCATGAGTGTTACATAATGTCAGGTAAACGCTGTTCTTCCTTTTAATGAAACTTATAAACATAAAGCACGGCGTCATTGTGAGCTTTCTGAACTCCGAAGTGTTAAACTGAGTTTTATTAAGTGGGAACAGGTTTGTAAATATTTACTGAGCCCATACTTGTATGTATTGAGAGTTGGCCAGAATGGGGAAGAACAAGTGCTTTTTAGCTCCTTGCAAGGGCTTGAAGAGCTAATGGATTCCTGAGGTTCCCAGGTGGGATCTGAGTCTGGCGCTGAGCTTGTCTTCAATCCGACACCGTTTCTGTGTTCTGAATTCTGGTCTCAGATTTTGGTGGAAAGTTTTCATGGTGAAACATCTCTAGTCTGCAGCAACTATGGGGCTGTTTGACAAGGAAGACTGTACAAATGTTAGCTAGTTAGTTGCTAAATGAGGTCATATATGTTCACTTTTCATTTTTGTTGTAAACCAATAATGTTGGCTCCTCTCGTATCTCTGTGTCTAACAGTGAAGTTTTGAGGCAAATCCAGAAAATGGACTCTGCAAAATTACATGAACTTCTACAAATGTTTCAATCTACAAAAAACAAACTGCATCCACTGCAGCCAAGTAGAAATATTCTTTTAAATATGTTTCTTGATTGTCTAAGAACTATAAAACCTATTCCAGACAGCACAGCAGATACAATTACAAATTTCACTGTATAAACGCTGAACAGACAACTATGCTACCCACTGTAATATACCTCTGCGACCTAATTGAGGTTTTCTGTCAGTGTTCTTGGAAACATATACCCAATTGAAACACATATCAGAGGTTACGTTTCTCCTTAGTCTCGTTACTGAAAACTTTTCCCAAATTAACTGTCAACAGTTGCCTAATTCCATGCTCAGAGGAACAACTCAAATCGTTTTATCTTTTGCCATTAATAAAATACTGAGATAATAAATTGTCTTCACGAAAATAATCTGGACTTGAATTAAAACTGTTAAATGTTTGTTTTTGTTTAGTTTATTTTTCTTGAATTTTATTTTTTAATTGAAAAGGGGCCTCAAGGAAAAGGTGATTTAAACTGATAAAGCTGTTATTTAGGAGTTTAAGTTTCTCATTGGGCTGCACGGTGGCGCAGTGGTTAGCGCTCCTGCCTCACAGCAAGAAGGTTCCTGGTTCAAGTCCTGGCTGGGGGACCTTTCTGTGTGGAGTTTGCATGTTCTCCCCGTGCATGCGTGGGTTTTCTCCGGGTACTCCGGCTTCCTCCCACCGTCCAAAAACATGCTTCATAGGTTAATTGGTTACTCTAAATTGTCCCTAGGTGTGAATGTGAGTGTGCATGGGTGTGTGATTGTGGCCCCTGCGACAGACTGGCGACCAGTCCAGGGGTGTCCCCTGCCTTCGCCCATGAGTAGCCGGGTTAGGCTCCGGCAACCCCGTGACCCCGAAAGGGATAAAGCGGATTGGAAAATGAATGAATGAATGAATGAAGGTTCTCATTCTAGTTCTGTAGCTTTGAGTAGTGGTAATCTAAAGTATGTTAAATCCTCGAAAAAGAATCAGTGTTAAGCTCAAAGTATTTCCCGTGTTTTCCAGGAAGCGCAGCAGCTTGCTTGTCCTCGCTGTCTTTATGTTGCACATTCTGGGTTCCAAAGAGGATTTCCCCGACTTGCAGTCAAAACAGATTAATGTGGGTTATGTGCTAATAGGTTGAAATATAAAATCCAAAGGTGCATGCGTGAGTTTGCCTGGTGGCTCAATGCCAACTCAAATGGCTTGCTGGCAGTCTGAATGCAGCCGGCCTTCCTCTGTCTGAGAGCCATTTCACAGCTAATTAATCCGCATAATGACTGCAATTCCAGGGCAAAACCAGAGAGCGTGTGTCCTTTTCATAAACGCACAAACACAGATATCTGCACACAAATAATTCAGCTGAAGGTTGACATACAGTTTTTGTTAATCAAATTATTATTTACAGATAAATAATGAGAAAACCAAACTCTGGCTGAATATTTTCAGCCAAAAGGGCAGAAAAATAATTCCACATTTAAGAGCTATTAGCTCACAATCAGGAAGACCAACTACAGGGCCTCCTTTTAGGCAAACAAACACACATATCTGAATGGTTTTCTTTGGATCTGCGTCACGGCTCCACGGCACAAGACTGGAATCACTTATTTCACCACACAACCATAAACCAACACAGGAAAGACGCGTGGCACCAAAAAACTATGTGGTTCACCGCGCAGGCCAGCAGCTCCGACTGCTACTACTAAAGTGAACAACTCTGGTCTGTTCACTGCACCTCATGTGTCTCTATGTGATCTTTCACTCAGACTTAATATCACAGTGGGGCTTTTATCCCATTCAGCCGTTCCCTGTGAGAATTTTTAGTCAACAAACATTGTAAATTGCCTCATTTTAAGACTCACTCTGATGAAAATTGTGTTTTTAGTGTTTCTTATATTTTTTTGTATCCTTTTTCTAATGATGAGAACATGTATATATATATCTATATATATAGATATGTATATAAAGAACACTAGGCTTAAAATGTCATCTCTGAGTATAACTTTATTAAAATTGTTGTGAATCAAAAGCAGATCACACAATGCAGTTGGAAAAAAGAGCGTATTTGTGACATAAACGCTGGGTGGTCCGGTTCCACTACATTCTGATGCAAACACTTGTAGACGACTAGATCCATGAACCGTATTTTCTGCACTATCAGTTACTCCGGAGTGTTAAGTCGCACACGCATAATAAAGAAGAAAAAAAATCACCTGTAAGTCGCACCTTTGGGAGAAATTTACTTAACAAACTGTGGAAACAAGAACAGACAAAAAGACAAATCATAGTAATGTAATACATACTGATAATAGACTGAATATGTACAATGTCAATACTGTAACACATTGATGCGTATTTAGGGCATACAGCGGGTTAAGAAAATGAATTAAAGATCCAACTTATTGGATGTATATTCTACCCGCTGTCACTGAAAATGTCACTGGCCCAAAGTTGAGTCCCTGATTGGTTGACAGACGCGGTGACCTCCCCAGAGATTTTTTTTCACTCTTGCCTGCTGCGCCCACCACTTAATTCGCTCCGCGTCACTCAAATCACGCTAGTGTCAGACCAACGCGCCGGCCACTCACATTGCATTGCAGGACCTCAGATTGCGTCTGTACCATTGACTTAACAGTGAAACTGGCTGTGGTGTGGTGTAAATGCACCTCAAGTCTCCATCTTTATGCAGAGATTTGATCCTACGGTCACAAAGACAAGTGTGACTCGGAGGCATCTGCAGAATACATGCTTTTTATATGTCCCTGAGGTACCAGCCTGCAGGAGGTCAGTGGCACTTCAAATAGACGTCCGGTGACATTTACACATCATCCAGTCTGAGCTGCTGCCGGCCGGCCATCCGCCCTCTGGCCGCTTAGCTAAATTTCATAATGGCGTCATCCCCACGTGTAACTGGACTGCCACAGCCTGACCTCAAAATGTGCCCAGGCAGCCACTGAACAATGTCAACTTTTAGAGAAAAATCCTCCAGTTGTTGTAAAATGTTAACTTTTTCGTAAAACCTCTGTGGCCACCTCCCAACATGTAAAAATAAAACTGCCGCCTCCCGATTACAAATGCCCTTGAGTCCTTCTTATAGATGTGTGTAACCGTATCTGTTTTAGCAGCATGAAGGCAAATGAATGAAGTTGCAGCCAAAATGTTGCTTCATTTACTTTGTGCTGTAATTTTTTCCTGCCAATTGAAATCGAGCTTTCAGGGTTGTCTGCTTTTCCGTTTCTAGCAGTCGTCTGAATAACATATCTTTTTCTTGATTGGTTACAATAATTTTGTTCACGGCTCCTTCTACAAGCAAAAAGAAACATAGTTTGTGTCTACCCAAAAAGCAGCAGATTGCACTGAATTTGTAATCTTTTAGTTTTTACTCTAACTCGACTAAACTTCTAAGAGATTTGTTGGAGGAAACCTCGCAGCATCCAAACTTTCTCATCATGAATGAGAATTTAAAAAGAAAAAAAAACATCTCTAAAGAGATATCATTGCTTAGACGTTGTGTGGTCTTTGAAAACAAAATGCTTTTTTGAAAAATTAAAAGTTCATCCAACAAAAGGAAAGAGTTTAATAGTTTGGGGGCCACTGCGGGTTGTCTCCAGGTGGACAATTAGTTGGCACTTCCTGTCATTGAAAGGATGCTGGGACTCCACTTTGCAGGGAAAGCTTTTGTGTATTTTGAAACCACAACAGCAATGTGTGTTTGTGTGTGTGTGTATTTGAAACTAAAGAAAAAGCCTCTGTTTTTCCTCCCGTGGGACCAATCAGCCGCTCTGCAGCTGTACGTCCTGATGACAAAATGCTTCTTAAATGCACAGGATGCGCATAGATGCACACAAACCCACTAATGTCCACCTTTATGCCAGAACCCTCTTGAGTGCATGGAGTCGCACACGTGCACGCTGACCTCTGACCCCTTTGACCCCAACCGCTCTCAGGAGACTTCAACTGGACAGCCCTGAACACCTGCCTCTCATTTCTGCGCTCAACACAAAACCTCACAGTGTCCAGTGACCGCAGAAAAGCCAGGCGAGTTCTGCGGATCAGTGACGGTAAAAAGCTTCATGACTGAGATAAATTTGGTTGTCTGACACCACGGCCAATCAGAAACCTGCAATCTGACTTTGTGGTTGCGTCTGCTCCCATATTTTACCGAGATTTTTCCAGGAACTGTGAGTGAGATGTTCAGTCTCACATTTATTTGAGGCTCTGGCAGAGATGCACGGCCCTCACAGGAGTTCAGTCAATGTTCTCGGCTGACACACGGCCGAAGGTCGCCTGAAACGACTTCAAAGTCGGTCATCGATCCCCTGCCGAGGGTGTCCTGATGCCACGTGTAATCATGGACACCATTGTGCTCAAACATGGTGTTTATTATGGCTGTCTAAGTTCAATTTTGTCTTTGGCGTCATTAAAAAAAAACGAAGTATAAAAGAAAATATATAAAATAAAACTAAATTCAGCTCAATTTGCCTGAATTCAACAAAAAAAAACTGGATAATCTCCTTAAGAATAAAGAAATTAAGTACAAAAAAAAGCTAAATGCTGAATTTTCACTTAATACCTACATAAATCTGATTGAAATACAATGGCATAACTTCAAATTCTCATTCTGTCCCTCTTTTAATCTATTTTCCTAGTGGTCTTTTTATAACAACATTTTTGTCTTCTCCCAATTCACAATGATTTGAATAAAGAAATATTTAGAAATGCAATTTTAAGCTTAATTTTCATAATATAAAGAGAAAAATACCACAAAAACACATTTAAAACACAGACAATATGATTCCCATTAGAGTAGGTCTTTAAAAGGGTAAGTCAGGCTCAAAAACCCTTTACATCATAAAAAAAAACATTATTTAAAGAATGCATTTTGTGTTTACTTTGCCTAAAAATTAAGTGTTACAAGCATGAAAAGAAGCAGTCGTTGCAGGGCAAACGCTGCACATCTTTGTAATTTAAAAAAAAATGTATTTAAAAGAAAAATAGCTTGAGTGAGTCAGAAGTTTTGCCACTGAGAGAATGACATATAAATCATAAAACGCAGTGCTGCTGGATTTCAAAATGTAAATAATTTACACCTCACAGCTCAGACTAAACTGAACGCTTCTGTCCAAATAATCCGTCTCGAAAACTTCCCAGATGTGACAGAACTTGGTCATTCGGGAGGAGGAAGTTGTTTTACTTTATCAAGAAACAAATATCTAGATGTTTAATTAAACTGCAGTTCATCCCTCTAATGCAGCTTTAATGAAGCTCAGACATGACCCCACCCTGTTCTGCTGATGGAGCAGCAAGCTCACCTCCACCATAAACCGGCGACAAAGTAGCAGCTCTTAATTGTTGAGTTTAACGCCTGGTGATTACAGGCACCCATAAAACCCCCCTCTGACAGAGAAAACCACCTTCCCCTCACTTCTCCGTGGCCACACAGGGTGCCAGCGCCAATTAGCAAGTCTCTTTTTTTTAACTCCATGCTTGGTTTTACAGCCCAGAGAAGGAGGAGAAGCCTCCTCTCATTTGGCTAATGGAGACCAATAAACTCAGAGGTTTGGATTAATTGAACATTTATAACAGGGGTGGAGGCAGACAGGGTGAAGTCTGGATCAGCTGAGCTTGACTTTGAACGTCTGAGGCGTCCCAAAATAGCAAATGTGGAACAATATGTGAAAACAAGGAGCAACCTGAGCCGGATGATACTGACATTCAATGAACTAAAACCAGGTCTGCACCGTAAACTGGACTAAGTCAAGTGTGCAGGGATTGGGAAGACGGGACATGGCTGTAGAAGAGAAACTTGATCAATATAGAAAGAAGCCACTTGGTTTTCAAAATAAAATGCCTTGTGCAGACAGGTTCAGATTTCGTCCTGCTGTTTTGCCTCCCAAAAGCAACCGTTGTAACTCCATGACATTTAGTCCACTCTCAAGAGTGCAGTGTGAAAGCAGGCAACTAAAGCAAACAAGGGACTTAGAGTTTTTGGTGGCCTTCTAGATCACTGGCCTCCAGCCCCCGGGCCGCAGACCAGTTTTCATTTCGTACCGGCAGTTGGTACTGAGCCCCAGAGAAAAAAAAAAAAACACAACATATTCTATTTTTGTTTTGTATTCTGATTCAGGTGGAAGCTTTATTCTTGACTCACCGCTAAATTGAAGCTTGAAAGTTAACAAAAAAACTAAGGTATTTGGACAGTTTGTTTTTACAGAAAACAGCCAGTGGGGAAACAGAAGAAGAATTTGACTTCAAAATAAAAGACATCTGCATTTAACAAACAAAAACCGGGAGTTTAAAGCAGCGCCTGACATTTTACAGAGGGTGAAGATAAACTTTACCCACGAAAGGTAAGTGAAACTAAAAGCTAAATAAAGAAAATCAGACACCAACTTCAGCCGTGTACAGGCCGGTCCATGACTATATTGTCCAACATTAAACTGGCCCATGGGCTTCCACTGATCTAGATTACCAAGACAAAAGGGTTTGTTAGTATTCTTAGTGCAGCTCTAAGCTTTTGAAGCCTGAGGTCACAGAGGTCTTCACACTCGCAGCAGCTCATCAAAGTTTTGATCTGTCTTTCAGTCAGATGCCTAGAATACTGGGGTTCTCGACGCTCCTCTTTCTGCCTCTTTGGATTCCTGTTGATTCTCTTTTGGGAAATCCACACAAATTCTAAATTTGTCAAACAACTTCCCACTCTCTGTCTGGGAACAAAAGAATTTGATTTTTTTTACTCTGAACTTCACGTAAGGGAAAATTGTGTTCCCTGAGATGATAAAATCCACACTTCTGATTCAAGAACAAATGAAGGTAAAGAAGGAGAAAGGGTTGTTCTGCAGAAGGGACTGTTGTGTCACATAAATTGAAGTTAGAGTTCATTTAATGTCAACATTTTCTGGAAGTGCATTAGGACACCGTGGAGTGTGTTGAAAACTGTCACTGATTGACATGTTTTCCTGCAGGTTTGTGTCGGTTGTCCACTCAGAGGATATTGCATCCTGCTGAGATTCTGGCCTCAGGCTAGAAGAGCCAGTGTTCCTAAAATCTGTTCTACACAGGAAAGCATCCTCCTGACTTCCTTTATGATCTGTTTGATCACAGGAACTTCTAAATGACAGGAGATCATTTCCTGCAGTACCAACATTCAAAGTGGTTTTCATGCAGTTCAGGAACCTTTGAAATGCGTAAGTCTGGAGGTGACGAGGAACAGCAAACAACCTGAAGAAAAGCCTTTGCCCTCGTTCACTTTTCTGATCGTAAAAACCATATTGAAGTATTGAAACATTTTTAAAACATTCGGCATCATCAGAATGCATTAAACATCATGCTTCTAGTGGAAACGGATTGGTTTTAGTTCCAGTTTCATTTCATTCTTTTTGTTTACAGAGCTTTGACCTTCCAGAAATTATGGCTTAATGTAATGTCTTGATCTGAAGTTGGGTAAACTTTCATGACTGCCAGTTAGCCCTTAATAGTTGATCTTGCCTCATTCAAGCCTGATTTTGATCCTGATCCCTGTTATGTGCGGCTGCTTTTCCTCATTTTTAACCTGATTAGGAACTCTGCGCCTGTTTGGTTTCTTCTTTTAAAAGTTTAAATATACCTTTGTCTTTCCATTTCTTGATTAGGGTTAAATGTAGCCTAAACACAAGTTGAACACGAAACAAGAAACTGTTACTAAATCCAAATATTTGTGCCCCTCAACTGATTACTACTTTAATTTAGGAAACAGTTGAAGGTTTTGTTGTGTTAAGTTTCAGAATACAGAAATGGTTGCTTAGTAAAAAAAATAACAAAATTAGGAACCAAGTAGTTGTGAGATAATGATAGACTTGTAAAGTTAAAGTTAATGTTAAACAAAATCCAACAGATAAGTTCAGTTTAGGTGATCGACAGTTTTAGGTGACCTAATTTTTGACCTTTTTATTAATATTTTGGACAAGCGATAGTTATCTATGGAGTCAATCTGATGTATCAGCACACACACACAAAAAAAACAACACGTAGCCACAGAATACCGGTAGTTAGAAAGTGTGAACAAAATAGGCTTCTAATTGATCACATTTACGTAATCTGTGGTCTGCTGGTATACATTGTGGCGATGGTTTTTATAGTATTTGGTATTTATAGTATTTTGTTTGAACAATTTCACTATTTTGTTGCCACAAAAATATTTCATTTCTACCTTTTAGGTTTTTTTGTGACTACATTTGTTTACTTTTTGCAACATGTTGTGTGACGCTTTGTAGTAATTCAAGTATATGAAGAAAGGCTTCTAAATTGGTCAGGGTAAAGATAGCAATGTACACTTTTCTGATAATTCAAGTTAACAGATTTAATAAATAGATTTATTAGTAAATAGCAAGGAACCACCAGCACAGATACAAGTTGATTAGTGATTATCTCACCAACTATTTACCTGAGACTCAAGTGTTATCTGGATTCTTGTGGGGTTTTTCTATATCTTTTTTATATTTTATAAACTAACCAAAAAAATGTTTTTCAATCTTTAAATGCAAACTTGCAGTTTCCCTCAAAAAACCAAAATTTTCCCCCCAAATGTGAATATTCATTCAACTAAAACTTGTTTTTTGTTTGTTAAAGGAAGGTCAGCTCTCAACATGTGACGACCTTAACAAAACCATGTCCCCGCTCACACTGCAAGGACATGTTTGTGCATGCGCGCACACAGAACAGAGCCATTGTTGTCCAAGCCTGCTGCTCCAAGAGCTGCTGACAGCATCAGTGCAGCACCAGGGACCACATGCAGAAACAATATATGAAGGCTGGAACCGCGCATGAAGTACTTCCTGTGCTCACATTGAAGCTTCCTGTAGAAAACTGCACAAACCTTTTACATTTTCAGCTACACAATGACACAAATTTACAGTAATGAAGTGAAACAATGACAAAAATTGAGTTGATTAAGATGTTTCATTGATCATCTATAGTTTTTTTATAACAAACTCCTGTCTTATGGGAATCTTTTTTTTTAAACATAAACTTTTCTTTTTCTTTGCTCAGATTACATGTGTTGTCTTTACATCATCAAATAAAACTTTTCTTTGCTAACAACTGTTCTTATTTTTACATATTTCTTAGTAACAAGTACCCATTAGATCAACACCAGGGTGAAAACCCTGTTTGAGGATAAAAAATTGTACCAATAAAGCTGCTCCGGTTCAAGTTTTTGTTTCCAGGGATCTCAAAACACAATCATTTTTTGCATTCATGTGAGAAACGACAGTGTTTTATGTAAAATTTTGCCTCTCAGGCTCCTTGGGAAGACTGCACAGATGGGAAAGTTTTCTGGTATTTTGATTTTTGACAAACAAAGCATCAAAAGCTGCAGAGCAAATGAAAAGCCCCTAGCGTAGAGTGCTGCACTGTGTGGTTTTCCCTCTAATTTTGGCAATGTGTGATGTTTTCTTTTTCTTTCATTTCTACCCTCATTTTATTTTCCAGTTTACTTTACTGTCCATTTTGAGCACAAAGAGCCAATTGTGCAGCTTTGTACTTTCAGGGTTTTCTTCTAATCAAATATCTGTTTAGCAGCGATGGGAGGTTTTAGCTTAATGGATCTGGAAGAAAACACTTGTGTGTCGTAATTTTATGGCATCTTTGTGAAAGGGGTTCTTGAGTCCAGGCTGAAGATGCCTTCTCATTAAGTCGGGGGTGCTGGGCCTTATTGTTGTGCTAATCAGGCAAAGATGTGGACACCCCGACTCCGGAAAATCATCCAAGCAGTTTTGACAGCAGACGCCTCACAGGGGAGAGTGGAGGGGGAGCAAAATCCTGCAGGGACCAACCTAATTGTTTTTGACGGGGATGCATTCCAAATATGTACATGCGTGAAAATGAATTAAGCCGGAGCTGTCAACCTCTGAACTGAGATATTATGATGGAGGGAAGAGATGGACTTCATTGTCTGGGAAAGGGAAGATTTTCAAATGCAGATTCCTGCGAAGCATCAGGGGATCAGAGCTCTGATCCTCACAGTTATTGTTTCTCTTGTGTCCTGAACAATATTCAGGGGAGGAATTTTTTTTGATGAAGTGAGGCCCTAGAGAACAGATTCTCACACCATCTCATTCCTGTAGTTTCACAACAAAACTAAAGCAGTTTGAAAGACCAAAATACTCAAAACTGGAGGTGACTGTAGTGCGAGATACTTGAGTTATAAATTGACCAATCAAATGTCTCACATCCAACATTCAAAACATTTGATTGACATATTTTGTGTACTTCCAACAAGCTCACTCCTGAGTGGCGAGAGTAGTTGCCATAGAAATGTTCACTCGGACTGACTCAGACTAATCACTGCTCACTGATGAAGTCTGGCTCCAACATGGCGGCGTAGAAAAAATGGCAAATTCCATTTTATTGAGCCGGAAGTAGATCATATTTTATGGGTGACTACACACTCGCTCAGTCCAGTTCACATATACAGTCAATAGAATAATCCTACTTTCTTCATCAGAATAATCCAAAAGCAAGATATCAGATTAACACACAGATCTATGTTTTGTTTCAGCACATGTGAACGTCGTTTCTTCTTCACGGAGTACAAATGGACAGAGCAAAGTGAATGCTATGATCATGACAATGCTTACCAAGAGAAGACCCACTCCAATAAAAATCATGTTTTTAACGTGTTTTGTAGCATTTATCTCATGTGGGAGGACATACAAAAAAGAATTTCAGCTTAAAATTGTATTTCTGAATATTTCTTTGCTGAAATTTGTTCAATCAAACACAGGAAGGAATAAACTAGCATCAGAGGGACTTCCTGGTCCTCCAGGTCTCTGAGTTGTATCTTTGACTTTGCTTAGCAGTCATCGGAATCGCTGATAGGCTTCGGGTTCCCGTCTTCTGCTCATGTAAGCAGAGAATGAGGTGAATCAGAGCGTGGTTCCTGCTGGCCTGATAGCGGCTGATACTCTCCCAGGTGTTTCTTCTCTGTGGGTTGTTGCATGCCTGACTGAGCCGCAGATTCCAGGCATCCACAGAGACCAACTCCATCTTTGTTGCGGCTGCTGATTGTCTCAGAGACTCTCACACAAACGCAAAGGAAGGAGAATTTCCGCTTCTGTCACCAAGTCTTTCTGTCACTGAGCAGGGACCCTGCATGTTATCTTCATCGGGTGTTGACATAACACAATCTGCAGCTTCTTACCCCAGCTTGGACCATCACACGTAGTTTTCATGTTCCTCCTGAGACCTAGCAAAAAGCTTTTGAGATTTAATCTGAAGAGTTTCTAATCTGGGATTTTATGTAAACATGTAGGCGGGAAGCTGCACCTGTTAATCAACAGATCAACAGTTTACTGCTTTGTGACATAAATTACTGTAGAATGACGCAAACAAAATGAAAAACAAATACGACACTTGAACGTTTTGCGTCAAAGTTCTCTTGTTTTGTCGGGGATCAGCGTAGATCCTTTCTGCTTTGAAATGCTGCATGTTTCAGGTTTATGGGTGGTTTTACACTTTACTTCAATTTGTTTAAAAAACCCAGCAAAAGCAGCTCAAAGACCCACTCTGCTCCCCTTTTGGTCTCTTTTACAAGAGTTTTTTTTTATTATGAATATGCCGTTTTTAGCCAAAATTAAAAACATAAAATAAATTGGTGCAGAGCAACCCTAGCCCCTCTTCTGAAGCAAAGAGCTTGAGGTATTTTTGTGAGAAACTGCATTTTTTTCGTATTCTTCTAATTTACAATGATTTAAATGAAATAATTTTCTTGGTAAACATCCTCCAAAAATCCCTGGGAACACTTTTATAATAGATCAAAAGATAATCGGAGTTGGACCTTAAGCTACACACAAAATCACATTGTCTGGCACTTTATCACAGTGTTGAATCAGCTGGTTCTTGCTTGAAAACAAGCAAACTTTAAACTAAAGCCTCCATAAAGTGGTTTTCATGTAAATGTCATTGTAGCAGCAGGACAACCATCTGATCTTTCAGACAACACACACAAGCCCTGACTGGTCCGTCCTTCATCTGATCTCTGACCAAAGGGTCAGGCTTTTCCTGCGCCTGAAAGCAAACAGGAATCTCAAACACTCCAACAGAGTTCTTCAGAAATGTCAGTTTGAACTAAATGGTTTAATTAACAAAAGAACATCACAGGGATTTCCTTAAAAATGAGCCTTTCTTGTGCTTCAGTTTTCACTAAGTTAGATTTTACCTTGTGCAATTTCATCTCCTGAACGTTTGACATTCTCAATTCTCATTACTTTAGGGTCTGGAAACTTGTTGATTCCTGCTTTTGTTCTGGGATTTTAGCCTCAAAATGTTTCAGAAAAGATGTTGGAACATAGATGGTGGAAAAAGGAGAGTTGTAGGAAATGAGCACCCAACTCTTCAGAATGACAACTGACTTGTCCACTCGTCAATCTAGAATCTGATTCTTCGGCCATCCAGACTTCCCACTGGTCTTCACTTACATCGTCCCCAACAATTGCAGCCTGATTGCGGATTCTGCTGTTTTACCCATTTCATACAGCAGTGGGTTAGGAACTCTTTGTTGGTTTGAAACCCACAAAGAAATCCTAAAACTAGCTTTTAGAACCAGATACCAGTCTGTAAATATGGGCCACTTAACACTGGAGTTAATTGAAAACTAACTTGCTTGTGTAACTAGTCACCTGATGGCTACTTGGGGAACTGTACTGACTCCAATGGATGAGTGAAAATGCTGACATGGATGCTGAACATTTTCTTTGAAACTCAAGTTGCCCAATGCTTGCTCAGTACGGGATTTACACCATAAATGCTTTAATGTAAAAACTCTTGATCTCCTATAAAGCTGTTGTTTTCATACAATCTGTCCCAGCTGAAATAATCTGGATGGAATTGATTATTATGGTTGAGAGTGTTTGGAGTGATTTTGATTAAAATGACACTTGGTTTCATGTTTTTTCCTTAAGTGCTTTAAGAAAAGCTCTTTCCTGAATTAGTTCATTACAAATAAATTGAAGTGAACTCAAAGTGAACATACACAACTGTACATGAGAACTGGACTGAGTGACTCCTCCCTCCTCGTGTTCCAAACAGGAAGTACACTCTGGCTTCAGGAAGCCAAAATCCCATAGACTTATAAAGAGAAATAAACAGTTTTTACTCAGTCAGTCCATTTGTCAGAAAACCCATTCTTGCCCTGATATCGTTTTTATCCCGTTCTTACAAATCCTAATGTTCTTACAAATCCTAATTTCATTTCATTGTATTTTTTTTCTTTACTACAAGCTTATCACGTTATGAACTGGCCAATCAGAGGCCTCAACTAAAGCATATGGTGTCTGCTGGTCCTTTTGTTAAACGTTCAAAAAGTTTGACAGATTTCAGACTAATTACTGCCCCAACATGGCGGTGTCCATGTCACCATAAAATGGCAACTAAATTGACTTAATTTGGTTGGAGCCAAAAGTTTGCTGTCTTTTTTTAATTGGTGATTTTTTAATGGGTGATGTTGCACTCACTTGGTCCAGTTCTCAAATACAGTCAGTGATTACATCTGTGGGTTTATTGTACACGACGACGCCCACTAAAACTTGCATTTATACTTCTAGCTTTTTGGCCACTTTGCTTTGTAGAAACACTCCCAAACACTAGGTGGCAGTGCAGGTTCTTCAAACAGATGTTGACAAACTTTTATTTCAAAGTTCACAGTATTTTTTATTTTTTTTTATTCTTGATGAAAATAGGAAGTGATAGCACTCATTGATCTGAATGCAGCATAAATATTAAACCTGGAAAATGTATTAAAACCTCAGTATTTTGATTAATTTGTTTTAACAAAAACAGAATTAAAGCTAAAAATATGTCCAGCAACTTAGTGTTCTCTTTTTGGCCAACAATTGTGCAGATTCATTGTTAGGATTGCCTTTTTTGTGCTCACTTCTCAACTCAAAGACTCATTGTTCATTGGCCACAGTCTCCTTTCATGTGGACACAGGCAGCATTAAACCCGCGGTCTCATTTAGATTCAGACTCATATTGTAATTAGGCCTGAAAGCGAAGAAAGATGAGAGATGCAGCATTCCTGAGGGATTGAGAGGCCATGTGGGAAAAGCAAACTGAGGTGTTAATCTCAGGAGAGAGCCCTCTTCACCGCATCGCGCATCAATCCAGGGGATATTTTTTAATCTAGCATTTTCTCCAGTCTTTTACTGACTTTAAATGGACCTCCTTATCAACACAAGACACGCCCCCTCAGTGTTAATGAAAAACAAGATAAAACTAATGTGAACGTGGTGGATTATTCAGTTTGTCCCTGCACTGTTACTTTAAGAAACTGATTTTAAAAAAAAGGTTCATTTTTCTTTGCGTCTCATTTATAAAACATTTTATGCTTCATTACGTTGTCTGTGGGGGCATTGTGTGTGTTTTCCAATTTTTTGTGTGAATGTCTTTGTTTTACTTTTAGTTTTTAAGTTGAAAAATGTTTTTTCTTTTAAAACCCTTTGTGTTAAACAGGTATGAAAAGTGTTTTACAAAGAAAGTTTGATTTGATTGATTAAATCGAAAAAGTATAGTGTCCAGTGAGTGATATTTGCCAAAAATGGGAAAACATAAAAAAGCAAGAAAAGAAGTCAATTTAAAATTAAAAAATAAAAACTGGGGCAGAAAATGTAAAGCTCCAAGAACATTTTTGAGTCAAAAACAACCCAGTTCTCATAAAGATGCATGTTTAAGGATTTCTAACTGGAGAAAAGAGATGTACAACTAAAACATCATTAAAATATTGATGAACTAAGGTGAGCTTTTTGGTTACAAAACAGCACATTTCAAAAGCGTGAACTAAACAAAGTGAGGAATTGAGTTGGAATTTTGTTTCTGGAAATTTGACAGGGAGCGCAGTCCAGCACCTTGCTGGACAAGCAGCAAGCTGTCCACCTACAGTTGGACGAGGTGTGATGTCGAAGCGGTGCAAATCTTGGTCCAGACTTTTTCTTTCACAGTTTTATTCCAATAAATGAAAGACTTGATGTCATGTAATTTCGGCTGGGCACAAACAGCCATTATTAATATCCATTGAACAAGCCTTTGGTACGTAGAGCCTGAAAACGGTCTTCAAAATGTGCTTAGCGGATGCGTGAACACAGAAGGCCGAACGGTGCATTTACACACTTTTCATCGGAAGTGGTCGCTTGAACGCACGTTTGAACGCCGAGTACGCTGTGAGCATTAGAGCTGCAGATCTGGTAACAATTACAGTTAAAAAAAAAGTGACTAAGTAAAAAGACAAAGTCACATTGCATCCAAGGACCTCCTGTGATTGAGATGTTCTCTCAAAGCTCACTTCTCAATAGACTGCAGCATCTCCAAGCTTTGGAGGAGTGGAAGATCTCAGAGACTGAAAGCATGAGCTTAAGTTTTAAATCCCTCATCGTCTAACATCCCATTGTCCTCCAAATCCAGCCTACCTTCAGAAGAGACCTTCCCTGAGCCTAACAACAATGTGACCTATAGGACCCCCCTATGACATAAAGGAGAGAAAGATCCTCTCTTTGCCCCCAGCTCCTTCTCTTGGTGTAAAAGGTCTGATCCTGGGGAGTGAGAAGCTCTTAATCAGGAGCCAAACAATGAGGGCCCGAATCCCGGCTTTCTGACAGAGGGCCTGATCTAATAAGTCGAAGAGGGCTGGGATGAAGGGGGCAGGTGGCCTGATCCATGGGATTATGAGATTATTATTACATCTGCAATTTTAAGAGGTAGAGGAGGCAAGAGGTAAACAAAGATAACAGGAATGCGAGATGAAGGGTTATGTTTTAAAACAGCATTAACTGAGGACTGTAACAGGAACGACCACACGTTTAAAAGCAGTTTTGTTTTCCAGTTTCTGCTTCAAACAGCACACAAAATGGATAACTTAAGACACAGAAAATAGGAATCTGAAAGTCTAGAAAAGCAATTGTCGTACAAAAACTGTACATTTAGTTGAAACTTAGGTCATTACTTTGAAACAACAAAATAATTCTAAATCAAAGTGAAATGAGAAATGAGATTCACGCATTTCCTCTAGTTTAGTTTGTTTGTGTCAACTAAGATGTACGTTTTGCATTTTTCCCAATTTTCAAAATATTCAAAACAATTTGGTCTCAGTGGAAGGACCGGAGCCTAAATACAATACAAAAGTCTGGAATCCTTTAATATTTTTAGTTTTTGTGACACTTTAAGTCAACTGGCACTTGAGAAAATAATATGTGGTACGACTATTTGGAGGACTTCTGGGCGAAATTCCTGCAGACAGACGGGTGTTTAACCTTTTCCAAGGAAAAAATGTTCATTATTGAAGGATTCTGATGATACTTTCTGTTTTCTGTTGAATATCTCTGAAATTAAAGCATTTTCACATCAGGGAGTGTTTCCATTTGCTGTCAGGAACACACCGTTGGACTTAATTAAATATGTTAAAGCTTATTCTCTAGTTTCCTGTGGATCTAAAGGTTTTTTAAGTGGTGCATCACCTGTTGATTTTTCTAACATCCTGTAACTAACTCGATTCTAAGCATTTCCTTTTCTTTTCTTTACAGTTTTAAGAGTTGTGTATGTTTTTCAAAATGACAAATCTGCAGTTCTTGAAAAATAAAAAAGCTTATCTTGTAACTAACCGTTTTGGCAATTAGTGCAAACCTGTTTATCCCATATTGCTCTTAAAAATGAACTTGCTTTGTGACTTTAGGCCTTCACTGGACCATTAGAGCATTGTAAAGTATAAAACTTACAGTCCACTCACTTATAGAAACAGGAAACGTGGAAATCCAGGAAATATCTTCTGCTCTGTAGCATTCTGTGTATAAATCCCTTTAAATTCTGCAGGAGTCAGCAGCTGTCAGGTTTGATCGTGAGCAGAATCTATTCCTAAGAAGACTCCTGGGGGTGAAAGGAGGTAGAAACACTGGCGTTCCGTGCATTTCAGAGCTGAGCCTTCAGTTTTCCTCCGCCAAAACCATCCTCGTTAAAATCAACTATTTTATCTAATCTATCACTATCATGTAATATATGAATATTATTTTATCAAAAGTGGCGGACAAATCCTTTTCCCTGTTGAGACAGGCTCGCTAGCTTCGGGGTTGGCCGGCCTTTTTTGCCGAAGTCCTATTTCTACAGAAAAGTCCATCTTAAGAATGACTCGTGCAATAAATCCGCAACTAAATTCAACTTCTCCTCCTTCTTTTATTGTTAACTGAGAGTAATTCAAGCAAAAATGAAGTGCAGCTACTGCCTACGGCCTGAAAAAAGGTAGCGCGAGCTTTAACCATCCAATCAGAGACGATTATGTCATTTGCCTTGATGAATCTACAGAGACAAAAAGGTTTTCTAGTCTGAATCCATCCTATGTCAATGGAAGCTAAAAGGACTGAATAGCGAGTCAGAGGGCGGAAGAACGTGGCTTTAATGTGTGTGTGGGTGGGGGGTGGGTGGGGGCAAATAGAGAAAGCTTCTGTGACACCTTTGATGTCTTCATAGCAGGTTTCTACAGAGGAGCAATAAGCTTCATCCACAAGTCCTCCTCCATACACAGCTTCAAGGATTCACCAAGAGGCTCACATGAGCAACAAAAGGAGGGAAAAATCTTCAGGATCAGGAAAAAAAAACAGTGAAGAGGAGAAAATGGATGATTCCTGGCTAAGTGAGGTCAAGAGGAAGAGTTAGCTCACAGATCCGTTTCCAGCCTCTCTCCTTCTGTTTATTGAACTGTAATCATGAATAATACCTCCCATATGCAACACGTTACCGGATTTCCTCCAGAATACAGCAGCTGGGAGTCTGCGGCCTTTCAAGCCTCTGCGCTGCAGTTAACCAAACACATGCCTGCACGAACATCCGGGGCCTGTCAGTGTCGTTGAGTTGTTACTTTGGAACAACACATGTCTGCATCAATTATGTCTCATGGTGCTTTGTAAACTTCCATTTTTTAATCTGATCTGCTGATGCCATAAGTGGTTTCTGGGCTCTAGACAAAACCTGCACCACAAAGCTGTGAGCTCTAAACCCACAAACAAGCTCAAAGCAACAAAAAGTTCTTGCGGGGGCCTTGTTTGTCTACGCTGCTCCTGGAGATCCCAGTTCTGCTTGTTTTAGGAGTTTCTCCACTGCAGAACACCTGATTAAAATGAAGGTCACATTATCCCATCAGAGCACTTTCCCTGAAAAAGTCAGACCACACACACTTTGTAAGTTAGTTCGCATCATTTGACCCACATGCTGTTGATCTGCCTGTTTACTGCATGCGAGTGGCCCAAGCAGCAACTTGTAGGATCACTTCAGTTCTATGTAAACTTTAAGGCTATTTCCCATAAAACAAACCACAAGAAATGAGAAATTTTTACAAATGAAAAAAACAAACAAACAAACAAAAAAAAACCCAGCGGGAGTGGAGTGCATCTGCTCCCGGTTATCAGTGCCAGCCTGGTTGTTTCAGCCGTGGCATTCGTCCCGCCCGCTTCAAAGTGGGGATGTGCTTCAATGCATTCACAGGCGGCCAAACTAATAATTAACAAAGTCGGCGAGATTAATTAAAGCTGCAGGGTTCAGCCTTCTGTGTGAGACAAGGGCTGGACTGGAGCGCGGGCCCACCCCCACGTGATTAAGAAATCAAAGAAGAAAGGGAGAAGAGGCGAGGAAAAACAGAGGCTGTTATTGATATCCGTCTTCATGTAAACAGCTATAGAGGGTGTTGATGGGCTGCTGCTATGACCCTTCCTGGATTAAATGTATTCAGCTTAAATATATTGGTTTATGCAATTAAACACATCATTAATCTGAAAAATACACGTCTTCCAGTGTAACTGGGTTCCTTGTTGTACTTGTATTCCAGTGTTGATGGGTCTTTTATTCAACCATTCACCAGCAATCCCGACTTCAGTCCGCTTTTTTTCTCATCCACAGCCTGCTGCAGTCTGCCCGCGTGCTCGGACACTTTATATAATAAACCTGTACCTGTTTGACACAAAGTGAAACAGGTCACCAGCTGACTTAACATCGCTTTTTTTTTTTCTTTTAATGAAATTAAAACACTCCAAAAAAGACGAATTGAAGTTAGCAGCATGCATGAACTTAAGATAGTTTCCATAAAACTGTGCACATCGGCTCAACAAAAGTAGCTAAAAATAAAGCAAAACAACACAGAACTAATATAAGCACTTCCTGAGTTATTTACAATAAACTTGCAACTTGAAATTAAAAAGTAAGTTATTTGTGTAAAAATCTGAGTTGTCATTAGGAAATTTCTACAATTTGCAGCCTTCCTCTAGTGGTCTTGTAGTGAACTGCAACATTAAGTACTTAAGGCTTTACATGGAAGCTGGAGGCTTGTTTACAGCACACACCACAAAATTAAAGAATCAGGAATCACAAAAAAGTTAGAAAATGTCCAAAATAGTAAATGTGGCGTAGTGAGTTTCAGACACCTGTTACTAACTGAAAATCAAGGATTGGTTTCCCCACCACCTTGGTCTGGGAACATCGCCCCCAAGGGAGCACTTCTGAGAACATGTGAAAGCAAACCAAACCAGACGACGGTATGAAGTTTATCTGCCTTTTTCACAGAGTGAAAGCAGCTTTAGTAGGTCTGATGCTCCCTTGGTGTGGGACTCTCCTCCTCCTCCTCGATGGGCCCTCCACGCTCCTGCTCGTTTTTTTTGTGTTTTGTTCTTCAGCTCTGTGTTTTGGCAGCAGCACTCCCTGCATCACAAAGGCTCTGCTCCCAGCTCGTCCCATTGTGTTGCGAATGTCACAGGTAATGATTAACGTAAACATGCAACAACAGGAGTTCAGGAGGCGACCAGTGTGGGAGTGAACGGACTTGAAGCTCTGAGATTTTCATTTTGGCTTTATGATCACCATCATTAACATACTGTAAAATGACAAACCAATGGAGGTTTGGAAGGATGAAAATCACTCTACATGTATTCCTCATGAACAGAGAAGTAAATGTCATTGTGATTCAGTGTTTTTTGCATTTTCTTGTACATAGTTCCTAATTTTAATTATTGTATTGACTTTGTGAGGCTTCCCGCAGCCAAAAACGTTTAATCTATTTGATATATAAGAAAGCCGTAAAGGCATTTAAGTGTCCAAATTGAATAAATGTCCATTTTCCTTTGTCTGAGTTTGGCTAATATTTAAAAATAAAGAAGGAGGGAGCATTGCTCATCATTTATCACAATAATTTCAGTGTAAATAATTTCCTAAAGCTTGATCATCATAGGAGCTGCTAATGCACAACAAAGAGACGGTGCACGCTTGAAGAGGAGCCTCTTCTAAACAGACAGAAATCTGAATATGAATGGAGGCGGGTGTTTCTATGTTGCGTCCCTCCTGTGAATCAGGCAAATGAGCGACTGACCACACCTCACACATTCTTCCTGACCTTTATTCCACCTCACTTTCCCTCTGCACACACAGTCTTCTAACCTCACCTCAACTGAGTGATAATTATTCACCCCAACGCCCCCCATCCCAATCTGTTATCAGCTGTCAGGCACCAACCGGCCCTGGTATTCCCCATTAACATCAGTATGCAGAAGGCTATCAGTGCTATCTGGACCTGAGGGCACCAGGATCTGCTCTGTCTCTGATGTCATCAGATAAAAGCCAGAGGCAGGTTTTGTTAAAGGAGCTGGGGGGGGGTAAAGGAGGTGGGGGGTCAACTTTACGAAATTTGATTGTAGTGATTGTGACAAGAAAGAAAGTTAAACCCCTACGACCTTAAATCTCAAAGGTTCGGTCTTTGCTCTGCTCCTTTTTCCTGAAAAAGCCTTTAAATAATGACATAAAATCGGGTTTGAAAAAGGTTAGCAAGCCAGCAGAAATTAAATTAAATAAAAACTTTTTTTCAAATTGCAAATTAAGCTTAAATTCTGCTTGGAGACTAGATGAATTTGGAGTATTTTGTTGCCAATATTATACTAGCAGAGACCACAGCTAGAAGAATTCAGAGTTCCAACTTTGGACAAACATTGGAAGTTTCATGATCTCTTTTTGTTTCTGTGCAAACAGAAGCAGACCACTGCGCTGCTTTTATCAGAAACTCCTATGAAGCTGAAGAAGTTGAAGAAATCTTCTTTGTGTCAAAAATAAAAATGTCATTGTTTTCTGTGTCTTGAATGTTGCAAATCCAGCATAGAGCGTATCTGTAACTTCAGATGTGTTCTAATGTTTTAAAATTGGAGAGGAAAGGTCATCAAGTTCAAATGTCAATAAACTAAATACCATTTTACCTGTTTTATATTCATCACAGTGACTAAGACACATTTACTGTATGATAAGGAAACACATTATCTAACTGATAATGACTTTAGGTATTTTATAATTATCCAACGTTTGATACCTGTGTTAACTATTCTTAATGTACTGTAAATTGTTAACTATATGAATTCTTTCTATAAGCTGAAAATAATATTAACCTTGTGTCTAAGAACAATATTGCATCATAACTGTCTTTTTTGGTATTTTTTTCTTTTAATCAATGCAGTTTATCAAATTTATTTAAATTTAATAAAATGATGTGAATTATATCATTAAAAATATATATTATAGTTTTTATTATTCATCCTTTCTGAGCTTCAAGGCTAAAAACAAAACTTGGATTTCCACTGAAACTCAAAGTTCCTCTCCGATCATGATCTACTTTAAAAGTGTTCCCCGCCGTCTTTTAATTATGGTGATGCCGTTTTTAGCCACAACCAAAGAAAGTTGCTCCAGAGCAGCAAGAGTTCAATAAAAATTCACCTCAAAATTGTGAGGGGGATCGTTTTTGCAGGGTAACCCTGCCCCTACTTACCGTCATCCATCAGTTTACACTTTCTCCCTCTAGCTTACAGCCCCTCACAACCCCAACCTAATATTAGCAGTTAAATAAAAACTCGATGTGAGCTCCTGAAGTTGCGCTTGCTAATTCTGTCCGTCTTTAAGCGTCTCTTTAATTGGATGGCCACAAATCCCACTGACCAATCAGAGAGCAGGTGGCTTCCTGCCGTCCCACCCTGCAGCAAACTTTAAGGGGGATTTCAGTGTTAACGAGACCGAGAGGAATGTACAGCGTTCCGGGTATTTTTTTGCACGTTTAGTTGTTATATGAGTCAAAACGCCGCTGTGCTTCAATAAATTGGCTATGGTCTTGATCAATTTCAAAGTTGCTCCTATGGCCAAGCAGCTAAAACAGAAAGCTTTTCTTCTCTCATGCGGGATTTGTGAATTGGACTCCCCGTAATTCAACTTTTTTTTTTCATGTTTTCTATCTTTTTTTAGGCTGACTCATCAACAGTACTTGTTTGACTGTAGTTAGTGTTTCTTTTCTGCTCTTCCTCTTCTTTTTTTTGTTCTCACAATTATGTATTACATAATTAATAAAATATTAAAACACAGTTTCTTTGTTGCTGATTCTTTTTTTTTTTGTAGTCATTAAATGACCAAACCAACATGCTGTTACAACAGAAACTCTTGATTCCGGGCAAAAAACAGATTGTGAAAAATCCATGGGTGAACAAATGCTTCCTGATAATCTGATGTTGTTGTTGGTTTCCACTTACATATGATTATTTAAAAATGAACATTTTTAATAAATAGCTTGTTGAGCATTCAAAGTTGGTCTGAATTTAAGAAGAGTGGATTAAATCTTTCTTAATTTAACCAGTTTTTTTAATCTTATATTAAGATTTTAATCTGAAAAGTTCCTTCGCCCGAGTTTTCTGATAAAGTTACTTTAAAAAAATGAAAGTAACAGGATTGAATTTCGACTTAAATGCTAAAGTGAAACAGTCCAGTCATTAGTTCTTGGCACATCTTTGGATCTTCAGCTAATAAAGCCCCTTCCCCATGATGGTCTATTTACAAACACTCAAAGTGAGGATGTCAGGGGCCTTAATTACAGGGATCTTGTGAGTGTGAAGCAATTTAGGCCCCAACAGTCCTACCTGTGTTTCATTTGCACAACAACAAGGTTCAATGGCGTTAAAAGACTGCCGTCTCCTCCCAGCACACAGGAGTCTATTGCTGACAGCCTGATCCCCATTCAAGACAAACTTGGAGATCAACTTGAATCTGTTGTGCAGTCAGTAAACACTGACACACACATGTACACACACACAGGCTGTGCTCCTTTATTTCTGAGAATAAAATATGAGTTTCCTGGAACCTGACAATTTACTTACTCAGCACTTGCACTGACATATCACTCTTCTTCTCAAATGTACCACTTTATGTTGGAGCACCTTCTTTAAAGCCTCAGAAACGAGGACAAGCTGGCAGCTGTAAAGTGGCTTCTGGCCCCACACACAAACACAAGGGCAGGACGCGACAGGCGCAGCGGTCGTCCGCACAGCGCTGGCTGGCATTAGCACAGCTCTTATATGCTTTATGACTTCCACTAGAACTCGTTTATTTGTGTACTTTGACTTTCGCTGTAAAGCTCCGCCTGACCCGGAGCGGCATTGGGAGGTGTCAAAGGTCAAATCTGGAGTTTATTTCAACACGTAAATTTCTGCTCAGCACACTCATACTCCGGGAGTTTGACCCGCAAATAAAAACAAGCGAAGCGAGCGGGATCTGTTTGGAACTTTGGCTTTGGGTTTGGCAGGCGTTTAAGGAACTCAAGCATTTCCACGTGAAGCTCAGTGGCTTCACTGATCTCAGGCAGGTATCATGTGAACACCACTGAACGAGGACCAGGATCTTTGCCCCCCAAATCAAAAAAAGATCACTTTTTCTCACAGTTGAGCTTCCTATCAGCAACAAAACACACTGGAGGACTCACTTACTTACTCAAGTACTCAGTTAAAATTATTTAGCCAAAATCTAAAATCTGTGTCGTTTTCTAGCACATCATTTCTGCAGAGCAGCAGTAGTTCATTAGAAACTATCCTCTGAGCAGTGGCCTGCTCCTACTTCCCGACATTCATCTGTTCACACTTTCTCCTGCTAGCTTACAGCCCCTCACAACCCCAGACTAGTGCAACAAACATGGCGAGCAATATCAAAGCTATCCAGCCATACAATTTGAGCCAGTTGTCAGCTCATACGAGGAAAACAAAGGCATACATGGATCTAGTCGTCCACAAGTGGATGCATCAGAATGGAGCAGAGCAGGGAGCTTGCTACAGTAACGTTTGCAACACACCTGCAAGCTTTTTTCAATATGCATTTTGTTCATCTGCTCCTGATTCACAATGGTTTGAATAAAGAAATGACCAGAAATGCTACTTTAAACTTAAGTTTCTCAATATATGTCCTCCATCATGAGAAAAATGCTACAAGAACAGGTTAAAAACACCGAAAACACTTTTCATCAGAGTGGGTCTTTAAAGAAAATTATAAAAATGAGCAAATTCTGGTATTTACAGATTTTTTATTCTAACTTAAAAAACATAACCAAATAATAGGAAAGATCAGCAATGTGATAAATGCGTGATAAAACAACCTTTTTGAAACCCATTTGCTGATTTGGATATCCAATAATTAAACCTGTACATTCCCTTCAACAGTAAGAATCCATCTATTTGAATTTCAAGTCCTAAATTTGTGTCGTTTTTTTACCCAAAACAGCCTCACCGCTGCTTCTTTGTAAACATACAGTTTGTTGTAGTTGCGCTGATGCGTCCTCCAGGTTTAATTATCAGTTAAGTGACAGAAATCTTGTTTTTCTTTGTGCTATTCTTGAATCCCTAAAACAAAGTTGACAAACTCAACACATTGTGTTTTTTTTTTATCTTAAGCATAAGCAAAAGCGCAGAAAAACTGGTATAAGTTTGAGAAAAAGTTACTTAAGTAAACGTTTAAATGTAACTTGTTCCTTTCCACAGACATGTGAAATGGTTGCACCCAAAGTATGACATCGTCTCATCTCTAATCTGATAATGACTGAGGGATCCGACTGCTGTTGATGTTTTCCTGCTTTTATTGATGAAAGATGTTCAAACAGAGGAAGAGTGGGCAGTTTAAGGAAAATATGAACTATTCTGTGCACTTTTAACACATGTGCGCTCTTATTGCTCCATAAAATCATGTTGGAGCAGCGTGGATTCGTTTTTCTGTCAGTTTAATATCCGAGGAGCTGAAGTGAAACAAAGCTACCATATGAAGAAGGGCGGACAAAAAGGCTCAGCGCGTTAAGCTGATAAAATACCGGATTTGTCTTGATTCCGTTCTGCAGCTAATGGGATTACTCAATCTTGTTCTTTCATTGATGCAATTAAAACATGGAGGCGATTCCGCACGCGGGCCCACAAAAGCGGCTTAATTGAATGCGTCCTCTGAGCAATTATCGCGCAATAAAATACGTTACTTCGTCATGAAGTGCTGTTTGTGTTATTACAGGGCGACTCTGAACGGAAAGTTAAACGAAAATAAGACAAGTGTGTAGTAGGTTTTGGGAAAAGTATTTTTTTTTTTAGAGGCAGCTGCTGATCTCTGCGCTCGTGGAGAGGAGGGAGAGCCCGAGGGTGCTGTGTGCCAACTCTGCATAGGGAAGGGGGTGTTTTTGTGTGTGTGTGTGGGGGCGCGGTCCCCTCCTTCTCCCTCCCTTCGCTGCCCACCCCCTCCCCCCTCAGTCGCTCTCAGACCATTGTTGTTGTGACTGCCATCCGGAGAGCAGCAGAGCGCCTGTGTCGGGTCTGGTGCGCGGAGGACGGTTCGCTCCTCACAACGCAGCTTTAGAGAAACGAACTGAAGACGTTGAGCTTCTATTCTCAGAATCCAGTGGATAGAAACAGCAAAATTCTAATAAAAATATATTTTTCTGCAGTAGAGAGGCTGTAAAGTCTCTGCGTAAAGACGCACGAAAGACGCATCCAAGAACGGCGCTCTGTGTGGACTCATTAGATCTTTTCAGCATTTGTTAACTTGAGACGCAGATTTTTGTAATCTTCTGTGTTCAGTACGCTGTTGTAATCCGTGGAATTAACGGTGTAGGCCACGGACTTGGCCCTGAGGATCTCATCTCTTCCAGCAAGTCTCTTCTCCAGCCGCGGATCACGTCGCAGGAGCGACGTGGATGGATTTATAACACTGACTTTAAACTTAGACCAGATACAAACTAAATACTGCCCCCCCCCCCTTTTTTTTTGGAAAGAAAGGAAAACTTAAGTTTCAAAATGAGGATTTCAATATTCCCTCGTTTCGACCGGCACGAGGAGTGATTTTCTCCCGCGGTGCCAGTCATCCTCCTCAGGAGGACAGACCGGGAGGAAAGGTGGGTGAGAACAGAGGAAGCAGCTCTTTCATTCATTAGTTTCAGCAGCTTTCTGCAAACTTTAGATGTCTGTACATTTGTCAGTAGAAGCTCGATTTTCTTGTTGTTTTGGACCTTATTTTGTTTACTCTATGGAATCACGTTTGGTCATCTGAAAATAGGAGCTTCTCGGCTGAAATGTATGTTTTGCAATTCATGGAGGTAAAAAGGGGTTAGTTGTGACGCTCCTGTGGAAGTATTTGTCAGGGTAAAGCAGGCTGTATCACTCAGCGGAGTTTGAACTTTGGCTCCGCGTGAAAACCAGAAGTCCATTCGGATTTTCTCTGATTTTTAGATGTGAGAGGTCCGTGTGGGCTGTTTGATTTAAGCGGCGCTGGAAGTTCGCCTTATTTTTAAAACGTGTGGTTAAATTGGACCTCTAATCTGTCTTAAATCTTAAAGTGATCGGATTTATGGGGTTTGTTGTGAAAGCAGCGCGCACGCGCAAAAAGTCCACGAGTCCAGTCACTCCTCTGACAGCTTTCAAGCTGTATTTAGGTTTTGTAAGAATAAGATTCAAGTTTTTTATTTGGGTTTAAATGAGAAAACTGATTTACAGGATTTGGCTGCAAGCGCAGCGGAATCAACAGCAGCAGGAGGACAGGAGGAGGAAAATGTTTTCCTGTCCCTAATTGAGGAAGAATACGTTTCATTCAGCAAGTCTTTTCTTTAAACGAGCAGGCTGCGTGCGTGCGCGTGCTAGATGGAGGTGTGTGCGCCGCCTGGGTGCCTTGAGCGCGCACCAGCGTCTGGCGCCTGTGCTCAGTTAGCGCTGCGTGGAACAGAAAAATCACTGTCACGTCCCCTCAGCTCTCTAACGGCCTGTCAGGGTTTACAGTCTGCAGCAGCAGCTTCACATTGAAGGTGACTTTTCATCAACACAGACTGCTCCACTCAAATGGGAAAGAAATAAGAACTTTTCCTGCAAAACCAACTCAAATTCTATAGAAAATGCGGAAATGTTGCACTTTGATTGTCTTCTAGAGCATTTAAGATAACAGTCTTCTTCTTTTATGAGACTCACATTTCTAACCCTAATTTTAAGATAGTTTTCAAGAAGAAATTGCTCCAAAAAATGACACAATAATAATAAAAGTACCAGTTAAGGCTAAAGGCATTAAACCAGAGTCCACAGTTTGTGTAACTTATTTTACCCTAAAATAACAAATAGACAGATGAGCGTCTGCTCCTCAGAGCTCACCGCTCTTCTGGATTCTGCAGCTTCCTGGCACGTTTCAAGTGTTTTCCTTGTAAGGGCCCATTATGCCATGACAGAGCCAGCTCAGCTCCATCCATTGACAACAGGCAACCCCCCCCCAATCCCATTAACAACAGGAGAGCCTGGACAATGTAAGGCAGAGTGGGACAGTGAGCGGGACATCTGGTTGAGGATACAGCTGCTCACAGTCAAAGGCGACTCTGTCTGCAGCGATTTGTTTGTGTTTTTTGCCATCTGCTGAAAAAGTGAGCAGAAGAGTTTTCCTCTCCGCTCAGGTTTTCGATCAGTGGATGATCTTCTGCCTCCTTTTGGGTTTGCAGGATCCAGGTTTCAGAGACTGGGGGGTTACCGATGCCAAACGTCGGCGTGTGAGGCCTGCTCCAGCTCTGCCTTTTTTAATCAAAACTACGTTGTTACCTGAAGATGGAGAGGGTCTGCTCTTTGTGGGTGCTGCTGATCTGTTTGGTGGACGGAGCTGCAGGCAGAACGGTTGCAGAAACAAGAAATAAAGGTAAGTTTTATCATTTTACAAATCTATCCCAGGTGGATGTTTTGGGTCTGAGTGTATCCAGTTTGTCAAAGATTGTGTCTGTGATCGTTTTGTTATGAGAAAGATGGTAATGATGTCACCAAAAAAGAAGTCCAGGTGTAAAACAGTTTAAGGCAGTGGTCAAGACACGGAAGGAGGAACGAAATCAGAAACTGTGTTTTTGTGCCACCGGATCCTTCCGAAGCCCTGCGGCTCAGAAATGTAAATCTGGCTGGCTGCATGCCAGCTGGAGGACGGAGAGGGGGTGGCAGGGCCCTTCTTCTGGTGCTTTACCAGCAGCCACTCGGTCCGCCGTTTCACCATCCCCTTCCTGTGGGACGCACCTGCACACCCCTGTGAGGAAGCGCAGCTGCAGGCTGACCTCCTCCTCACCGATAAGCTTCATTTTCTCCTCTGAAGAGTCGGTCTGGAACAGGTCAGGGCGCTTCTGAAGGATTGTGTAGCTTCCTGGCAGAACAACTGATCTGATAGAGTGGACATATTTGTTGTCTGTGCTGCTGTCGGGGACATGAAGAACATCTTTGTCCCGGCTCGGGGCTCCGCTGCCAGCAAACGGGTCGGCTGTCTGACCGGTCGGGTTTCAGCAGCTGAGCTGTTTGTTTGTGTTGTGTTTTGTGTCGTGTTTGCCCCCTCGCCTCTAGGTGACAATTCACAC
The DNA here is from genome assembly GCA_036245035.1 of Adrianichthys oophorus. Classification (NCBI taxonomy): domain Eukaryota; kingdom Metazoa; phylum Chordata; class Actinopteri; order Beloniformes; family Adrianichthyidae; genus Adrianichthys; species Adrianichthys oophorus. The sequence continues at coordinate 21,693,642 of BSAI01000201.1, read as the reverse complement.
ACTGTGGCAAGTTCAACTGCAGGGCAGCATTTCTGAGAGTTTATCAAAGCGGGCCTTTCCAAACACAGAGGAGCGGCTCCGTGTTTTGGTCAGAATGTGCGTGGATTCAAAGCAGCCTGTGTCTTTCAGTTTGTTTTCCTCGCTGTGAGCAGGAACCATGCCTGATTTTTCCACTTAGCCAGTTTGCAAGAGTGTATTTGTTCCTGAAAGCATTACCTGCAAGCACTCCGGGTGATTAGAGAAGAAGGCAGCACTTCACTGCCACGCAGGAACAGATTGCCTTTTCACTCAGAGCTCGCAGGAAGCAATCAGACCGAAAATTGTCCCGGAAAATTGCTTGTTCTGAGTGGTTGAGCTGTGAGCGCGGTCTCCGGCCGGAGAGCATCCCAGCAGGTCGGCCACAGAAACTGACCCAGGGTATGAACGGCACTGGTGACACCACAGAACAGCTGGGTTATCAGGGCACTCTATCACCAGATCCTGGTGGCATTAAATGTCAGTGAGTGTTTATGAACATAGAGCTTCTGTTGCCGGACCTTTCAGGGGTAAACTGAAACCTCCACAATGTGTCTGAGCAGCTTTTGTCTGGTTCTGTTGGGTGATTCGAGACTCACTGTTTGCTCGTTTCAATGGTTAAAGGACCAATTTTGGGTCAAATCTTGGTGTACTGGTGATATCCTCAACACCCAGTCCTTCTTTTTTGTAGATTTTCAGGAGTCCAGGCCTCTGATTGTGCCAGGTTATCCCAAGAACATCACAGTGGAGTTGGGTGGTCAGGCAAAACTGCTGTGCAAAGTCCACAGGCCGGCGTTCACTAAGCTGCAGTGGCTGAAGTCTGAATCCAGCAGCACAGGAGCGAGCCCGCCTCAGATCAGAGCTCTGACGGTGAGATCCGGTCTACAGACTCCAACAATCCACAGATTCACAAGTTTTCTGTCGCTGACTTGATGTTTTTGTCATGCAGCCCCTGCAGAGCAGCTCCTCCAAAACAAAAACTCTTTACTTGTCCAATGTTACGTTGGAAGATGCAGGCGAGTACATCTGCGTGGCTGAGAGCAGCCATGCCGGAGAGACGCTTCAGGCCATGCAGTCAGCATGGCTGCAGGTCCTGCTCGGTGAGTCATTTTTATTTCCATCTGAATTTTTGTTTTTTTCTAAATCTAAACTGTCATTTGTTTTTCCAACAGGAAGCACTACCAAAGGTTTAGACTTAAACTCTGCAGAAATCCTTTCAGGTAGCTTCAAATCTCAGCAAATGTCCTCAGATGGAAGCACAAATGCTTCATTTTTCTCTTCTTCTGCAAGCAGAACGCCCCCCCCAAAGACCCTCCCTGCAGGCCGGTCTCCCTGAAAACACCACGGCGGTGGTGGGGGGTGAGCTTCAGTTTCGCTGTAAGGTCCACGGTGATGCTGGCACTAAAATGCAGTGGCTGAAGCACGTGGAAATAAATGGCAGCCGCTTTTCCTCCGAGGGTCTTCCCCACGTCAAGGTCCTTAAAGTCAGTACCTGAAGTGCCAGAAACGATCTTAAAAGATATCTTCAGATGTTTGTTTGACTGAGGTTTTCTTCTTCTGCTTTGTGTTGCGCAGACGAGCGGGTCCAACTCTAATCACCGGGCAGAAATGGAGGTTCTGTACTTGTCAAACATCAAGCTGGAGGATGCAGGAGCGTACACCTGCCGGGCTGAAAATTCAGCAGGCGTCACCCTCCAAACCGCCTGGCTCACGGTCATTCCAGGTACGACCACCTTCATTCATGCGACGTCCTTTTCTTTTAGCTGTTAGTTTTTACTGAAGGAGTTCTTCATTTCATAAGAGAGTTTTTCACTCTTTTACAAATCACTAATTTAGCAGAAGGTCTTCTCATCAACACACAAGGAGTTTTAGTTTCATGTTCGTTTTAAAACGTTTCCACTGGGGTGTCTGCTGCTGTCGACCGTCTGTGTGGGCTGGAAAAGCCTCTCCTCCCGTGTTTTCTTCGCTCACTTACATCTCCAGTGAACCTTCACCGCCTCTTTGGTTTCCTCTGCTTCCACTGTCACACTGCAACATGTTCATTAGCTTTAGCCTCTCTTCTTCTGTGTTTCTTTTCTCCTACTCTTTTATGGAGGGACTGGGGAGGGGAGGGAGTTTGTAGTGTTAGCTCTGTCAGTAATCCACAGAGGGAACCAAATAAATGAAAAAAAGAGGCGGCAGGGGTCAGGTCATCAGGATCTTTGGTCTCCATGGTGATTTCATTGTTCTCGTATCCATAGATCCTGAGCCAAGACGCACATGGGTTCAGGAGGTCAAAGTTGAAAGAGAGGCTGTTTTAGGTGAGTGGCATGTTCGAATCCATAAAATACTAATAATACATGAGGGAAAAGACCAAGAGTGTCTGAAAAACACTCGTCTGGTTCCTCCAGATGTTCTTGAGGACCTCCATGAGGACACCACAGAGCATCTCGTGTTGGAGCCAGGTGACATTTTGAAGCTGCGCTGCGATGTGAACACGCGCCGCGGTGAGGCGGTGACCTGGTACAAGGAGGGTGTCCGGCTCCTGGCCACAACACGCATCAAGATGCGAGGCACTATGATGGAGGTCACTGATGTGACCTATGAGGATTCAGGAGTTTATGTCTGCACGCTCAGAGGAACCAAACACCCCGTGAGGAACTTCACCATCACTATTGCAGGCAAGGACACCAACATCCACTGTGGCCATCTGTCAGATACCGTACCAGGTTTAGCACTTTGGCTGGCATCTCACAGGGTCACAGCGGCTGCAGTTAGAGAGATAAATTGGCAAAATTCATTTTAAAAAGTTACATTTTCACAATTTTTGACTTAAATCCCACAAAATCTTGCCAACTCCAACAGCCTCACATTAGTGTGGCTCAACCAGAATGTGACGCTTCAGTTATGTCCAGAAAATAACATAATTTTGACCAACTAAGCTGTCTCAGGTTTGACTTTTTGTTCATTCTCATTTTTTAGACTATTTAGGGTCTGGGGATGATGATGAGGACAATGGATTGGGGGATTCATCTGCTGAGAGTGAAACTGGCCAAGTTTACATTTCTAGAGGTTTGCAGTTTCAAAGCAAATCCAACATCTCCCCTCCACATTGTGACCAAGGCATTAATTGCTGGCGTCTGTCTGCATAGGTCCCATCTGGACTCACACCCAGCGTATGGAGAAGAAGTTGTACGCCGTTCCTGCGGGCAACACAGTCCGGTTTTGCTGCCCAGCCATGGGCAACCCAATCCCGACCATCCGCTGGCTGAAAAACGGGCGTGAATTCAGAGGGGAGCACCGGATCGGGGGGATAAAGGTCAGGAGTTTGACCAGCTCACGTCCTCTTATGCCTTTTCATTTCCATGCTTATTCCATTGTATTTTTCTTTGGTTAGCTACGGCACCAGCACTGGAGCTTAGTGATGGAGAGTGTCGTGCCCTCAGACAGAGGAAATTACACCTGTGTGGTGGAAAACGAGTATGGCTCCATCTCCCACAACTATGTCCTGGATGTTCTGGGTAAGACACAAAGTATTCTTTAGAGTTTTAGTTGAATAGGAGCTTTTAGAACGTTTTTGGGACAACAGGAAAGGGGGGACAAAAAGTGAAAGGGACGCCTGGCAATGGCCTTAAAATCAGGACTCAGACGGTCAAGCGTCCACTCCCATTTTCTACCTGATTTGTGACAAGAAATTGAGGAGTTGTGCGGTTTGTTTGTTCATTTGTTCGCTGGCTGTCCACTGAAGGGTCAGTTTCAGTGCCCATTGACAGGAGGGAAAGGACTAACGAGACGGCTAACGAGATCAGAGAGAGAGATTTAGAGCTCAGATCAAAGAGACCAGAAACACAGGCACGCTGGCTAGTGGAACCAGTTGCTGTCCCAAAATTGCATTTCCCATTCTTCTGCAACAACAGAAACACATAGAAAAGAGACTGGGACCGTTGCTGGCTACCATAGGACTAAAACTTTTGAATTATGATGGCAAAAACTGACATGTTTTTGCTCTTCACTTAAATTCCTGTTTCTGTATAAACTAGTTTTATTCCATTCTTCATATTTTCTTGAGATGTGTATATTTTACTCAAATGTTTAGCTACTTACTCAACCTTATCTTTTTTTTTTCCCCTCCTGATGCAGAACGTTCCCCCCACAGGCCCATTCTGCAGGCGGGTCTGCCAGCCAACACCACAGCGGTGGTGGGAAGTGACGTTCAGTTCCGCTGTAAGGTCTACAGCGATGCCCAGCCTCACATTCAGTGGTTGAAGCACATCGAAATTAACGGCAGTCGCTACGCCCCCGATGGAGTTCCCTACGTAAACGTCCTCAAGGTGGGAGAGTCGGCTCACAGTTTCAGCTGTTTAAAGGAAGCGTGTTCGTGACGTCCTTTCCTCTGCGTTGAGCAGACAGGCAGCCTGAACATGTCAGACGTGGAGGTGCTCTACCTGGCTAAAGTTACCATGGAGGACGCAGGAGAGTACACCTGTCTGGCAGGAAATTCAATTGGCTATGCCTACCAGTCCGCCTGGCTCACTGTACTATCAGGTAAACCAACAAAAATATTCTTCCCGCTCTTTTACTTGAGCGCTTTTTCGTTACAACCAGTTACTTTTCTTTCCTACAACCTAAAATTTGCAATGACTGGCTGATTTATTGGTCAAAAATGAAGAATTGCAATTACAGGTTTAAAGGAATTCTATTTTCCTAGATGTACTCAAGTTTTTTACATGAGACATGCATAGAAACTTCTAACTCATGGATTGTGTCCACGCAGAGGAAGAAGCAGCGTATCCAATGGAAGCCATGGAGACCAAGTACACAGACATCATCATTTACGCCTGTGGATTCCTGGCTTTAATCATGGCAGTCATCATCGTGGTGCTGTGCCGGATGCAGGTCCAACCCAGACGAGAGCCCTTTGATGCCCTTCCAGTTCAGAAGCTCTCCAAGTTCCCTCTTCGCAGACAGGTATGACTTTTTGAGGGGGGTTGAAAAGCCAAGAAACTCCATTCATGCTCACAGAAATCTTTTCCTACAGTACTCGGTGGAGTCCAACTCATCGGGGAAGTCCAGCGCCTCTCTGATGAGGGTGGCTCGCCTCTCGTCCAGCTGCTCCCCCATGCTGGCAGGAGTCATGGAGTTTGAGCTTCCCTACGATCCAGAGTGGGAGTTCCCCAGAGAGAAGTAAGACTTTTCACTATCACTGATGTTAAAGGTGATGTGTTGGAATTGAGTATGAATTCACTGAAAGAGGGAACATTTTTGATTGAAAAGAAAGTTCCGTGAAGCAGTTCCGTGGCTCAGAACTCATTGTAGCTCTTAAAATAAACCAGCCTGTAAGCCATTTTTAGCTTTGTGTACCCCATGGTTCAAGAAACCAAAAGTCTAAATTATGGATTTGTTCTGTTTTCATGTGGGTGTACTTATTTTTTTCTTGTCGTTTGACTCTGTAGTTTAACGCTGGGCAAGCCTCTGGGGGAAGGCTGCTTCGGTCAGGTGGTTAGGGCTGAAGCCTATGGCATCAACAAGGACAGCCCGGACCAGGCCACCACCGTGGCGGTGAAAATGCTCAAAGGTAGGTGAGGTTCTCATTTCTGCCGAGTGTGAGGAGGAGCCGTGTACCCAACTGAGCGCTGCTCCCGTAGATGACGCCACGGACAAGGACCTGGCTGACCTCATCTCTGAGATGGAGCTGATGAAGGTGATGGACAAGCACAAGAACATCATAAACCTGCTGGGAGTCTGCACGCAGGACGGTAAGCATCCTGGTCGACACAAATTAGGACGCACGTCTCCCTTCGCCTTTGAGCCACTTTGTCCTTGTAAAATTCCTACCTTGAGGCCGCGAAAACAATAGAAGCCCCCACTCTTCTTCCTGCTGGTGTGTCCCCCCCCTCCACAGGCCCCCTTTATGTGCTGGTGGAGTATGCATCCAAAGGCAGTTTGAGGGAGTACCTGCGGGCCAGGCGACCTCCAGGCATGGATTACACCTTTGATGTGACCAAAGTGCCCGAGGAGCAGCTCACCTTCAAAGACCTGCTGTCCTGTGCCTACCAGGTGGCCCGAGGGATGGAGTACCTGGCCTCAAAAAGGGTGCGTTCACTTAAAAGAGCTTAGGCTGTTATAAATCTCTTTGTAAGTGGATGCTCCAGGGTTAGAAGGAGTTTTTGTTGAGTTCCCAAATCTTTTTTAAAACTGGAAGAATGGAGGTCAGATTGATTTTTCTGTCAATCTCAAAGGCAGTGCCTCACCCCTCCACCCTCAACTCCATGTTTAAGGTCTTTCGTTTTCCCAGCATGCTCTCTGCGTCTTATAAAGACTTGTCTTTGTCTGCCAGCCGGTGTCTGAGACAGGCATTCCAGAGCAGCGAGTCGCTGCAGCTTCAATCCTGTTTACTCTTCTCCATCCATCTGTCCGTCCTTTCGCTCGCAGGCTTTTGTCCTTTTTAGCGCTGCCATAAATCTGTTAGCAAACAGGCAGCAGAGACATCGTCTGGCATCAGGTTTCTGGCTCTCCTGCCTCCTCAGAATGCTGGAGCCTGAAAGTAACCCTCTATTATGGGGGGACCCACAAACCAAGAATGGTTCATTTTGCACGTTCCCACAAATCCCACATCTATTTCGAATGAAAACCAAAATAAACTTAATGACATGCATTCAGTGTGGGCAAGCTTTCTTTTTTTTTCCCTTCCCAATGTGTTGTTTGTTCTTTAAACTTTGGCATTTCTATAAAAGGACATTTATATTTTTGCGGATTTTTCTATATAGATTTAAGACACCCCCCTTGCTCTCTTTAAATCACAGGCTTGTCTGGCTTCTGAAGAGGGTTTTCATAATTCTGATGTTGAAATGCTTGAAGCTCATGTTTGTTTTTCATGTCTCCTTCTGCAGTGCATCCACAGGGATCTGGCAGCCAGGAACGTTCTGGTGACGGAGGACAACGTGATGAAGATTGCAGACTTTGGCCTGGCCAGAGGAGTCCACCAGATTGACTACTACAAAAAAACCACCAATGTGAGTGACAGTTTGTGTTGTCGCATCTTCAGGAATTTGCTTCTCTGAATCTCTAGTAAAAAACGAAAGTTTTTTGGAGAGATTCTGTGAAGGTCAGACACAAACACGCCACATTGTGCGGACATCTTCAGGTTTTGAAATGAATAAAAATCAGGTGGTTAGTCCAAGTCTTTCAGGATAAGCTTTTATTTAGAAAACCGTAGATGTTTTAGTTGCCTGAAACCACATTTTCCAGTTCCTTTTATCTCAGGATAGATGTCTGATGTTTTCCCCTGACTGGCAGCAGGCTTAATGGAAGTTAATTGGAAAGCAGCAGATGAGGAGTGAGAGGATCATGAGGCAGAAAAGAGAGAGTTCGGAGAGTTACAGTGAAGACCTGGTGTTAAGCTGTCAATATTCAACATCTCCTGGTCTCTGCAGGGTCGTCTGCCAGTGAAATGGATGGCACCAGAAGCTTTGTTCGATAGAGTCTACACACACCAAAGTGACGTGTAAGTGTCCTTTTTATTTTTGTGTTTTTTGATGATTTTACTGAAGGACTTAATTCGTTTATCTGTCCTCTTCTTCTTTTCCCTGCGTCAGGTGGTCATTTGGTGTCCTGATGTGGGAGATTTTCACGTTGGGTGGCTCGCCGTACCCCGGCATCCCCGTCGAGGAGCTCTTCAAGCTGCTAAAGGAGGGACACCGCATGGACAAACCTTCCAACTGCACACATGAACTGTGAGAAGGAGCTTTTCTCTTCTCAATTTCATCAAATTGCCTTAAACTTTAACGCGGACAGCTTAGTTATCCAAACTGCTGCAGTTCCCCAGCGGGATTTATGACAGAACAAACCTACGGCTGTTTTTAAGGTAAAATGTTGAGCTGGAAGTTTGACGAAGAAAAGTTGGTAAAAAAAAAAAACACAAAAAAACAGAGTGACATTTTAGTAACTGCTTGAGGTTAGACGGTAAAAAATACTTTCAAATTTCATAAAAATGTTATTTCTGACGTTAAATTTCTATAAATCTGGTTGGAAGAATACATTCCTGAGGACCCCTCATTTTTCTTCTTGAAACATTTCAACTAAATTACATTTTCCACTACTGCTTCCTCAGTTTTCTGTAACTGTATGGATAATACACTCTGATCATGACGTAAAGACTAAAAGCTTAATTTTAGTTTAGTTAGATTTTGCCCGCCTTTAAATGACATCTGATTTTCTCTTGCTGTAGCTGGAGCTAATGTAACATGCTAATCGCTAAGCATGCTGTTTTTACAGGCCTGTATATTTAGTTATCTTTGACGTCCCAGCTGTGAAATGAGACTTAGTTATTGAATTATACATATTTTGTTGTATATTTCTATCAGGTGGCATGCTTGGTGATGGTGTTTGCCAAACAGCCACATGTTTTATGATTTAACAGTCTAAAAGCAGGAGCTACTGAATACAACAATGACCTCTTCTTGTTTGGTGAAATGCAGTAATGTCTTTAAATCTTCGCAGGAATTTTTGAATACGTTGCAGTGACATGTTTTTTGCTGTGCTAGAAATTTTAATGGGTTTAAAATTAAGCAAAAGAGATTGTTTTAAACAAGACTCGAACTCTTCTTAAGAGACAGAGAAATAAAACAGGGGTTGTATCAGACAAAATTTGATAAAATAATAATTTAACACAGTGTTTAACACAGATCGTCAGTTAATTATTATATACTGTATATCCTCCATCATCATAAAAACAGCACAGTGCTAAAAGAAACAATTTTTGCCAGAGCAGGTCTTTAACTGAAGTTTAATCTCTGAAAAGTTAAATAGTTTGATTTTCTACATTATTTTTGTCAACTTCTTCACAAAAAAGCCAATAAGTTGTTGGGGTGATAAAACAGGACAAAGAACATGATCCTAAACTGTAAACAATGCACTTAAGAACAAAAAGTATTCACGCTGGTGTGCTCATTTGTTTCTATGTAGATACATGCTGATGACTGAGTGCTGGCACGCCGTTCCTAACCAGAGACCGACGTTCAAGAAGCTGGTGGAGGAGCTGGATAAGGCTCTGCTCTCCATTTCTGACGAGGTGGGCCTCCCACACACAGATTCTCTCTGACGATCTGTGGTCCAGATGTACGCTGACACTTTAGAGCCAGTTCCCGGGCTCATCAAACAATAAGACAAAACCAAGCGTCAGATTATTTACGATATAACCATCAGCAGATGTCTGAGCAGTTCATCTAAGTGGTTGGTTATTGTTTCGTTTAAATGCATACATTCATTTCAAATCAAACTAGACCATAAAATGATTGTTTATGTGAACATGATGGCAAAAAAAGTTGTGGTTGTAATTTCTACACATTTATGTGGCCAAATTCATCCATGTGGATTATTGTCTTTCTCATTGTAAAATATCTTAAAAAGCGTTTTTCTCATTTCTTTCAGTACTTGGACCTGTCCACACCTTTCGAGCAGTACTCCCCTTCCTGTGAGGACACGTCCAGCTCCTGCTCATCTGACAACGACTCAGTTTTTACCCACGATGCCTTGTCCACCGATCCCTGCCTCCTGAGCTACCAGGACGTGCACTCCCGGATGGACACAAAGACAGCTCTCCGATAGGAACCCGAACCCAACACTGGAGCGCCTCAATGCTGCTCGAGTACAGCGACACCTCTACTGGACGCCAAACTAAAGGTCCGCTGCTGCATTTATAAAATTTAAGTTAAAGATTTCTATTTTTCACTGGACCTCCTTTGCGGCACCAGTTAAAGCCCTTAGATAGAAGCAGGCATTTATGCACACGGACTCATACTTACACATATGCACACGGAGCACTGAGGCCCACGGCTTCTTCCAGAGGTGGAGAAGAACATGCCAGCAGACTGTCAGCACTGTGCCCAAGAACAGGAACCTCAAAAATAAGTATAAGACACCCTGAAATCTCACCAGCTCTTCTTCAGAGGAAGACAATGGACCCCCACCACCACCACCTTCAGCAAACACGACCCAAAGCCAGGGTTTGAAACCTCGGTCGTAAAGACATTTTTAGTACAGAAAGATTTATTTTGCTATGTAAAAGGTAAGAAGCTGATTGCTGAATATAAATCTCTCTATATAAGATTATTTTACTTTTGTGTTGCTTATTTAAAAAGAAAACTGTCTTAAATCTCAGGATCTCTCATGCCAAGTTGCTGTGTTGGCAGCAAAGTGCCTGAACTGACGATTTCCTGTGAATATATTAGATTATTAAAATATTTGTATGTACATATCAACAAAAGGAAGACGTTTGCATGTTATAAATTATTCCAAATGACACAAAAAATGAAGGTACCGGAGGCAGGAAGAGAGGAGGAATCTAATCCCAAAAGTGCCAAACCAGCAGCAGAGATAGCGGCGGCGGTCAGGCTGCCTTCCTGTTCAATGCTCTTTCCAAAACTCCTCACTTGTATCTATTAGCCTACATTGATCTGCCACAGGTTTGGAGTCCCTGCCACATCGCAAACCAACAACAGATGATGGGAATAATTGGCTTGTGTAGCACCCCCCCCCCCAAAAAAAAACAGAAAATAACTCCTCTGAGTTGTAAAAAAGCCTGGAATGAAACCTTCCATTTGCCATTTTTCAGCAGGCAGATGTCCAACCAGCTCACAGATGAATGCTATGTGGAAGCCAGTTGTTGTTGGAGGAAAACCACAGTTTGGGGGGGTTTGAACGAAGGCATGAAGTGGTCAGGTGGTCATCCTCCAACATCCAGGAGAATCCAACATCAGGAATCTCACTCAAAGCCACTGTCACAAGAAGACGACAGAATTAGGGGGTGTCTGTGAATGTGAAAGCCTGTGTGATTGACTTCAAATAAAGGAGAAGGGGGAGGCCCTCCTCATTGTCTGGCTGTAACCCTTCACCCAGCTCAATCTGGTGGCGAGGGGTCCTCAGGTCCACGGTCCAATTGGACAATGAAGGCTTTGCAGTTTTAATGGGTGTGACTGTGGACCAGAGGGAGTGTTGGGGGTTGGTGTTATGGGGCACGCTTGGACTTGTGTGCAAATGAAGAGGCTCTTATTATGGTAATCAGCCTTTTTCTATCCCAATCTTTATCCCAGCAGCTCTTAAAATGACAAATCTTGATTCAGACTGAGCTTCCATCGCCATCGGGACCAGCTGTGGTTGATTCCCCTGTGGACGGAAACACCATCCGGGACTCAGCTGAATCTAACAAACATGAGCAGTAAAGGCTGAACTGAGCAGCAGTCTCCTGCAAAGAAAAGTGGAGGATTTTATTTCAAAAGTTTTCCTCTTCTTATTTTTTTCTGCCAGTAAAGTATTTGCAATCTACTTTCCTCACATTTGTTTTGGATTCTAATCATCTTGTTGTCTCGGTCTTATTTTGAAATTTGCATCCGTAAAGTGTTTTTTTTTTTTTATCCGTCACTCCCTCCAGAGAAACTCAAAATAATCACTGTTAAACTTCCCTCAAGAGAGATTTTAGAAATATCTAATTTATTTGTTTATTGTTTTGTTTTTATATGAAATAAAGTATAATTTAAAATAAAGAAACTGTGTGTCATTGCTTCTGCCGCACCCTCATTTAGTTAGTTTGCACACAGTCCTTCAGTGTCTCCTGTTAAAAATAACACACACACACACCCCGTGCTGCACAGTTAGGTTTTCTATACTCAGATGTTCTTGCCAGCATTGGGGTGCGGTGCAGAACCACGTTCATCTGCACAGTAGGGTTCTACTGTAAACTATTTTCAAAATGTTTTTAGGGCAGTACTTTTAGAATTGGGATTGGTATTGTTGGGTCCAGTCCATCACAGGGCCACACAACCACACACACTACTACTCATACCTCAGGGACAATTACCAATCATAAATTAACCTATTGTACTTTTGTTCTGTGGGAATAAGCCAGCCATCTTAGCCGGGAGTCAAACCAGACAAAAATAGTCTTACAGTTTAGAGCCAGATACCAGCACAGACGAGGAAAGCAAAGACGGACATGCATCTCGTCATCTCCAAGTGGATGCATCAGAATGGAGCGGAGCAGTGTGTTTGTGGCTTACCCAGTGTATTTTCTACATCCCAAATAGGCTCTTTTTTTTATAATAGAATAGAATAAAAGAAAAAGAAATACTCAGAAATGCAATTTGCTAGTTTTATGTCTTCCATGATCAGAAAAAATGCCACAAGAAAGTGTGGCAAAAACGCAGAATAAAAATACAATTTTCACCAGAGTGGGTCTTTAACTTGTATATGTTTCTGACTTTCTGGTAGAGCGCAGGTCAATGCTTTTCTTTACAGGTGTCAAGTCAACAAGGTCCTATACTTCAATTATCCATTACAGACCATCACACTAACGCCACCATGTTTGTATAGGAGCAGAATTAAGAATTATTTTGAAGCCTTTTCTTTTATAGTTGGCCACATTTGAAATATCTAAATAAATTATTATATTTTCAGGACAAAATCCTGTAAAGCTACCAACTTAGAAATCCTGGAATCATTGATTTTTTTTTCACTCATTTTTGCATTTCGAAACCAAGCATTTCTTCAAGAGATGAAGACGGAGTGCAGACTCAGACTTTATCAGATGAAGCAGGATGGAGCACGGAGGGCTGCAGGACTCTGGAGATTTATTGCTCATGGGAGATAAGACACACAAACATGCATGCATGCATGCATGTACAGACCACACACCGTGTATTCTGGAGATAACACACTGACACACAATCATGTTGAAACACACACATAAACCACATCTACCGTCTAGGCATTAACACTTATGAAAGAGCGAGGCTGGCCGGGATCACTGCTGACCCCTTAACCCGCCTCTTGACTTTTAACCCCATCTGCTCATTCTTCTACCCTCCTGTCTCCATCTTTCATCTATCTCTCCTTTTCTCCTCATAAATTTGTTCTACTTTTGCTTTTCTTCGTGCCTAAGCATCAGTCGTGACAGAATTGTTTTCTCCGATAGCTGAGCTTAAACCTTACAACGCCAGGTGCTCCCTGTAGCTTTGATGAAGTTAAAAATCTGTGATTGAAAGCATTTTAACAGTGAAAAATTACCGTCAGAAAGCAATGACTATTCCATGAGCCACATGAAAACAGAAACCATATAAAAAGTAACATTTGTCTCTGTTCCTTTTTTTCTGGTACAAAAGATTTATGGCAAAAAAGCAATCTGTTTATCTCCAGTTTACATTGAGCTACATTTGTACAAATCATGAGTTTGTGGGAAAATTGGCACAACCGAGCATGTGGGCTGCACCCATAAGATTAAACGGGCAAATTTCCTCTATTAACATCAAACAGATTATGTTGCTGTTGCCACTGACTCTTGTTTGTGGCTCCTCGTGCCATTGGTTGCTGAACCTTGTTTGCCCGTGAGTCTAGATTCTGCCAAAAGCAGTTCAATGATGGATTCATAATGTAGAAAATACAAACAGAGAATGTTGTGCAGATTGTTGCACCGCCAGACTCTCGGTGGAGGCAGTATGATGGTGTGGAGCAGTCCCAGTTAAGAAAAAATGAGATGAGATTCTGAGAAGATTTTGCCCAAAATGTTTACAACCGCATTGCTAAAAAAACTGTCTTTAGATCAGTCTCGATGCAAATGGAGGATGTGACTACACTTTGTCCATCCACATGTAGAGTAGACAGCATATATTTGTAAGAAAGGAAACCCAGGACTCATTTTCTCAACATATTGTGATATATTTTAAAAGTGTTCCCCGTGGTTTTTCAATTATGGTTAGGCTGTTATTATCCAAAATCAAAAGCATGTGTCGTTTTCTGGGACATAGTTTCTGCAGAGCGGCAGGAGTTCATCGGATATTCAGCCCTGGAGTTGTGGTTCAGAATAAGCCTGCCTACATTTCCCATTATACATTTGTTTAAACTCTCTACCACTTATTTACAAGCACTTATAACCCCAACCAAACATGAAAAGTGCAACAAAAATGGCAAACGATTTCGGAGTTTTCCAGCCGTGAAGTTTTGAGTCAGATAGCAGCTCAGACGAGGAAAGCAAAGGCGTGCATGGATCTACTTGTCTGCAAGTGGACGCATCCGAATGGAGCTTGTGGTCTGCCAATTGTAGTTTGTGTGTACACAACAATTTGAATAAAGAATTTCTCAGAAATGCAGTTTTAATCAAAATTTTCTTTATATATGTTCTCCATCATGAGAAAAATGTTGCAAAAACTTGTTAAAAACACAATTTTCATTTGAGTCGGTTTTTAATATTGGAAACTTCTAATGTCCGGTCAGAAGGATCTTTTAAGCCCACCACCTAAGACTAAACAAAAGGGAAGCCAAGTTGATTTTCAAAGAAATCAATGGTTACATAAACTCAGGTGATCTGCATTCACTCAAAACAGACGATTCCAGTTGCCTCATTTTAAAACAGGTGACCGGTTGAAGATTGCTCCCCCTGCTCTCATCAACGTGTTAAAGTACTCACAGTTTGAGTCACTTTTGATTTTTTTTCTCAAAATGTTCCCTTAGCCGCTTGAATCCCTCTCTCTTTTTGTTTTTTGAGTGGCTGTATTTGAGCGCAGCACCTGACTCAGTGGGTTCCACATCTGCTGACTTGCTTCCTCCTTGATTTGTCCGATTAGTCAGCAAGGGTCCAGCTTTTATTGTGGGGGTTTGACAGCTAATCCAGCTCGCATTCAGTGAAATGAGCCAGCGCCCCGGCTAATGGGAAACCTGCAGGCTCCACTTTTACTGACTTTCATGATGTGTTTAGGTGCTGAGTGCAAGACCGTTTTGTTATTTTTACTATTTTTCTTAAGCCAATCCCTTTTTCTAGCCCACCTCACCCAAGCAATGTGTCTGAAACAAAATATTGTTTTATTTCAGTGAAAAACTACAACTCAAAATATTTTTAAACTAATTGTATTTTTATGATTAAAAACATTTCCTTAAGTTTGCAACCATTTCAAAAATTTTACTAAAGGTAATTTTCTGACAATTTTCATCCTCTTGTCTTCAGCTCGATATCAGTGTTCTGAGGCTGCTTTCACACTGAGCTATATGGTCCAAATCAGAGTTAATTTTCTCTCATTGCTTTTTTTTTGTGCAGGTGAGAAATTTCACCTGAACCTTGATGAGCCAACTTTGGTTCACCCAAACACTTGCAAGTGAACTCTGGTGTGGTTTGGGACAGTGTGAATGCAAACCTTAAAGAAAACGGCACAAATTCAAAGATTCATTTTTTTCATGATGGAGGACATGTATAAAGATAATTAAAATTTAAACAGTATTTCTGAGTATTTCTAATCATAGTAAATCGAGAGTAGGCGTAAACATAAAATTGGAAAAATCCTGAAGCGACAGTCGACGGGCCACAAGCTCCCTGCTCATCTCCATTCTGATGCATCCTTACAGACAAATAGATCCATGTATGCCTTTGTTTTCCTCATCCGAGCTGGAAGCTGCCTAAAAATTTGTACAGCTGGATAGCTCCAATATTGTTAGCCATTTCTGTTGTACCACTAATGTTAGCTTGAGGTTGTGAGGGGCTATAAGCTTGTGGGAGAGAGTGTAAACAAAGGGATGACGGGAATTGGGTTAGGAACTATGTCCAAGAAAATGACACAGGTTTTTTGATTTTACCTAAGAATGACTTCATCATAATTAAAAGACCACTGGGGATGCTTTGAAAATAGCTAAAAATGATTGGAGTGCGTCTTTGAGCAAAAAAAAAAAAAAAAACGGACCTTGTTGAGGTTGAGGTTCACCGTGTCTATTGAGTCAAAACATGATCCCTTCCTGAGCTTCACACAGAGGAAGTTTCAGTGAAGTCATGTCTGAATTTGTTGAACAAACAGCAGCTATCTTCACTGGGAAAATTCCAATAATCAAAGGATCACAGTTGTTATGAAAGGATGAAGACGAGGTGCTTTGATCCTCAAGGAAAGAAAACGTCTCCCACGGATAAAAATAACTGCTGACACTGTCCGTCTTGTCTTTCTCAACTCATCTTAGAGCTTGGACTTGACTGCAACACTTGTACCTTGAATTACTTAAATATAGAAACTTAAAAAAAAACAAGTAATCTATACAAAATAATCAATCAAGAAATGGACATTGAGTATCTGAATTGAAGCCAATTCCATTTAGGTAAGAGTTTATCCTTAGTATTGGAAATATTTGCATCCACACAGTGAGTAACACCATTGCTTTGTATTAATAAATTGCAGCAGATTAATGTTTGACTCTGACATTTGGTTTAAAAATGATCTACTTTATGATTTCTGTTTGGACTTGCTGGATCATCAATCCTCTAATTGACTCAAGTGTTTGTAAGCACCATTAACTGATGGCTGGAAATGCCTTCAATATTTTTTGGTAGAGTACAGAGTTTATTCTATTTTTTTTAATTGTGAAAGGTTATTCAGGTTTTAAATCTGCATGGTGGCCCAGACCATCAAACTACCACCAGAAGGAGTGACTGCTACTGAATAGATCTATTTTTTCCCCCGTCCTACCTTTTAAAAGGACTAAAACACTCAGTGTTAGTCCGAGTTTGAGAAGTAATCCAGATGTTTTTATCAAGTTTTTGTGACTCTTTCTTTGTGTTAAATAGTTTAAATACTCACTCCAATGACATTAGTGTTTTTTAACATGTTCTTGTGGCTTTTTTCTGATGATGACGGACATTTATTAAGAAAATTAAGTTCAAACTTGCGTTTATGAATATGTATTTATTCAAATCATTGTGAATCAGGAGCAGACAAAAAAATGCTGTTTAAAAAAAGCTTGTAGCAATGATGTATAAAATTCCCTGGGAAGGCCAAAAGCTCTCTGGTCCTTTCTACTCGTGATTAAAAGACCACTGAGAACGTTTTTAAAATAGATCAACAGATGATTGGAGTGGGCCTTGACTTCCTTTTTTTTTGTTGTGTGTTCTTTTGTGACCTCATGTGAGTCATTTGTCTGACATTATGGAACTCCTTTGTGGATCAATAATACAAAATCTGAACTTTCTTTTATCTGTTCCAACAGACTTTACAAAGCAAAAAATCTTTGGTGACTTTCGTTTAGTGATTATTGAGTTTGAACGAAGCAGCCGTGTCCTGTAAATAAATTACATTTAAATATTCTTTTTACTTGATGTACAATTTCTGTTGGCAAAAATGTGGGAATCTGAATTGTTTCAGAGTAAAAAATAATTAAATCTGGTCCAAAGCAAAAAAATTTATATATTTTTTCTTTGTTTCAGAACTATAACTCATTAAATTTGTAAATAATGGTTTGTTTCTTTTTGATGTCTCCATGGTGTCAAAAGTAAACAGGTGGAACTTCATTACAAAAGGCCTCCCTGCATACAATTTAAGTCACAATCATATCAGAAATTAGACAGTTGTCTGCATGACGTTGTAAATTGTTGCTTCTATTTTCAGATCATTTTAAAACTGATAAACTTGGGGACAAAAAGAATGAAACTTAAATCTCAAGGCAAATGAATTTATCAACTCTTTTTGCTAAAATGTGAGTGATTCTTTTCTGCTAAAGTCCACAAACGGGTTGTATGATTATTCTGGATTGTCTGCAGAGGTGGAAGCAGTTTGGTTGGTTTTTTTTTTATGTTTTTGGTGGACTCCTGACCCGTCGGGAATGCACCCAGCCTCCTGTCCAATCACAGCAGGGATGAGCAACAACCAGCAGACCCACCCGTCGCCCCACAGGTTGGAATTCTGCGACCACACATTGATCTGACGGGTGAAAACAAAAAATATGACCGCAGATGTACAGAAGGATGATTAAACTCAAGATACAGTTACATTTAATCGCAGATTATTTTTTAGTCTGCACAATCTTCTCTTTCACCCAGAAGCCTCCTCTTCATATGGAAAACACTTTGTCCAATAAACTTGCGTGATTAGGAGATGTTTTGCTGGACAATCTGGTCAAACAGCAGGTTTGGGAAGGCTGACTGTCAGCACGGAGCAACTCTCAGTTTATCAGTGTTTAAACTTTAACTGCTACAGCACAGTGGACCCTGGACTATCCAAACACAGCGGGCACAACTGAGTCAAGCTGTGTATGTGTGTGTGGGTCTTTGTGTGTGCAATATTTGCTTTATCTACTGACCTCCGGAAGTATTTGTGATTCTGTCTGCACACAAAGTGTGTGATAAGGCCAGGAAGAGGGTATGTGCAGGATGTTGAGTTAACACTGGGACAACATGAAAGTGGCTTATCACGCAGAGAGACGGCCGTAACACAACAAGCAGCCACGTGGGTCCACAGCAGAGTCAGTGCTGACACAGCCTGCAATGGGGAGGACATGAGTCCAGTCAAGCCTCCCTCACTGTCATAACCCTTTCACGTTTTTTTCTTTTCGAAAGTGATGGGATTATGGTCTTTTAGCATTTAGCATCAGCGTCTTGCAAATCTTGCTCCTGTTTTTTTTTTTGTTTTGTTTCACAGCTCTGTTCCTATAATAAAAAAACTTGCTGTGGTATAATTCCAGCCAGGCACACACCGCAATTATTAATTTCTCCTCCATGATCAATTTTCAAACATTTGGCACTTCCATAAATTTAAAAAGATGCTGCCAATACCTCGCTATCAAATCAGAGTCCCTGACTGGTGAAAGTTCAACTACTTTAAATTTCGTTCAAAGGCCGAGCATTTTGTACGTAGAGCCTAAAAGCAAATCAAAAAATTTGCGTAGCGACGCGTGATTGCAAAGGTTTTGAAGACAGAAGCCCAAAACCAGCATGTACATAGATATTTCATTGGAAGCGGTGTCTTGAACGTGTAATTCAGACCAATACTTCTGCATCAAAGTTCCTTTTTCTACTTTACCTTTCAGCCACAGGGGAGAACAATTACAATTAAAACTATGAGATTTGGTGAAACATAATCGTTTTAAACAACATGTCTTGTGTTGTCCCAGGCTCCCCTTTAGAAAAAAAAAGAAAGAAAAACCAAACTAATTGCAGAAATCTAAAAGAATCAAGAGAAAGCTGAAAAATGCCTTGTGATCAGAAGAAATAACATTGGATCAGATAACCTCTGGAACTATGAAAAAGTTGGCTTTCAGACACCTTTGTTTTCTTTGCTGATTTTGAACTATTTTGGGAAACCCCGCCCCCAAACAAGCAGCAGCGGTGCACGTGTTATGTTTTGGCAATTGTAACAGTTCACATTGAAGTTAAAGACCAACGCTGTTGAAAATTGTGTTTTTGTGGCACTTTTCTCACGGAAGACATACATTACATAAAGAATATTAAAACTGAAATTGTATTTTTGAGTCTTTTTTTATTTAAATTGTGAAACTGTGAAAATGTAGTTTGAAAAAGAGCGCATTTGTGATGTAGAAAACATCCAGACAGAGTAATCCCGCCCACCTCGCCTGCCAATTAGGAAGAACCCTCTGGTCACAGAAAGCCAAAATACCAAACACTTCTGTTGAGAAATAAACAGCTTTTACTCAGTCATTCTATTCTTGGTACCTCTTTTTAACATGTCCTTGGTAATCCTAATTTTTTTTCATGATATATTTTCTTTATTGCAAGTTATAAACTGACCAATCAGAAGCTTTAATAAAAGCATGTGGTGCCCGCTGGCCCCTACCTTAAACGTTCAAAACGTTTGATTGAAAACAACCCAGGTTTTTTATTTATTTATTTATCTTTTTTTACATTTTGGCTTAAAAGCGCATAATCATGGTTAAAAGACAACTGGGAACGCTTTCACAATTTAAATTTGCCACTTACACACCAGCAAAGAACCGTGAACTCAAAAGAAAATGAAAACAAATGTCAATGGATAGCATAAAAAATACATTTTTTTCATTTTTTTTAATTGATCATTTTAGAAAAAATAGTGCATTTAAAAATGATTATTTTCCATTTTGTCCATCTTTTTTCTTTTAGCCCTGAGAAGCTATTTAAATCAAAGTATTCACAGACATTTGTTTGGAATTAAGATGTTTTTTCAAACCCTTTATTTGAATTCCACAAAAAAAAATTGCAAAATATATATATTTTTTAATGAGATATAGATGGTATCATTATGATACATTATAGTATAAATAGTATAAATGGCATATACTTGTAAAGTCCCTTTACAGTCCCATTCACCCACACTGAATGATTACCGAATGATTACACTGAGCGAAGCCGTTATACTGCCTCTAGTGGAATAATGATGAACCACAGGGTAGAAAACATGGACCAAGTTAAATGCAATGGGTATTTAAGGTACATTTTAATCATGCTAAAAGAAATGCATGAATCAAATACGATACAAATCTTTATGTAAAGCTAAAGATCATTTTTAAATCTCTGAAGTGATTTAGAGATGGATGAACTGACTGGACAATCTGCTACAAGCTGGATCAGGTAACATCAGACGTCAGTGCAGGGTCAGCCCAAACCCCCCATCTGGCATCTATGGTTACCCAAGAGCTCGTCCTTTTTCGCCTGTATGACACGAATGAAAAAAAAAAGGTCTTTGGTGTTACTTTGAATAAACTAAAATGCCACTCAACTCTTTTTTAAAATATAAAGTAGTAAATCTAGCACACAAATTCTGTCTCCTGTTTCTGTCATTAAGTGAAATGCTCCCAACAGATTTAGTCGCCCCGGAAAATAACATGCAGTGAAGCTCATAAAAACCAGTATTGTTGTGTTGTAAGAGTTTGGAGGCCCCGGCATCCTGAGCTGCACATGCAGACAGGAGGGGCCCCATATAACTCTGGTTTCCTCCTTCACTTGCCTCCTCTGCTGCCGACTGGCCCTCGTTATTTATTGCTCTGTAATTTCTACAGACTAATTGATTTGGCTCGGATTTCAGGCTGCGTGGAGACAGGAAACCAGGCTTCCAAGAGGTTAAGATGAGCGTGTGACTAAAGGAGTCCTATTGGCAATAACAAAAGTACAGATCTACATTTTTAGGAATAAATAATGAGTTTGGATGGAATTGATTTTAGGCTTTTTTTTTTTTTTTTGAGGCAGCGACACTGACCGCCACACCCCAACCCAACCAGGTCTGTCTGACGATAAAACTCAAAGGACAGCGCTTTCAGCATGAAAATAATTTCAATTAAAACTTGAATTGCAGTAAGATGCTATGCTTCTGTATTAATAATAAAACAAACACAAGTTTATTTAACAAGTTAAAAAAGTTGAACTCATCGGAAAATCTTTGCAGAAGAAAACCAGCTTTAAATGTAAAACAAACCAAACAGCACCCCTGATTTTATTCACAGTTTTAGTCCTTTTTAGCTCGGTCAAATAACGTTCATGTGTTTTTCCTTAAGGGAAGCACAACGAAAATAGTCCAACAGTACATTGCAGTGTTCTGGAACACAGCTAGAATGTAAATTTGACTGAAATTACATGTCATTATTTGTAGATTGAGTAAAGGTTGCAGTGCACAAGAAACGTCTCCCTGAGCCAAAGCAAACAGCTTTTTCCGAGTGACATTAACTCATTATTACATTTATGCAATTTATGGCTCCATGTTAAGTGGCTTCAGGTCAGAAGGTTCAATTAAATTATCCCCTAGACAACTCTCAGGAAAGGTCAGCTGCTTCCTGAGATCGACTATCTCAATGCAATAGCATCATTGAACCCCAGGACACCCCAGACACACTCAGAGTTTGTGAGGTGAGGTGATTAGCAGAGGATGCTGTCATAGCCTGCGGTAACAGCCATCCCCTTGGGCTTCATTTCAGACAGAGTCCATAGATGACAGATGGAAAAAAGACTGAGGGGATAAAGCTCCAGCTCCACTCGGGTATTCCCAAATGTTGACTTTAAAAGCATTTTTGTGGATGTTTAGTGTCTCTGTTTTTTCTGAAAACAGTTTATCACCATTTTTTCTTGTTGATGATTTGAAAAGTTTTTGTTTCTGCTGGGGATTTTCTTTCCTTTCCTTCATTTAATGTTTTCCTCCTAACGGTCCACCAGGATTTTGCTCAGATTGGGGACTACACCAAGGCACTCACAATCAGGACTGGATGCAAACCAGGAAATACGGACTGTTGCAGTTCCGCTAAAGAACTCTGGAGGCAGGTTGCAAAAGGGCACAATTTTCTATCAGTACCTGTGTAAAAAAAAAAAAAAAAAAAAAAAGAGGCAGATTTGTGCTAGAAAATAAACATATTTAAGAATTCTTCAGATGTATACATCGATTGTAAATGAGAACTGGACTGAACAAACCCTCTTCCCTCAAATTCCATACAGGAAGTATTTGCCGGCTCCAAGAAGCTAAAACCCCATAGACTTCTATGAAGAACTTAAGCAGCGGTTAATGAGACATTATGTTTGTCTGGATGACCATTCTTGCTCTGCTACCTTTTTTCTTATTTTCTCGTTAATTCCACTTTTTTTTCTTTATTACAAGTTCTTGAAATTATAAACGGACCCATCAGAAGCCTCAGAAAAGAATGTGGTCTCACGATTTCCATATTCTCCCAAACCTGCTTTCAAGTGGTAGGGGTGTGTCCTTCCAACAAGCTCACTCCTGATTGGCCAGAGTGGCTGCCGTAGAAAAGCTGTAGTGGCTCCAACAAGATGAGAGATTCTCTATCTAGCGTAAATAAGTCTATAGACTATATTTAAAATTCTCCTGTAAAATGTTTTGGCCACCTAACCCTAACCCTTTGATTAAAGCACAGTTTAGAAAATCTGGCCTGACTGAAATGATCTTAACCTAAAAGTATTATACCAACTATAAATAATTTCTGGCCTGATTTGAATCTTTTTTTAACCCTTTTGTACAGACCATAAGGACGACTTCTGTTCCAGTTAAAACCAGTGAAATCGGACACCAGTGAAATGTGTTAAAAATTTAAATATTTTTAAACATATTAATGTCAAAGATAATGGCAGAAAGTTACAATATGTTTTTTTTTTTTTCAGATCTGACATTTGTTTATAAAAGAGCAACTTAAAGGAAGTTTGATCAAAAAAAAAAAAAAACAGTTGAAGGTTTTTATTTTACATTTCTTGTATTATCGGCAGTGTATCATATCACTAAAACATATAAGGCATATTTACACAAATATCTAGAGAAAATACTTTTCTGAATACTTTTCTGTGTATAAAAAGGCATTTATTTATGTTTTTATTTAAGGTTTCTTCAGTTTGCTGAGCCTTTCAAAGAAATGCTGAATTCTTAAAGGCGGTAACCTTTAGCTCATGCATGGAAATATCTTTACTATACAGTGTAATTCAAAAGAAAAAACCCAATATTTGGCATGAAAATAAAAAAACATTTGGAATCTGTCAAATATTTAAGCCAATAAAGTTTAAATATTATCAGAGCAACACAGACTCTACTTTTATTGTGTTTTTTAATAATGCTTTTTGTTTTCTTAAATGCAATTTGTCTGCATGTACCTAAGAAAAAAGAAAATGCTATTCACTACAAAATGCAAACTTATAATGCATATTTTTGGCAATTTTCTTTGGTTGTTTTTGTAATCATGAAATCTAATTTTAAAAAATCCTTCGCCCTCCGTTTCTACGAAACATGGAGGTTTAAAAAAACAAGTTTGTTCTTTATTGGGATACATTCACTGTTCTAGTTTGGTCATGGGGATCAGACTTCTTAATTTAGTGCTTTTCTTAATATTCAAACCTCACATTTCACTTTTTTATTTTCCTTAAAGGCTTAATTGAGTAACCCGTAAAACCAACCCAGTTTAGTGTGCTTCCAGATGATTTCTAGCATGTAAAGACACATCTGGGAAGCTTTCTTTGCTTTGTTCTTTATTAAATTGTCACAAAAACTCTTATGAAATTAACTTTAAATACTTGCACAAATTAAACTGCAAACAAATTTCCAAAGAGCCTCATAAAAGTCGCTGCAACACCCGTTCGCCATGCGCCGTTTTAAGGATCTCTGCTTCTTGTCTGTTGGTGCTGCGTGGACCACATCACAGGTCGATCCACACATGGCCGACCAGTTTCAGATGCACGGCCTTGTGTGAGCTGCAGTAATTGGTGGTGACTGGTAATTGCTCCGGCGTCACCAGATGGGTGTGTCTGACTGTATAAAGGATGTGTGTCTGCATGCATGAACCGTGTCTCCGCAGTGTCTCGAGGTTACCAGTGTCTCCAAGCTGCTGACAGGACCCTATTAGACACTTCATTACTGTCAAAGCAGCAGAAAGAAACCATCATGCACCCGCCGTGCTCACTCTCCTCGTCCTCAAAAGAAGACATGAGCAGGAAGATGGGAGAGCTTATGCGTGGGTGCGAAAACCACGTCTGTAAAGCATCAAGGGAAGAATGTGTTGAAATCAAGTTGCTGCGCTTCTTGATTTTTTGGTCTTCCACTTCATCCTTTACTTCTTTCTGCTGCTTTTATTGTGTAAAACACTAGAAAAGCCAGCTTCTCTGGATCAGTGATGAGTTGCTGAATGTAATGTAGCATGAAAAAACAGTTCAACAAAAACAGGCAAACATTTTTCAATTTTAAGTGAACATTAATCTAAATGTATTGAAAGATTTTTTACCTGAGGCAGGTTTTTTGATAAAGTATGAAGTTTTCCTGTAAAAAAACTGAGACCATTTATGAATCTGATGACGAAAGCCTGAATGATTTATAATTTATTTTTCAAATGGCAAATTCTTCAAAACCAATGCATAGTAATCTATATTCACCAGTCTAATGAGCATCAATGCACACCAGCTTTTTTTTTTTTTTTTTGGCAGAGATTTCTTGGAAATTTCCAGACCACCGGATTCTGGAATTGTAGATTCGGACAGCTCAACAAATAGATGAATGCCCTATATAGTATTCAAAACAGGGAGTAGTGAGGGAATTTGGACACATCCCATGTTTACGCATTATTTGAATTATAAGTTAATTTGGATCGTTTAAAAGGAGCCCTTTAACACACCATTATCTGATTTATTTTGGAGAGTTCCTGAACGTAATGCAGCCTTCAAATGTATTATATCCAGAACCTCCATACGCAAATCACGTCAACAAATCACTCAACACAAAAACATAATAAATATCACAACAGTCGAAGAAAGCAAAACAACTTATATCATATTTTAGAAATCAAAACAAAATTCCAAAAACTAAAACGTAAAAAAACCAAACAAGCAAAAAACGTTTCGGAAAAGAAAAGTCATTTCCAGAAATCAAAATAAAATGTTTAAAAAATGAAACAAGATAAGAAACTGGAAAAGATGGTTAGTCTGGGTCATCACGGGTTGGATGATGACATTTTGAAGAGAGAAAGCAGAAGGATGATTTCCTGAACTGTGGTTAAAAGTTGATTGATCGATTACTGCACTATTGCAATGGAGGTCAGAAGCTTAAGAAGATATTGCCACGTCCAATAACTAACTTTCTGTTGAAAAGGTGAACAGATGTCATCATCCAATCAATGATGTCCCACAGTGCATATACCTTTTCTGGTTTCTCATTCTGGAAATTACTTATGCTTTCTGAAACGTTTCCTTCTTATTTGTTTCTTTTTTTTCTTATTGTTTTGGTTTTATTTTAATTTCATTTTGGTTTCAGGGATTTTGTGACGATTTCTTAAACATAATGTTCTTTTATCAGTCGTTTTGCTTTTTTAATTGTTGTGATCTTTAATGTGTTTTTTTGTGATGATGTGATTTGCACTGCAGAGCTACTGTACCTCCACCTGTAAATGGTTGTAAATGGGGTATAAACTTTTATAGTGCTTTTCTGCCTTGCTTTAAGTGTTTTACCCAAATGCAGACACATGTTCACTCAATGAATGTCTGTGTGGCACTAACTTGGAAAGTGTCACACGGGCAGGCGAGGCAGGAACTAAACTTTTGACATCCCCATCAGAGGCTGACCGCTCTACCCCTCCACAACAGGATTTGCTGATGTGGGCACAAACAGATGACACTCTGCTCCTGCTTCTATTTGCACTCCTCAAAGATAAAACGGTGGTTACCTTGGATACACTTCTCTGGGCCTCACATTTTGATGAAGTGACTTTTATTTTTGGCGTTTTGTTTACACATAGAAACTTGAAGCAAAAATGCAGCATTTTAGGGAAAATGATGACTGCTGTTATCTGTTACCGTGTCATCATGTAACCTGAAAAATCAGATTAAGATCCACTATTTGACACGAATATTTAAATGAATCTAAATTAGCAGGAGGTTCAAGCGTCCCTTCAGCTCAGAGAGACCGACTGTCCTTCAGCTGCACCTTCTCCTCGCTCGTCTGACTGTGACTGTTATCGGTCTAATTATCAGATCTCCTTTTCCTCTCCGCCTCACTTCTCCTGCAGGAAAACAGGAAGGCAGGATTAGAGCGACGCACAGCGCCGAGATCCGGAGAGGCCGGATGTGTCTGTGGTAGGAATGCGCACACACACCCACACACGCACACACATACACACAGGGGCAGAAACACGCAGGTCCTGAATACACAGTCTGCTCCCAGTTAACGTTCACTTTCTCTCAGCTTCGCCCCACACATGCACACACCCCCATTAAATCCATTAAGTAATCATGAGCAAACAAATGGTACAAACAGCTGGAGGAAAAGTTGCAAGATCACGAATCCAAGAAGAAAAAAAAAAGAGCCAGGAATATCAGGAAGGAGCCAAGAAACACAAAGACCTGAAAACGCAGCCAAGAATGCCACAGCAATGTTTACAACATGCATAAGGCCTCAGAACCAGTCATTACAAAGAAGAGGTGCTCATTATAGTCATTTATAGGGGGACACAAATACTTTCATCTGACTCACAGTTTGGTTACAATCGAACTGATGATAAAAAATAAAGACTTGAAGTTGGCCGAGAAAGCTCAAAGTTATCTTGGACAGATATCTGTGACCTTGAGAGGCGGTAATTGAGCGGAAAGGGGATGTTAAACATCCGCTGATGGGTTTAGTGTGTGCAGAACACACACACACACACACACACACAGCAGCCGCAGTGGAGCAAGGCTGGCCTCGTCTGGCATTATCTCATAGCCTGAGCACTCCCGTTCTCTCTGAGGCCACGCACAGAAGCGTTACGCGCATCTGCCTCGCATTACCCGGCAAATTATGACCAAAAAAAAAAATACTGCCCATCAGAGGACATCCCTGCAGAGAGTGGACAGAAGACTTTATTTTCTGGAGCTCTTTTTTCCCTAAAACAAAACTCAAAAAGCACTTCTCTGCTTGTAAAATCCGGAACTTTCATGAATATTAAACAGGTTTAGATTTGGAGTCACGAGGACAGCTGCCTCCTTCATACCACAAAGCCGTAGCACTGTAGAAACCATTCAGAGAAGAAAGCCCAGAATCTGTGGGGTACGAAGCAGAAATGTACATGAACTCATCCCTGCACAGGTGGTTTGAGGGTTTCTCTACAGTGGAAATGGTCAGCAGGAAGCTGCAGATTAGTGCTGGTTAACAGCGACAAATACACTTTCTGTGTGGGAAAAACCTGAGAAACATTTAAAGCAAATGAGAATCCTTCTCTTTCCTCCCATTGCTTTAGAAGAATTTGATTCTTAAAATATCCCAGGATCTACTGGTAGATCTAACTAGATCCAGGTAGATCTGTAACTTTTGTCGATTTAATGAACTCAATTTTTCTATTGCAGAGATTCAAACTTTTCTTTTCATTTTGACAATCATCGTTTACAGGGAATGAAAACACAAAATTTGTTGTCACAGAAAATTCTAAAATTGTTTAAAAAAAAATCATGGTGTCACCAAGCATCACTAAACAGGCTGGGTGTTCACAAAGCGTTGTATCCAAACATATTAAGATAAAACTGAGTAGAAATTTAAAGTGTGGTTGGATAATTTGAACAGCAATCAGGATAACTGCAGACTCGTAACGGTTAGCTGGTACCGGACCGCAGAGAAAAAAAGCCCAACCTACAGTTTATTTTTTTGTTTTATTTATTATCCGATTCTGAAGGAAGTTTTATTTTGAAAACCTACTGGATTCTCCCAAACTTGTTCTTGGTACATGTCAAGTCACTTGATCCCACGGGACAAATACATCCACTACTTTCTTAAAGCGACTGCTCCGACCACTAAACTGAAACTCTCAACCAAGGAAAGTTAACAAAAAAAAAAAAAAACATATTTGGAAAGGTTTTTTTTATCAGAAAAGAGTCAGCAAGGAAACAGAAGCATTCCTCTTCAAAATAAAATAAATCTGCATTTAACAGACAAAAATCAGGAGTCTGTTCTCCAAATAAAAGAGGATTGTTACAGTAAAAATAATACAGTACAGTACAGTAAAAATAATGCAAAATTTTCCGCAACTGGCTTTCTGATGTTGCGAGGATGCTGCTAATAAAGTTGCTCAAATGGAAGATTGATGTTTATGATTCTATTTAGAAAATACCAGTTCTGGTGAATGTTTTTATTTTGTTTTTTGTATGTATCCGTCGCACCTTAAAAGTCGAGCAAGGTTGAGTTTGGCGTCTTTTTTTTTTTTTGTTTCCACTTTGACAGTTAAGGGTTAAGAGAAAATCTACATTTTAATGGTTCCTACACGAAATCTAGTGTACAAATAAAGTTTAAAGCAGCTGCAGATATTTTACAGAGGATGAAGATAAACATTACCCTAAAAAGTGAAAGGAAACTGGAAGCTAAAATAAAAAATAAAAAAAACAATTTATTAGACTTCGATTCAACATTTACATTTACTTTTCACATTTACACTTAAATTCAACATTAATATTTGATATTCACATTTAATGTGTATATTTGGGATTTAGATTGTTTGTTCAGACTTAATGTTTTGTTAATTGTTTGCATAAAACTTTACATTTGACTCTTTGTTATTACGTTCAATCCATTTAACCCATAAGAGTATCATTAACCTAAATGTATCATTTTATTATATTTACATCTAGCATCTACAAGTACATATCTTAAAGTCACAGATAACCTTTTATTTGTGATAAATGCTGAAGAAAGTCCCATGTAGGCCACTTTTGCATTGTTGTATTATAAAAATAGGTTTATGCGTTTTAAACTGTCAGTCTTGGTATTTCTTTTGTTTTTAAGTACATTGTGAAAGAGGAGATGACCTGGAGTTTGTTTTCAACAGTGATTGTATTGTTTCTTTGTGCTGTTGACCGTTCACAGCAGAAGATGAACTCTGACTGCAGGGCTCGGCCTCATTTTTAACTGGCAACCAAGCAGCGCATCTCCCCAACCGCTGAATGTTCTCTGTGGTGAGACCTCACCGTCCCCTCCCATCACTCAGATATTTGTATAATGAACAAACATTTCTGCCTCTGTGAGAGACTGTGCATTTATGACTGCCTCTGGTTTACCCAGCATCCCCTGGGTCCTGACTCGCTCTGAGTCATGCACAAAGGTTTGAAAAGATCACTTCAGTGCAACATTTTCTGATGACATGGGCTGACCCAGATGAGGGGAAACAGTTGGTTAGCTGTCTATAGATATCATGGTGTTGAAATCATCTTCTCGAGAAAAACGTATACAGGAAATGGTTAAATTTAGGTTGGAAAAGTAAACCCTTCTTTTGTTTTTTCACTGTTTTTTCCATTTCTGTAGGGTTGACGGACAAATAACTAAACCAAAATTACACTTTATGGGACCAACAATCCTAAAAATAAATCAATAAATGAACTATCCTCTACATGGGAATAAAACAGCTCAGATTATATTAAAAATGTCCTCCATAAATTGACAATTAGTCAATAAATGCAAAGAATAAAGATACCTGGGCGGATCTTGAAAGACTTACTCCAGTAAAAATGCTGTTTTTAACATGTTTTTGTGGCATTTTTGTCACAATGGAGGACATAAATAAAGAAAATTAAGCTTTACTATTTCTTTAATCAAATTGTGAATCAGGAGCAGACGTAAAAAATGCAGTTTAAAACAGAGCAGATTTGCAGATGACTCGATCTATGTGCGTCATTGTTCTCCTCGTCCAAGCTAAAACTGTACGGCTGGATTGCTCCAATTTTTGTTGTAATTTTAGGACGGGAGAGCTGAAAATTCCCATCGTGAACCTCAATGATCCACATTCTGGAATACTACAAAAACCAGCACCTTCCAGCTCAGAAAGTTCTGTTTGTTGGTTTTTGTTGCAGATAATTTTTTTTTTTTTTCTCACTTCTATTGGATGGATGCTGTGGCCCTAAAGTGCAAATCACATCAACAAATAAAAACAAATCACTCGACACACAAACATTTTAAAGATCACAACAAAAATTAAAAACAAAACAAATGTAAAAAAAGATAGCATTACATTTTAGAAAATAAATGACAATATGAGAAACCAAACACAAACATGGAAAAAACATTTCAGAAATTAAAAGTAATTTCCATAAAGCCAAATAAAATGTTAGAAAAAAAAAACAAAAAAATGGAAAAAGCGAGAATAGGTTAGTACTATGGGACATCGCTGATTGGATGACGATATCCAGCATCACTTGATACCACAAACGTCATCATCCGACCAGGCAAAGGTAGGAGCAGAACTGAACACTTAAAAGAATTTCTAAAATAATTTCCATTATTATTTAAGTCTGTCATAACAAACCCAAATCCCTGAAATGACATCCAGTAAGACTGCTCATATCAGAGTGTTTTGTCCTCCCCGGTATCTGCATGAACTATTCCATCAACAACAAGTTAGATATCTATAAAAACATTCTTAAAGACTTAAATGTAATTTACTTTTTAAATTTGTATCAAAACATTTAAATTCTTGACATTGACTATGTCTAAAAGCGGACCAGTAAAGAAGTTTTTCCATTGATTCTTTTTTTAAAGAACTGATATAATGCAACCAGTGCAGAGGGCCCCATGTTATTGTTCTCCTGGGGCCCCCAAACTGCTTAGTCTGCCACTGTTAATCAGTGATGTCCCATAATACCTGCCTTTTTCAGTATTGGATCCACTATTGTATTCCAAAAACTTTTCGTTTTTTTTTCTTCTAAGTTTTGTTTTATTTTCTAAAACGTGATGCTGTTTTTTAAATGTTTGTCGTTGTAAATTTTAGGACTTCAGGGCCACTGTAGATGGAAAAACAAATGAATGTGACATTTGGAGTGCGTTCACACAGGAGATTTAGTTTCAAATAAATAGAAAATCTTGATGATTTTCACACCTTCATGGAACTTTTTGAGCAGAAAAGAACCTTTCTGCTGATAGTCATCATGACTGTAAATGCGTTCGATTGCCGCTCAGCTGTACTGTCATCAGCTTTTCCCTCTTCAGGTTTCTTGGCTTAGTAAGCATCAAAATTGTAATATGATGAGTTTTATGCTTGGACTAAAATCTGAATGAAATTGTGAACTTTTGGGTCAGATTGATTTCTTTCAAAAATGATTGGCAACCCTGATAGAAATAAAACAGTTAAAGCAATTTTTATATTATGAAACATTGAATAAAGTGAATGATGAATATTTGATTAAAAGCTTTTACATCTAGGCCCAAAATCAATGAATAATGTATTGTCTTTCACAAGAAGTTACAAACTGGAATTTAATAACCATTGAGGTGGTTGAACCTCCACCACCACATCGGTGTTAGTATAAATTTTTTCTTATTATTATGACTTCGTTTACTTAAAGTAAATAACAATGGGTGCACGCATTTGATTAAGTTGTTTTAAGTGAAGAGACAGTTGGTTCATTTTTGTTTGTTTCTGCGTTTCCACCTCAGGGGAATTCATCTGTAGCAATCAGCAGAGGAGATCGGGACATTCCACTGGGGACATTGCAGGGATTACCAGCTCTCCTCATGAACTTTATTTTTACTTCTTTAAAGGAAATTATTAGTATTTTGTTCAATTTTTAAAGACTACAATTTTTTATTTAAATGTTGTTACTTTGTCATTTTCCTGTTTGCAGTTATGGATAAATCAGTTAGAATGTTGGGTTGGTTTGTTTCCCCCTCATGTGTCCAGTATGGTTTTTCCCTGTCTATATAGCTTCCTCTGGTCTGGTCAGGCCTGTTCAGTTCCATTCAACTTGCTGTCATTGTTTTTTTGTTTTTTTTAAATTATTTATTTATTTGCGCCCCCCCAGCCCTTTGTACCCAAATTTCTTTAGTCTTTGGAAATGCACTGTTTTGTAGCTTTTCTCCTTCTTTAAGAAAAATGCAACAAAAAAATTAAACGTTCTTGCAAGAAACCTACTTTTGTCTACTCACTAATTGGGAACCTTCACAACATGAGCAATATCAGAACCATCCAGTCGTACAGTTTTGAGCTGGATATCAGCTCGGATGAGGAAAACAAAGACATTTTTGTATCTGTATTTGTCCGAATTAGCAGGACGTTTGTGGCCCGCTGACTGTAGCACCTACGTCACTGCTACCGGCTTAATCAAAAATGTATTTGTCTGCACCCGAAACACAATATTTGAATAGAAAAATACTCATAAAAACAACTTTAGGCTTAATTTTCTTAACATATGTCCTATCATCAAAAAAATGTCATAAGAACATGAAAAAAACACAATTTTCATCAAAGTGGGTCGATGAAGGATTCAGTGTGACATGTATTATATCTATAAGTACAAATGTCTATTTATGATCAAGAGTATTTATTATGGCATCATTCGCACGTGTATGTGGATGCACATAAATGGTTATGCACTCTTTTACTTTTAATTTTCTTATCAAGCTCTGATTAATCATCCAGGGACTGCTATATGTATCTCTTTTGTTTGTCTTCTTTAATATATTTTTATTTTTCATGCTTGAAATAAATCAAAACCAAAAGAACATTAGGGTGGAAAGCATTTAAAATAAGAAATATCTGCCTTTCTAGGGTTTACAGATACAACTGTTGACTAATTCACTCGTTTCACACATCAACTTAACTTTATTTAAAGTTTTGGTGCTTTTTTTTGCCTGCAGGTCTGGCTTCTTATGCTTGCAAACACTCACGCGCACAAAACCGTCTTTCACGACAAAAAAAAAAAAATCACGCCGTGGTGTAAACTGATTCCCACCCAGATACAGTCAGCCTTTCAGGAATCTGACAGGAGTGTGAAAGTCTCAGTGTGAGCTTTAGCATCTGATGAAAAAGATTACTCATGGGGAAAGAACCAAATAAGCCCTAAAACACAGAGCATGCTCAGCCCCACAACTGTGTGCAGCTCAGAAAAAACAAACATTGGCCTCACAGAAAATAAAAAAAGAATTGTAGCTGACAGCATTTTGCTTGAAAATAAAAATAAATCTGTTAAACTAGATGAATGATTAAAAGAGTCTTAGATTGAAACATCGTGCTGGGTGCAGTTGCTGTTTTGGTCGAGCAGCTTCATGAGTGCACGCAGGCATCTTTTACGGCTGAATCCTTGTGTTTGGGAGCTGGAATGAAACCCGCCTGACTGGACGCGTTTCTGATGCTTTCATTGTGCTTTGACTGCTTTATTACCTCCTGAACTCCAGGTACTTGGTTCCCCTTAATTCTCTCAAGTGGAGTACTGACAGCAAAAACAGGCCGGAGGAACAAATGCTGCGAGGGATCCAAGGATCTGATTGCATGGCCACAACCCCCCTCCACGTCCACGCTCAGCCGACAATGGCAGCTCAGAGAGAAAGATGGACATTCACACAAAAGATCTGGAGCTTTGCCAAACGTGCAAGTGCGCCAGAGGTTCCTTTAAGTGTTCCTGCTGGAATGTCACCTCACAGAGGGCACTTTCACATCTATCAGGAAGCGTGGCTTGATCTTCCTACACAAAAACTTTTCACAGAAAAGAGTTTTTGATCAAAGTGAATGTCAAGAATTCAGCTCCAGAGATTTTTCAGCTTCTGCTCTAAAAATGGCATAATCACGATTAAAAGACCAAATAGATCAAAACATAATCACAGTGGGATTTAAAAACGTGTCCAAAGTGTGGGGAGTAGAGAGCAACAGCTGTGGTTTCTGAAAAATCTACTGTATTTCTTCGAAATGTTTTGAAAAACTGCCTACATTTGGGAGTTTTCATATTGTGACTTTACTTAATTCCACTTTTTTTTATAATTATCTGGCAAATTTTCTAAAAATTGTCCTCGTAATGGCCAAAGGCTTATTAGCCCAAACTGAGGCTTAATATTCATCACACTTTAAAGAGTGAAGGATGGTTTATATTGTTTTTTGAAAAAAAATTGTCAAACTTACTGAAACGAAAAAGTTAATATTGCAGAACACACCCAATCTTTTTTCAAAAAATTGAATATTTTTTTAGAAAGTTAAGACAAAAAAGTTTCCTATGGTGTTAATTTTTTCTGCAGAAGTGAGTTTAAATTTAAGCAGCCCCGTTAAAGACTACTTTACAACTGTTTTACTTTTTCCAAAAGTTTCTGTTGTTGTTGTTTTGTTGAATCACTTACAAAAGAATTCAAAAATACCTAGACATTTTTTTTAAATGTAGGATTTAAAAGCTAATTTGGGATAAGAAGCAGTTGTAGACTCTTTTTTTTGGTCTTTTTTGTTCTAAACATTTTTTTATTTCTACAATTTCTCTGTTATTCAAACAGCTTCGTGTAGTTTACCAGTTTACCATAAACCTGTTCACTTATTCTTGTGTAAACGTTGATATTTTGATCTGACAGTAACTCTAAAGAGTTTACAAAAGTTTACAAAATCCAACTTTTTAATTTGATTTATTTTTAGTTTGTTCTGAAGACATTTCTGTAACTTCTCCAACAATCTAAAAACATCTATAGATTATTAAGTTTTGTGAGTTGTCAGAAGAATGAGCCTGAATGGATGTAAATGAGTCAGGTCTTGTAACACATCTGGACCATAACTTCTCCTTCTGGTGGACGTTAACTGTGTCATCCACTTCCTTGTAAATCCCCTCTCTATCCTCCCCTGTATCTTCATTCCTCCAGAACGTCTCCTTGCTGATCTACCTCCCTCTTTTAGCTCTCCACCCGGACTTACTTCCCTCTCCGTCTGGCCTCCCTTATCTCCCACCCTTCCTCCCTGCCAGCTGTTGTTTTGAAGGCTGTGAGTGGAAGGTCTGTGGGTCAGGACCTGGACAAAAGGTCTAAATTAAAGACTCTGTTGTAGGAGGAGCGTGTGAAACAACAATGGATGTGAATATTTAAGAGAAATGTAAAATTAGATCCTGAAAATACAATAAAGTTTGGTAATTTTTACCCCTTAGATGCCGCTAGGAACCCTAGCAAAAATGACTGGAGACTTCTGCTGATGCAAAATAACTATATTTTCTCATGAACCATTGCATTTGAATCTGCTAATATCCTGTATAAATTAATTTCATAATCTGGGCTTTAACCACTTATTTCTTCAGACACGAGTTAATCGTTGATGTTTAACAGAGTCAGTGGATATTGGTCTGTGATCAAAGCAGATGTGCCATCATCATGGTGACACCATAAGGACCTCAGGTAACCAGATTTCTTTCAGCATGATTGTCAACACGGTCTTACCTGCAAACCCTGTTTTCTTAGACAATCTAACTGCTTTCCCATTCTGTCTCCTCATCTGAATCTGCATGTGAAACCAGAACCGGCAAAGCAATTATCAATAAAAGATGACACCCAAACACAGTGGTGGTAGTTTGGTGGTCTGGGATTGCTGTAAGGCTCTAGGAATTGAAGACCTGCTCATAGTACATCATTCTGTGCCACAGTACATTTGACACCAAAGTTTGGTTTGTCTGCTGTTGTTCTGCTCGCAGAGGTGTCTCTCTGCACCGATCCGGTTGTGCTATGATGCTACAGTCACAAACACAACTGTCACGGTGCCATGGGGAGGCATTGGCAGAATCTTCAAGATTTGATGCCGCCCACATTCTTTGAAAATCGTTGGCGTGGTCATGAATGTGGTCGGCGGACGCCAGGCGTGCAGAATGGGTCGCTTGTTATAAACCCCGGGCCCCAGGCTACCAGGTGGCACCTGATGTGGGCAGCCGTCGTCCGGAGACATTTGCACATTGTTCAATAGAGCTGCTGCCGGCCGGCTATCTAGCTGTGGCGGCCCAGCTGTCGCCCGATTTTGTGATGGCGTCAACTGTCAGCTATTACCCAATATCAATTTTTAGAGAAAAATCATCCGGTCGACAAAAATTTCTACTTTTCCTAAAAACCTCCGCAGCCACCAATTGGCAATTCTGACTACATATATGACAGACAATCATCTTGTTTTTTATGATTTTTCTCACAGTTTGAGTGTGGTGTCAACCTCTGCCCCTTTCTGGGTTTTCCTTCATGTTCCCCTGTCAAATTTGGCTCATTAAAAAACGTTACAAATTAAGCCCTGTAGCAAAAGCCAACCTTTCTGGAAACATGAATACAGTGTGGACATTTTTCAACAGCACTGCTTGACTAATGCTGCGGCAGAAAACAGGAATGTTCTCTCCTTCTCTCATAAAATATACAGTTGTTTTCCTGCTGCAACAGAAAATCAATAAATTTTACAGAGACACTTTAAGAGCGCCCAAGCTCAATGTGAGCTTTGTCCTCAGCTCTGCGGCACAGAAGGTGCGTGTGGACTCCCTGAACCCTTGATCCTTGAACCCTGGAGGTCACACGTCCCTGGAAGCCACTTTTGAGGCCCAAGTCGAAACGGGGCAGCTGGAAAGTTTCCATTTCAAACAAGTACAGAATTATTGCAAAAGTTGTTGCTAATGGACTTAATACTGCGCAATCCAGCTACTTTGACACAGCTTTTCCCACCCATCATCCCAGCCCACTGGACTCTTACTTTGCTTCAGAAGTCCCAACGAACTACAGAGAGCGCAAGCAAATGATACAACAAATAAACAAGGGAATTTGAAAATTTAAATACTTTTTTTTAGCAACCAAAACCACATATCAGGAAAAAACAAAATGCTGTGTTATATGGTCAATAAATATGCATTTCTGAAGGATTGAGTGACAGTGAAGATGTGTGCAGACTAAAAACAAAGCAAAAGTGAGATTAAAGAGCAGATTTTGCATGTTTCTGCTCGTATTTGCATGAAAAGGGCTTTGCTTTTGGAGCGCAGGAGGCTGATGTCCTTGTTAGGCAGAGAAAGGTGAGCTTGGTGTGTTTGACCTTTGACAAACACACTGATCCTGTTTCCCCTGAGGCTGAAAACAGCACAAGGCCAGTGAGAGGACCAGGGATCAAGTTTTGTACAACAGGTTGCAAACATTCACATGTGCAGCAGCACTTTATCCTCTGACAAGCGTGCACTTTACACCGCAAACGCTGATCATTAAAATGAAGATAAGCAAAAAAAAAACTAAAAAATTTACCAACTGTGACCACCACGAACACAATTTTGTTCTGTTTACTACCATTTAACAGGCTACAAATGCCTGCACTTCACTCTTCACCTGAGCATTCCTCTTTTTAAGGTTCTTTGTGGTCCATTGAAAGCTCCCACCATGTGATTCTGTCCACTCACAAGTGAAGATTAAAGTCTGAGCTTCATTGCTTGTAAGATCACCATGGTCATGCATAGACAGCTAAACTTTGACCTTTAACCTGCAGGATTCAGACGAGAAATCCCATGATTCATTAAGCTAAGGTCTGTTGGAAAGTATTTCCAGGTCTGAAAAAAAAAACAACGAATTTTTGCCTCATTTTATCAGTTTTAAGCTAAAAATGTGATTCCTTTTTGTTGACACTTTAGGCTTATGTGCAAGTAATTAAGCAACAAAAGTATTAACAATTCTTTTAGTTTTGACAAGACGTACAAAAGTAATGACATTTTAATTCCATGAAAGTCCTGCAACCAGTTTTTCCTTTTTTCACTCTCCTTTTGGTGTCATCTTTTCCAACAGAACCAAAGATGACAGCTCTATGCTGAAGAACTTCTTTGGATTTCCAATAGAAGAATTTGTTAGAAAAATATTTAAGGAATCAGATTGAGCTTTTTGTGTGCGTAAAATAAAAAGAACAAAACCAGATAAAGGTGGGAGTTCCTCTTAATGCTGTTAAACATGTTAGCATCACTATTAGAACATTTTGCACACCAGTTTTCTCAGATGTACACTTTAAAATAACTTAATAATAAATAAATAACTTGATTCTGCAGAAACTATGTCTTGGAAAACGACACAGATTTTTTAATTTCAGCTAATAACTGCCTAAACATAATTACCAGACCACTGGGAACGGTTTTACAGTACAAAAAAATATAGTTGGAGTGGGACTGGCCACCATCTATCCAACCATCCTTCACACCTTTTCTGTCCCAGTTAGGATCACGATTCCTCCTGGAGCACAGCTGTTTCTGGACGAAGGTACATAACAATCTCCCACCAAGCCACAAACTCACACGCTCATTCCTAAGGGACTATTTAAAATCCTTAATGAACCCATCACACATTTTTTTGGTCAGTGGGAGGAAGTCAGAGAACCCGCAGAAGGCCCACGCATGCGCAGGACGAACAAACTCCCACATCTTGGACTTTCAGGCTGGTGATCTTTAAACCAAATTGATACTAATTAGAGAGGAAGTTTTGTTTGGAGTTCTTGCAGTATTACTGCAGCAGGTATGTTAGTCTATTCCATGAAAAATGGTTTCTAATTCCAGTTTTTGATTGTAGTGTTGAGTCTCCAACAAGCCATGTGGAATTGTTTCCAAAACTACCATAGAGGTGATGCTTAAGTAGATTTTATTTGGCAAAGAATGAGTACATTTAACAATTTTCTTTCCCACTAAGTCAAAAAACAACTTTCAGTACATCAGATCAGGTCAAAATAAAGTTAAATGTAATACTTCTCTAAAGTAAAACTAGGATATGTGTTTTCTTACATTAAAAATGTGTTCATTTTGCACTAATTTATAAACATTTACTAGTGAACAAAACCAGATGACACAGCTTAACTTTGTGTCTCTGTGGCCAAACGCCAAAAGGAAGTGAGGAGCAACAAAGACAGTAAAGTTTAGAGGTCAGTCAGACTCCTATTGAACAATGAACAAAAATACTTTTCTGACACCTCTCAGTGGTGCAGCCTCATCCACCTGTTCACACAGCATCAAACCTTAGTCCCAATTAAAGATGTGACCTTCACATACTGATGGAAGCCTCCTCTTCCTCAGAGGGAGTGCTAAGCTGTGGTCCAGCTCCCCATCTCAAACTGCTAGTTTACCATAGAGTGAACGTAGACTTGCTATAAAAAAGGAAAATGTGCAGCTCCTTATAAAACACTTGAGGCTGGTTTCAGAAGAGTACAACTTCTCCAAAGACTAAAAATGATCCAAATTGACTCCAAAATGAAAAAAAATGTTCAACCTGTTTTCACAAACCTTTTTAGATGTTTTCTGCTACACCTTTGACTCATCTAGGTGGGCTGGGGGGGGTTCATTTGGCAGTTTTGACTCAAAAATTGCTCAAATCTGGGCGTTTTCTCCGATTACCAAGGAAACTGACTCCTTAA
Source organism: Adrianichthys oophorus (assembly GCA_036245035.1). Taxonomy (NCBI): domain Eukaryota; kingdom Metazoa; phylum Chordata; class Actinopteri; order Beloniformes; family Adrianichthyidae; genus Adrianichthys; species Adrianichthys oophorus. Next base: position 21,654,336 of record BSAI01000201.1, on the reverse strand, counting down.
AAAAAGTCCTGTTTACTTTTCAGGAAGTTGTAGAGTTTAGCTGTGTAAACTCATGTCAAAAAGGGCAATTGTTTTTGCTGTAATGAGTCCTGACGTCAGAGAAAAAAGGTTCACATTTTCTTTTCATGAATTCAGGCTTTCTGTGGGTCTTTGTCTCCAGTTCATTTGTGTTGGGGTTGGCATTAATCCACGAGGTTCTTCTATTTCATGAATAATTTCAATCTAAAGTTTACTTTAAACAAAAATTGCTCTTTCTTTTTTCATCCCTGTCATTCTCAGCCAACACTGATGCAGGATGGGAAACCTTTTGCTTCCTCTCGATGACAGAGAGACTGTATTGATATCACGCCTCACGCAGAAACATGAGGCCGACATCCTGGTGTGGATCATGTGCTGATTAGATTTGGCCCGAGGTTGTTGGTGCAATCAAATCTATCCGGAGCTGCGGGCCAAGAGCGCGAAACCCAAAGTATGCATCAGATTGTTGCTCAAATTTGCCTCCTCTCTGCTTTCGGCTTCGACACGACCGCTTCGTCCACCACTGGGAGGGTCAACCTCAGTCGAGCGCAAAAGCTCTATTTCTGCAGAAATCCTTCAGTTTCCTCATTTCTCCTCTGCAGAGGTCCTTTTTTAATTGTTTGTTTTTAAACTATGCTTCCTAAATAGAGCTTTAAAGACCCACCCCAATGAAAGCTGTGTTTTTAACATGCCCTTGTAGCATTTTTCTGATGATAAAGGGCATGTAGTAAGAAAATTAGGCTCAAAATAGCATTTCTGAGTCTTTCTTAAGTTAAATAATTGTACATCAGGAGCAGACTAAAAAATGCAGTTTGAAAAAGAGCTTATTTGTAAGATAGAAAATATGCAAAGTGGGCCACAAGCTCCCTGCTCTGAGCACTCAGCAACAGGGAGGGGAAGAGGGGGCGGGGTTTACTGTGCTCAAGCTGTTCCGCCCACAACTCAGAGGCAAATTTCGAATAAACTACTGCCGTTCTGCAAAAAATATGTCCAATAACAAGGTTTATTGATTTTGCCTAAAAGAGGCATAATCATAATAAAAAAAACTCAGGGAAAGCCTTTAAAATAATCATCAAAAGATGATAGGAGTGAGTTTCTGGAGTGTAAATTAACCTACTTTAGAAAAATGTACAAAAAAGTCACAACAGTAAATAAAGAGCCACTCTGATCATCATCTGATCTATTTTCAAAAAGCGCTCCCAGTGGTCTTTTAATAATGCAAATTTTAGTCAAAATCCCGTGTTGTTTTCTAGGACACAGTTTCTGCAGAGCAGCAGAGCAGCTCATTAGAAATTCACCTTTGAGTTGTGGGCGGGACTGTTTGTGTGAAGTAAGCCCTCCCGTCTCCTCCCTGTTGCTGAGAGCGCTCTATTTTCACGCTGTTCAGCTAGCTTATAGCCCCTCACACCCCCAACCTAACATTACCCGTGCAACAAAAAAACAGTTGTTCATCCGAATGATTGATCTGCTCCTGATTCACATTGATTTGAATAAAGAAATACTCAGAAATGTAATTTTGAGCCTAATTTGAGCTTAATCACTTGAATATGGTGATTTGAGCCAAACAGTTCTTTGTCCTGTTGAAGGCCTTTCCATGCACATCAGTGCCCCCTCTGACAGTGCTGTGGATCCACCTGTTCCTTGCGCTCAGAGCTGCTTCCTGATCCGGATGTGGGAACATGAGAATATGAATGACTCTGCAAGGAAAACAAATCATGCTTTTTTATCCTCATCGGAAGAGTCTGCTGTCTCAGCCTCCGGATGGGTTTTGTGGTGGAATCTGGCAGAGCTAGAGTTTTGAAAAGCCTTGATATGCCCAAAAAAAGGATGTGCTAACTTCACTTGTTTTTCTTGGCTTTGTTTTCCTGTGGTTTTCTGTATTTCATGTTTGACAGACACTAAGACCTCAACTGAGAAAACTCTGGGTAAAAAAAAGTTGTGTTTCCGCTTCACTTTCCTCTGCAGTTCCAAAACTGAATCACAGCTCTGACCTCAGATCTTACAAACAGGCTGCAGATTTCAGAAGAAAACCCAACACAGTGAGTTTACAGGAAATGTTAGGGCTTAAAGTTAGTTTTCAGAGCCAACAATATCTTCTTACAGTAGCAAGAAAATGGGATTTAGCTGCACCAACTCCTCTTTCATGAAGCAGCTGCTCAAATAAAGCTCAGGCAGATGTAACTGCTAAAGACATCAAGCTGTCCCGGTTCGCCATCTAACATTTAAATCGTATCAGTTGCCCCAGTTGTCAAAGACCGCACACGCCAACCCAGTACTCCTGAGGTCTGACACTAAAAAAAGAAATCTTTTTCGTTTCCTCGTTGAGCCAAAAAGATCGGAAAAAAGCACAATTAATTTGTTCGCATTAATTAATGAAGTGTTCCATTTAGAAATTTAAAAAAGGAAATTATAATAATAAAGTATTTGTCCACTTTTAAATTTGCCCTGCTTGATTTGTTAGTGGAATCAACACATAAAATAAATGTATTTCCGTTACACCAAATAATGTTCCTCAGACACAAACATAACAGGAGGGTTGAGTTGTGTATAGTTTTTATAGCTATGTATGGGGGCCTGAAGTGCAAATCACATCAACAAATCACACACATCACAACTACAAAACAAAAACACACACCCAACAACATTACATTTTAGAAATCAAAACAAACAAAAAAAACCTAACTAAAAATGAAACGTTCTGAAAAGCAAAAGTCATTTTCTGAAATCATAATGAAATGTTAACAAAATGAAATACAACAAGAAACTGAAAACGGTAGGTACTACGGGACATCACTGATTGGATGATAACGTTGGTTCATCATTTCAACTGAAAGTAATTCAGTCATGAAGCTCTGTACTAATGATAAAACTTGTATTTGTATACAGACATTGAAGACGCATCTGAAAAAACTCAAACGTCATCATCCAATCAATGATGTTGAAAAGGACTTTAAAATAGTCAAAAAATGCCAAATTGCCAAAAAATGCAAGAGGGCAAAACAACAAAATAATGTTTCAGTCTTTTATCATTTTTACATTGATTGCACTTGAAATGAACTCAAACATAAGTCAATTTTTTAGGTTTTTGTTCTTTACACAAATCTAAAACCCTAAAAGTTGTTGCTTGTTTTCTAGGCTGAGAGACAAAAAGAGGGAGATAATGGGGGTGTTTTTTCTGTCAAGGAGTGGGGGGGTGAAGCTGGTGGAAGAACAGATTATGCAGAAAACAGCTTCCAGAGTAAGTGTGTGTTTTAATGCTGACAAGGTTCCTGTGGAGGCCGTTATGGTAATCTGAACGTCCGCAGTGGAAGAGGGGAAATGCACCGTGAAGACCCGAGCGTGGACGCTGACAGGAAGCAAACACGAAAGCTTTTTATCCCTCCTATGTCAATACGTCTTCACTTTTTACCCATCCTGCCTCATCTGTGAGGGGGTCACATTTTGTTTTATAACTTTGTCGGCCCCTTGAACCCCACACCCCACCGTTACGCACTCACACGTTCACACACTTCTTCACCAAACCAGATTTTACAGATGGATAAAGAACGTCAATAGGAGCAGTGAGTGATCGGCCGGACAATGAATAGCCAACCCCGGATTTCCTGGCTTAAGCCAAAAAAAAGTTACCCTCTTCCGGATGTTCAATTAGATTTACCAGAAGTAGCAGGAAAAGCAAACCCTCATCAGGATCATAGCAAGGTAGGCGAGCAGAGAGCAGGTTTGTTTTCGAATGTCATTGTGAGGTACTGTAAGGGCCTGAGCCCAAAGGGGCCGTGTGACACCACGGGGCTTCAAAAAGCAAACAGGGGCAAAAGCAGCTTCAAACACCAGCGAACATCAAACGCCCCAAATTTGAGCCGATCCGCCCTTTCACTGTGGCATGAGCCTGCACGGAAACTGTCAGGCCTCGTTAACGGAGAGACGCCCACTGCCAGCCTGTCTGCAGTCCCAACCGTCTGCCTGTCTGCCGGCCTCCGCGGCTTCTGTCTGACATCTTGGATCTCTGTCTGAATGCCTGTCGCCAGCTCCCTGTTGGTCTCCTCCTTCACATGAGGGTGGAGCGGGGTGAAGCAGGCAGATCAGTCACAGCCCAGGGCCACAGAGATTAAGCACTTCCTTTTTCTATACTAGATTAAACACTGTTAGCACAGCATTTCAGAAGTCCCACTCCAACTACATTTTTATATATTGTAAAATAATTTCCTCTGGTCTTTTGATTATTATTAAGCATAAACCCGAGCTTATTCAAACCGTGGGTTTTCATCAGCTCCTGATCCAATGCGATTATAATACTCAATAGTATTGAGTAAAACTATAGTAGTAGTAAAACTATAACAAAAGTTTTGATCTTAAATTGTTTTTTATGTCCTCCATTATGAGAAAAAGGCTAAAAGAACATGTTAAAAACATGATTTTCATTGGAATGGGTCTCAAGGAACAGGTCACTTAGCCCATCTGAAGGCCATTTGTCTTCCATTTTGTTTAAGTTTTAATCTAAAATCAATAAACTCTTAAAGAGTCAAATGTTCCAGTTTGAATCCACTCAGAAGTTTTGTCACATAAGTAAAAATTTACCCTCAATTTTAATAAAAAGGATTTTATGTCCAATCTTTTCCCACAAATGCTATCAGAAGGTCTGGGTTGCACTTTTACGCATTTGTGGAATGAATTTTCAGTGCATCAAACCTTGATTGTTTCTCAAATCTGGACAGCCTTTGCACTTCCTGTTTACAAACCTTTGTACTCTTGATTTTTGAAGTAAAACTAGATCACAACCAGAGCGGTCCAAATCCAAAGTCCTGCTGATGTCTGAAGTGAAGTTGTACTTTCAACCTGAACCAGGAGTCTGCAACCCGCAGCTTCAGAGCCACATGCTGCTCTTTTACCTCTTCAATGTGGCTCTCTTTAAAAAGTAACTGTAAAATTTAAAAAAAAAGTAAGTAAGAAGTACAGTTAAAAAAAAAGTAAACTAACAAAGTAAACTTTGTTTTATTGTTTTGACTACATGACTGTGACTACATTTGCCGCATTAATATGATCCTATTTGGCACAGGGTGTCTTTTATTTTGAAAGGACGTAATGTAAACTCTCTATGAACTCTTTCATAAATTCTCTCTTTCTGTTCATGTTTTTATTTGCCCCCAAAAAAAGTTTATTTAAATTTATCTTATTTGTAACAACAACATAAATACAAATCAGTGTTTTCTTTTTCTGAAAGATAAAATAGGACTTCGTGGCTTCTTTTGGGTTTTTGGAGAGTGAGAATTCAACCTGAATGTCTCTTTAAGTGTTGAAGGATGCAGACCCCTGACCTTCTTTACAAGCACAGCAAAAAACAAACAACTTTTTGGGGGGAAAATGGAAATGGGATAAAATAGTCTTGATTGTCCAAACTCTGCTGAGGGCTTTGAGGGAACAGAGACATTCTTTTTAAGAAAAACACCTCACACATATGAGAATGAGCCTTTCCAAAGGAGTTCTGAGGAAATCAGCTTTCTTCAGTTCTCCAGTGTTCAGCTTTCAGCACATGAAAGTACATGAGAACACCAACTGTTTGCTTTGTTTCTTCTGAGCTCCAACCTTTAAAAAAAGACAACAGCAGTTTTATTTCTGCACAAACTTAAGTTCACATCTCTGAAACTCCTTAAAGGAGAGGTCAGACTGATCTTCTAAATCATCCATTTCCTGCTTCAAATGTCACAGATAGCTGGTTTAGCTCAGAAACAAACCAGGAGGTGTAATAACATTTCTGACTTGACAATTACTTTTTGTTCTGTCAGCACAGGTAACCCATTCCTATGAGGTATTATAGCTGTCAAACGGAAACACAATCATAAAGACAAAGTTGAGCACAAATGAATGCCTTGTGCACAACTTTTGCAGAAAAAAATTAATACATCATTTATTTTTACATATCTCTTTTGAATACGATTTGTCTTTGTTTTATCTACGCATTCCTCCTGTTAACAAACTGTCAAAAATACAGCACGGGGTCACAGGCAAGTCCGAGTCCCGGAACGTCGATTCAACTGAGTGAGCATATGCGTTGAGGCTCATTTATAAAACTAAAATACAATTCAAACTTTTAAAATGTTATTGATCCCCTGGCAGGGAAATTATTTTGATACTGTAGCTCTGCTGGGAAAAAAATTATAACAGCCGTGTTGTGACGCTTTGTTTTTTCCCGCCATTTTTATTCAGACCCGGAAGTGGTGGGGAATCAAAAGAGCATCAGACATCCATAATAATAGTCGGAAAAAAAAAAAAGTCCTGATCACCTGACAAGCACAAAATGCGGCCGGAGATCACCGTATCATGATATGTTTTACACCATTTTCAACAGAGCTATGGTTTCAACGATAATTTTCCTGTTACAGGATCGATAACTTCCAAGAAAAGTTCCTATTTTAGTTTGTTTAATAAACCTCAACAACACAGGTGCGCAATTTTAGCAATCGATGTATTTACCTGTGACCCCATGACGTATTTTTGACAGTTTGTTAACAGAAGAAATTTGTATTCAAGACAAAGAAAAGGCGTATTCGAAACAGACATGTTAAATGCAAATCTAAATGTAGTTTTCACATTTTTTAGCAAAGCACCTTTGAATACTTTTTGAAAGATTCCTTACCCCATACATTCCTTGCACTGTTATAATACTCACAAGCCGCATTTACATTTACAAAACATGTGTCCACAATAAGGAAATACTTTTTAGTACTTTACAGGACTCGATTCGGGTCAGAGATAATGATGAGAACTTTAACTGATGGAGCAAAGCAAGCTGCTGCGGCTGAAAGGCAGAGCTGTGTCCTTGTTCAGCCAGTTTTGAATGAAAAGTTTGATGCAAACACTGCAGAAGGAGCACAATATTTTAAAAATTCACTGGTTAGGAAGCCTTTTGAAAGTTTTCAGGAATAAAATACGTGTTTTTCAGAAACAGAGTGGATGGTCTTTGATGAAAATGAGATAAAAATGAATTCAAAGTTGCATTGTGTGTGTCTCTTCTCAAATAACTGAATATTTATTTACCTCAGTTTGTTACGGACAAAGATAGATGAAGACATAAACTATTTTTTAACTGAATTTGTGTTTGCACCAAAAATACTTTCAAATAACTTTTTTCTTTTTTTTTTTTTTTTTTTTTGCTTATCTGTTATTAGTTTTATTTACTGCTGTTTTTTTGTTTTGTTTGTTATACTATAGTCTTGTCTTTTTTATGTACTTGTCATATTTTGTGAAAAATGTAACAAAAAATATGATGAAAAAAGGAAAAAATATGATAATACAGAAATAAAGCTGTTTTGATGCAGATTTCAGTAAGAAGCAGCTCCTTCCTTTGGAGGATTTCAAGTCCTGACTCAACAGCTCTTAGATTTTCTAATTTGAAAACTACACACCATCAGTTTGTTTTTTTCTGATTTATTGTGTTAGAAATAAGGTTTTGTTCTGTTGCTTCTAGATTTACATTTCTTATTACAGTTTTTTAGTAATCAATGTCTTTGTTTGGGGCACTTTTCTCTTTGTGCTTTTTGTCCAGCCTGTTTTCTTTACACCCGTTGATACCTGACTAATACAACATGACCGGTCTCTTCTGCTGAAACTTGAGGCCCCGTAACTTCATGGATACATTTTCACTAACCTGTAAAATAAAATTATTTGTAATGTTGTTCTTTTTTTTTACTTAGCAACAATTTAAAAGTGGTTCTGGACAAACTGGATAGCACAAAACCTCACTCTGATCCCCAAAAAGTCTTCATTTTCTTTTCATTAATTATTATTTACTACAGTGAAATCCTAAATGAAGCTAAAAATGTACATTTTGTGATTTCTGAGCAGACTCCTGCAGCTTTACAGCAAAAGCTAGAAACTAAAGTTTGATGAAAGACGCTGGATTACAAGTGTCCAACATCAGAAAAGCTGAAAAGGCAGCGGCTTCGCCTTCCATGAGTTTAAATCCAGGCTTACAGGTGGCTCAGGCTCACGCCGGGGAGGTGAACACTCTCCCTCCGAGAGTGAGGAGGAGGACAGAAGAGTTTTTTGTGCTGAAGGGAAATGAGAGAAGCTGCCGATTATCAGCACCAAAGGCAAAAGATCCCTTCATTCCTAAAACCCTCAAGGAAGGATCTGAGGCCTAACATGCTCCTTTATCCCCCTGATTTGAAACACAAAAGCTCTTCATGGTGACTCTGAGGGAGAGCTTGAGACGTGGAGTATTTTCTAAAGAATAAAAAAATGAAGCCGTTCCTTCATTACTAAGAGTACAGTAATGAAGTCCTGTGTTCTTTACTCTCAGTGGAGAGAAACCTCCAGCTGCAGAAGTTCCTGTTTATTCGGGGATGCAGAAGCTCTTTGAAGACGTCTGATCCCACCTCTGAAAAACAGCTGATCTCATGGTGATCACTGAGCTGGGAGCGACAACAAACAATAACTTTCTCTTCTAGATCCTTGACATGTTATTTGGCTTTTAATCTAATTGGGTGCTTGGCCATAAAAATGTGAATATTAATAGAAGCATCTTTGCTCCCATTGCTGCCTTTGTTATGAACATTTAGAATTGCATTTTTGGTAAAAATGTGATCAGTAAATCCCATCTGCTTTGGGAGTCAATGATGAAATTGGGTTGCCGTGCAGCAGACAGGTGCAGATGTGTCTCATTCAGAGACGTCATAAGAGACGAATTTCCTCAATCCTAACAGTCAGGCTGCCCACAAGGAGTGCACTCTCATCATGTGAACATCAATGACTCTGATTATTTCCAAGCCTCTGCCTTTTAATCCTAAAGTTTAAGCAAAAGCAAAAATAAAACACACTGTAGTTCCTCAAAAGATCACTTGGGGCTGACGGAAACACTGATGCCAACCTTCCACCAGTGGCAAAGTGGGGTCCTCGAGACATGGGCAGGCAAGGCGGGAATCGAACCTGCAATATTCCAATCAGAGGCTGACCGCTGCACCACGACAGCCCCTAATAATATAGTAATAAAAGTTTGGTATAATCCGGTGTCAAAGACATTTTATCTTATTTATTCATTCATTTTCTATTGACAAAATCAGCTGTTCTGATTTTTATTAAAGCTCAGTTTTTTTAAGGGGCAGTTTGCTTTCATAGGTGGATAAACCAAAAAGTGAGCCAGCCAAATTTAAAATGGATTTATTCCACCAGATCACAATTTTTTAAAGAACTTTTTAGGTGGAATTAGTGGTAAATATTTCCATATTAGAAATAATGATAAACTTCACAATATATTTTTTCTATCCTCTTTTTATGGTTTCCTCTGTGCTTGATCCCCTCCCTCCCTCTACAATGTCCCCCTCAATACAATGAAGTGATGATTGAAGATAAAGTTTAGACTCAAATATAAAAGATGTTTAAACAATTATTCACCATGTGTCCTCAGACTTTATAACTCCAGTTTTATAAATAAAGTCTGTCAATGTTTGAGACTCTCGGCTTCGGTTTGCTCAGCTGCTGGACAAGATAAGTCATGAAAAAGATCAAGATAATGTACATTTTTTTACTCTGTAAACTTTGTATGCACCAGTATGAAATATGACATTAAAAATGTGTTTTCTTTTTATAAAAAAAAAAAACCTTTAAAGCCTAATTGTCTGTCTTGGAGAAGTTGCCTTTAGGTGAAGCTTTGTTTCCTGAGTGTCATCTCCAGGCATTTGGCAATATGCATAATCCCTCTTACTGGAACGCATCCTCCACCCCCCAGGTGAAGAAGAAATACCCGGCACAGCGAGCCCACATCCGCAGCTCATCATACCGCCGTGTGGGGGAGGGAAGTGACCCGTGCCTCCTTAAACACTGAGAGGTCAGTCAAAACAGAGGTGTTGGATGAAGACAGGGTTCCATTACTCCAACGTTTGCTCAGGACTTTCCTCATCTCATGATCTGGAGTCGTGCAGCGTGACTTCTGGGAGCCTCCCTTCTTCTCTTTATCAATTCTGTTTTAATTGATGAAGAGGAGGAGAAGCTGCTGATTCCACTTGAACAAACATCTGCTGGTTTTATGTGAAACATGTCGTCTAAAAATGAAGCAAAATAACGAAAAACGTACTTTAAGAAGAGAACAGAGGAAAGGCTGTGCGATTGTTTTCTCTTTGTGCACAGATACTTTCTCTGCTCTGAGCTGGTTGGAATAACAGCCGCTGCCTGTGACCTGCTGCACATTGTGAGGATCAAAGCCTGAAAGAGAGGGGAGCTGTGAGGCTGTAATGCATTTCCACAGGGGAGCCCTCTCTGTGGGAAAGAGCAATAGGTTAGAATATCAATGAGACGTGCCTGAGAGCGTAACCGCTCACCTGTTGTCTGGCCGCAGCTTTGGTGTCGTTCCTCTCTGGACAGTGCACTTATGGAAGTCTAAGCTGATGAAAGTGATCTCTGATAGTTTTAGCTGCATGAATTAAGGCTTTAGCCCTCGGGACTTGGAATAGAACAGAACAATTTAAAAGGTGTTTAGTATATTGATTCATGCCTGAGTTTATCTCCTTCCTTCGTTTCAGGTCCTTATTTTTGGTGCGGACCCAACGGCGAACTCTGATCTGCTTCAGTTCTTGTTTATCAGTTTCCTCCCAGGGGAATTCTGGTGTGGTTCACTACAATGTGAATCCCGGTGGATCCAGTCCACCACTGACGGATGAATTACAATAAAAGTTAGTAGTGATGATTTGCAAGAGAAATAGCAAAAATGTTTGGGTTTTGTAGGCTGTCAGTATTGCTCCATGTTAGCTTTTTTGTTTTTTTTTGTTATTCTCTTGTTGTTGACCTGTTTTTGAGCGCAGTGTCATCTCTACGACTCCTTTCGGACTATTTTCCACCACTTCTGGATCTGAAGCGGTCTGCGGCTCCATCCTGTTGTCAACAAGAAAATGGCACAGGAGAAGCGACTGGAGATCGCAAGAGAGCCTGAGAGACTGAGGTCCTTCAGAGTATGATGGCATTCTTGCATCTACCTTCTTCTGTGGAGTGAGTTACTGGGAGGGGGGGGGGGCAGATGCACAGACAGGAACAGGAAGAGGATCGACAAACTGGTGCAAAGATCCAGCTCCGTACTGGATTGCCCCCTAGAGTCTGTGATTGTAGTGGGTGAGAAGATGCTGTTATGGAAACTGAAATCCTTCATGGACAATCCTTTTCATGATCATCGTCTGCATGAGACTGTGGCTGCACTGAGGAGCTCCTTCAGTCAGAGACTTTAACACCTCACTGCTGGAAGGAGCGCTTTTTACTTCTACAACAGAATAAAGAAACCAAACACAATTATAATAAACCAAATGCAAGGATCAAACCCCAAATAATATGAGCCAGTATTGCAGCAATATTCTAACTCTCACATTGTATAACTTTCCATCGAAAATATAGCTTAACTTATAAAGTTAACAGAAAATGCCTTTACTGTTTCACAACACCCTCCTCCCAAAACAAGCATGTTTTCTGATCAGTTGGTCTCACTCACATGTTTGGTCCTCTCCTGAAAGTGCAGTGTGAAAGCAAACCAGATGATGTTCTGAAATGTATCTTAAAACATATTGAAGCTTCCCTTTCCCATATTAAGACACTGAGACGTGGTCCGGTTTAAGTTCCTTTGTTTTGTGGATATTGTAGGCCGTAACCAATGTCGCACAACCAACACCAATACACTAAGAAATAGTAGAACTCTCCCCAAAAGTCTTAATTCACTAAACACGCATGACGCCCCCATTCCTTCATTCAGCCATTCTTTATCCAAAATGTTTGGTAGTTTTCAATCCATGTAAGCACAACCCAAGGAGGAATGAAGATAAGATACCAGGGTAGGGATCCCTGGCAGCTGCCCTTGAAGAAGGAACAGCTTCAACGTATTGTTCATTTTACAATTATATTAGCTCCCACATTAACGAAGCTAATGCTACGAGCGTCTGAACCCACGCTGGCAAACGGTGTTTTTGGTGTTTTTAACATGTACTTGTGGCATTATTCTAATGATGGAGGACATATATATAAAGAAAATGAAGCTTACATTTTTGTTTCGGAATATTTCTTTATTCAAATTATTGTGAATCAACAATTTGAGAATCAACATTTCAAGAATGAATCAACATTTGCAGACGTTCAAATGCCTGTTAAAAAAAAACCTGTAGCTGTGATGTCGGTGCTACATTTGGCTAGCCACAGGCTCCCTGCTCTGCTCCACTCTGATGCATCTGTTTGCAGACAAACAGATCCGTGTTCCTCTTTTTCCTCTTTGTTTTCCTCGTCCGAGCTGGTATCTGGCTCAAAGCTGGATGACTGGATAGCTCCAAAATTGCTCACCATTTTTGTTGCACCAGTTATGTTAGCTTGAGGGGTGTTAGGGGCTGTAAGCATGTAAACAAATTGATGACGGGAAATGGGGTCAGGCTTACTCAGCTCCACGAATTAGAGGCAAATTTTTAATGCTGCATTACAGAAACTATGTCCTGGAAAACAACACAGATTTGAAAATAGATCAAACGATGGTTGGAGTGGGACTTTAAGGGGCTTTAGACCAAATCACCACTGGAATTTAACCCTCTAAGAGGCTGTCAGAAGCCTTTACAGGGAGTAACTGCCCTCATTTCCCAGGATGCATATTCACAACCTTGTTTTTTTCGTTATTTTTAAGCAAATGTTCTCAGTCACAACTGAAAGAATGGACATCTGGTGTTATGCGGCGGTCACAGTTCGCTGGTGTTAATCAGCACCAGCTTTGCGTTTCTGAAGTTAAGGTTCTGCTGAAGCCGACCTGACAGTTCTGTGACAGGAAACAGAAAACGGAAACATCCAGTTGATCCAGCTGTTTTCTCCCGAGGTCCCCATCCTCCTCGATTCGTATCGGCCCCACCACCACCCACTTCACCCTCTGTGCCCCCCTCGCGTTCCACATATCAAGTGTCGTGAAGGAGCGGAGGGGG
>BSAI01000201.1:21500670-21641388 GCA_036245035.1 Adrianichthys oophorus | reverse complement strand
ATGGTCGGGAAAATCAGGCTCTTTCCAGAGCGCTCACACACACACACGGGTCATTTTTACTTTTATTAAGGAAACTCCGGTCAAAAAAAGGTGCAACTTTTATAAACCGAAATGAGAACTTTATTCCAACAGATGGGCCAATCAAAGGGATGATTGAAAGGTTCATTAAACATGTTGTTATGTGTTCAGAAATGTAGATTATAGACCATCAGATTAGATAGAAACCCCATATTGATCCAAAAATGTAACTTCAAAAAAGAACAATTAGACAAATACATGAAGTTGTTTTTCTTGAATACACACATCAGTTACCTCAAAGTTTGTGGATATTTGTAAGACTGTTGGAAAAGTAGTTTTCTTTTCAAAATACAGCCTTGTTTTTTAAAGAAGAGAGGAACATTGTGATTTGAAAGGTAGTTTTGTGTTTGAATCATGCAGAGTCAGAACAAACGCAACTGTCCTTCTGTTTTTGGAAAACATCTTTGGAATTGTTTGAATAAAGATCTAAAACTAGTAATACTGAAAAAGCAGATTACTATTCAAATATTTAAAAATTGGTCAATAATATTGAAATTTACATATGTCCTTGTTAACATGTAAGTATTTATTTGTGTATGTGCATGTTTACATGCATATGTGCATGTATGAGTATACATGAATACGTGTTTTGATTTTATTTCCGCATTTGTCAACTTGATCCTAAGGTTTTGTTTCTGTGTAAACTGTATCTTTGTTTTGTTTTTTTTATGAGTTTTGATAAGCGCGATGCTTCAACCCATTTCATTTTGGTTAATGTTGATTATTGACTAGTAGTAAAAATCTGACTTTTTAAGGACCAAATGCAACCAGGACAGAGTCAAAATTCACATTTAAAATGATTTTCTAAAGTACTAATCTGCCTGATTTTGCTAAAAAAATAATTTGCCAAACCCTGACAAAAGACTGGATAAAAGCAATTTTTACTCCTCACATGCCAGACCTGCTAAAATGAAGAAATCCCTTTCATAGAGACTGTTTGACAATGTTAGAACCATGGCACCTCAAGGAAAAGACCTATTTCTCAAAACCTCTAAACAAAGCAACAATGGAGAACTTTGGAATGACTCTAAGAGGACAATGCCATCTCATTCAGGAGGGCGTAAAAGAGGCAAAGCATTATGCAAAGAGCTGCAGGTCACTTCAGGTCAGACTTTGTGATTCAACAGCCAACAAGAGAACATGGATCCATGAATGGATCAATCCATGGATCAAAACTGCAGAAAAACTGTCACCAAAACTTGGTTTGTATGTGAAATAGAAGAACATCTGGATTACCTTCAAGACAGTTTGAAACCTTTCTGGAGCCTGATAAGAAGCAAAGGAAGCTTTTTAGAGAGTTTGCATCTTGTGACGTCATGATCCAGGTGACCAGTAATTACTGAAGCAGGGTGAAAAACAAGCAGTGCATTAACTCACAAACCCACAAAATGAGCAAAGGGCAACATCTGCTGGCCATCCTATACAGCTACATTCAGCATTTGCTCAAATGTTGTTGAGCCCACATTTGCAAAGTTTTCCTTGTTTATTGTAAAAACTCTTCTACCAGCCATCTACCACCTGCAGATCTCACAATCCTTAAGGATCACCAGAATCTGTGCTTTTCAGGGACAAATTGAAATTAAAGCCGCGAGCGGCGTTGGATGGCCCGCAGGCGCTACCCGTCCCCCTAGCCCTGGCCTCTACACGCCCTCGCCGCCCACCTCTGAGCCCCCCACCGCCCTCGCAGCCCAAAATTGACCCTACCACACTTGTAGCCTGAAAACTCCCAATTAAATACCAAAAGAGCAAAAAAAGGTTAGTATGTGGCTAACATGTTAGCTTAACTCAGAATTAGCCCAAAAAACCCCATTATAAGCTAAATTAGTGTAGGGTCGTGCAGTATGCCGAAAATTCATTTTCATGTTTCCCAAGGTCTCCAGAAATTTTGGTGAGTTTTCGGGTATGTGGCGGGGGTGTAATTTTCGCTCAAAGACGCCGTTAGAAAGAAGAAAAATAATAATAATAATAAACAAAGCAGATACAATATAGAAAAATTTGCGCCTAGGACTGTGTGGGTTCGTGCACTTTTTTTTGTACTACACACTGGCCAGGTCTGTGGACTTAAAGGCCTGTTCCTTCAGGTCGGTCAAAGGCTTTTTGTATGTTTTTGGGTCTTTTCGTACGTGTAAAAACAATACGGTCCTTGCAGACAGGACCCTGCTGCTGCGGGCCATAAATATTGAAGTAAAAAAACTGAAGGGGAGAGGGAATCTGTTCCTGAGATTAAACTGCCCCCTGCTGTCAGAAATACGCTGGTGCAGATGGCCACAAAGGATGTGAAATAATGATGTAATAGTTTTATGTCAATATATAAATTAAACTGACATTTTTTTTACTCTCTTTTTTTTGTACATGTGGAAAAACACCAGCTGCAACATGTCAGCCACATGCTGGTGTAGCTGTCCGTGGTGCTTGTTGGGATCAGGCAGCAGAGCTCTCTTCTTTCCATCAGTCTCACGTTCTACTCCTGAAAACTGGAGCCTCGGAGACTCAGAAACGTTACTGAGTGGAGAAATGCCAGAGGAGGAAAAACCTTCAAAGGCTGAATCCTAAGAATGCCTCAAAGTGTCACAGGTGCCTGCCGTCTAAATATGGGTAATGATTAATCAACTTAATTGATGAATTGGTTTATATTCGTATGATCCAACCAGATCGATCTGTCTGAGGCAAGTCGTTAATCGAATCGGCCTATACTATTATAAAATCATTTCAAAATGAAATACATTGATTCTAAATGATATTGGAAGATACCATTTGGATTGAGGCATGGTAGGTTTATTTTATTATAATGTAAAAATGACCAAGTGACATAATAGCAGACAACATACGTGATGACAGCAAAGAATGATCAATCCATCCTTACAGTCCAATGTGTGGAAACACGGAATTTTGCAAAGACATGACCATACAGTGGGGTACTATTTCGATGTGGAAAAACAGCAGTGGGCTGAACTTAAACTAAAATGTGAATGGATTTGCCATTCATTCTTGTTTACTTGCTTGTTTGTACACATTTTTAATTTATACTTGATTATTCTCCCATGCACTGTTCAGTACCCAGGTCTTTATCTCTGAGTCACACTGGTTGAATTTTTGGCTAAAGATGTCCTGAATCGATTTGAGGTCAGTGAATCGGACCGTTCAGAATGAACCAAAATCATCTATAAATCAGATTGGCAACCACAAATTATGATACGAATCAAACTGCTGTTAAAAGGAATCCTTTCATTTAGATAGTACCAAATTAATGTGGTCAATTGGATCTTCTGGTTGATCAGACACATGCGCTCCTTCTCCAGTAAAAACGGCCTGAAACATCCTGTTCCTGGTGCCAAGTTGTTGTAAATGTTGGTTGAAAAAAGCCAAGAGGAAGTGAACTCTGTTTTTCCTGAATTATTTTCCATTTTCTGAATGCAGAAGATCTCACAGCCACAGACCAGTCAGTTCCTACAATTCCTCAAGTCAAAACACATATCTACTAATAGGTATGTTCTTGCAAATATGAACTAAAACACTTCTTAGTGTAAAACGCTTGCGGGATGCATAAAGAATTATTACCACAATGAAACAGAATAAAACAAATAAAGATAAAGACAGTTTAAAACATTTGTTCACATTTCTACTGTTTCAGTAACAAAACTTATTTAAAAAATGTTAAAAACATAAAACCCATCAAGGATGACGGAGAAAACAGTACTGCGTGATACCAAAATAAATCACAGAATTATCATTCTATAGATTAAAAAATGATCATCAATTTAAAATGTACCAACTTCCTGAATGAAAAGATGATTTTTTTGTTTTACATTGGGTCTGTTTCTGCTGAATCAGCTGTAGTTTTAAAAACATCTCAAATGTGAACGGATGATGAAACTTTCAGATGTAAGAAAAACCTTTCATTTCAGCTCTTATTTTTTGTCTGCACATTTACTCTGGTATGTTGTAACATAAAAATCCACGGAAATCTTTCAATGCTGCACCTGATGATTGTACTACCATAAAACTGTGGCATCAAACTCAACAAAATCAGGTTTAAAAATGAAATCATACTTTTACTTCAAGTCTGTTACAGATAAAACTAGAAATCATTTTCTCTTTTTTTAGGACTGAGATAAGATCCAGTTCAAGATGCACTTCCACAGAAGCTCTTTTCTTCAAGTATTTATCTTATTTCTCTTCTTTCTGCTGGTGGTAAAAACTATTCATACAATCCAGATCATGACTACAAGGTTCCTCTCATTTCAATTCATTCATTCAGTCTGAAACTTTAAAGAAAATAAAGCTACATTTCCCAGCATTTAATTAACAGTTTAAGCATTTTCAGTCATGCTCGTTTGGAGAAGGTAAAACAGTATTCAGCTTCTTTTTCCAACAATAACATGTTTTATTATTTTGTGTTAACACTGACAGTATCTGCAAGCGCTAAGCAACAAGACGTGCACTCTGACAAGAGCAGTCACTTATTTAAATTCCTCTCGTGTTTTTTTAAAGCGGTGGAAACTGATGAAGATGAGATTCCAGTGAACATGTGAAGGAGTTCTGCTCCGGTCAGACTCTGGAACGACCTCAAAGTCAGAAAAGGAAACACCATGACCATTTTTCCAGGATCCACACTGAAGTTTACTTCCGATAGTTTTCAAAGAAGTAAAAGGAGGAAGAGATAACCTGCAGGATGGGAGGTCTGCTGGGGTTCGCAGTGTGGTAAAGGGGCTGCTTGTTTACTGTTTACGGCGTTTCTCCTGAAGTCCAGTCTCAGGTGTACTGCTGCAGCTCAGAGAACTCACCGTTTTCTGGGGTGTACTGGTAAAGAGTTGTAGATTGTTCATCCTCAAGAGAGTACTGGTCTTCGTCAGAACAATACTGGTCTTCCGCAAGCGAGTACTGGTTGTCCGCAGGTGTGTTGTGGTCGTCAGCACGTGTGTAACACTTATCAGCAGGAGCGTACCGGTCATCTGCAGGTGTGTTTTGGTTGTCTGGAGGCTTGCTGCCTTCTTGCATTTGTTCTGGTGACTCTTGGTCTTCTTTTGTCTTATTTACACCAGATTTCTTCATTCTGAAAGACATTTTTAAACGGTTTAATCCTTTCTGTTAAAGAAATCTTGAAAACTGAAACGTTGTATTCTGTCAGAGTCTAACTGAGTGCAGACTTACTGATTCCTGTGTTTGGCACCGCTTAGGTGAGACTGGTACTGACTAATAGAGTTCACCTCGATGCTGCAGAGGGAGCACTTGAAGCTCAACAATGTGGGAGCTGCAGAAACAAAAACCAAAGGAGTTTGGGAAATTTTAAAAGGTGGGGCTGCAACTAATGGCAATTTTGAGCGGATAACCAATTTATCTTTTTATTAATTAACCTATTTGTTATTATAACAATTACGAAAAAACGTTTTTTACATTTTAAAAAAATTGAAATGTCTACAGAATCAGCTGCATTAATGATATAAAGAGTTAATGAGATCCGTTACGTCCCCTAAAGCAGTGGTCCTCGACCCCCTGGTACCAGTACCGGTCCCTAGGACAGTTGGTTCCGGGCGGCAGAGGGAAAAAAACAAACAAAAAAAAAAAACGACCTATATTTTTTTACTTTCTTTATCGACTTCAGAAAGAAGTTATTTTTGGAAAACTACTCCTTTTTTCTCCACCATGACTCATGTCAAGTCGCTCGGTCACTAACAAAAATACATCTGCTCCTTTAGTGCTTAAAGCGGCCGCACTGACCGCTGAACTGAAACCCACACGCGAGCAAGGTAACAAAAAACAAATGTATGTAGAAAGTTTGTTTTCGCAGAAAAGAATCAGTGAGGAAACAGAAACTTTCAAAGACAGAAATCTGCATTTAACATAAAAAACCATGAGTCTTCACTCCAAATAGGGATTTATTGTGACAGTTGTTCCCACACACCAGAACTGAAATTGGCATCGGACAGTCGTAGGTTAAGGGGAAATCTATATCACATTTTAATGGCTTCTTTACAAAATCAAAACAAATAAAGTTGAAAGCAGCTGCCGATGTTTTACAGAGGATGAAGATAAACTTTACCCTTAAAAGTTAAGGGAAACTGAAAGGGGGAAAAAAAAAAAAAGAAATAGTTGGACGTCCACTTTAGCCTCGTACAGGCTGGTAAATGAAATTACTGTCTGACATTAAACCGATCTGTGTGTATCTGCAGGAGACCACTCCTCTACAGTAAGACCCATCTGTAGTCCTGAAGTTCTTGTTCTGACCTTGTGCAGCGGAGAAGCCGTACATCTCCATCAGTTTGGCCCGGGTCATTCGTTTTTTATGCTTTCTGCCCACGTAGTGTTGCTGCGCCATGAGTGGGTTGTTGAAGCTGGCGTCGCAGATGGAGCAGAAGCGTTCCGGGTTGTCGTCCTTCACCTTCACATTTGCTACAAGATCTGCAGGTTTTTCCTTTGGTTGATCCGCCGTAGAGGCTTTACCTAAACCAAGAGCGTAAAGAAAACCTGAAGTTTCTCTGGAAGAGATAAAGGGGAACCAAAGAGAAAGCACACACCTGCAGGCTGGACTTCACTCATTTCCATTTTCAGCCTCTTGGCGTGAAACTTGCCCTGATAGTGAGACTCAGCCACAACTTTAGAGGTGAAGATGGTGTTACATAAATGACAGGCCTTCGTTCTGTCCAAGTCGTCGTTGCTCCCATCCTGCTGACAGAGAACATCAATTATTTACAGATACATAAGCTGATCGGCGGACGTCTTCACAAAGGAATAAATTTAAATTACAAATTTAAAACTAAAGTTTCTCGTTTAGGAAGGCAAATGTCCTGGTCCTTCACCCAATTTAAAAAATTTGTTTTAAAGTTAACTTTTTGATGGAAAAAAAGTACCTTTACTAACAGAAATAAAAACTATTATTAGTGTTAGGTTTGAATTTTACTCACAGAGTCAGACGTTTTCTGCTTCTTGATGAACAGCTCTTTCTCATTTTGCAGAGAGATATACTGCCGGACTTTGTTGGCGTGTTTTCTGCCCTGAAAGGGTTGATTAAAAAAAAGATCAAGAACTTCAAAGAAGGCGTGTGGTAAAAATTAAAATGTACAGTCTGTCTCAAAAGTCGCATTTCCATTGGATTTGCGATACTAAACTCGCTGAATGGAAACACCACAATTTCGAAAAACTCAAATTCATCTAAAAAAAGTTTTTGCACTTGGAGGAGGTGGTTTTTGGGGCGTATCAAAATGGACACAAACTGGAATGGAAACAGTTTTTTTTTTTTATTAAATGCGCTTCTTGGAAGGAAGTGGCTGCTCCGAGCCCCGCACAGCGGCCACCAGAGAGGTCCCGCAGCGTCACAGCTCATTAAAAGTTGCGTGTCAAACGGAATTGTTGGAGCCACAGCTCCTCTGCAAAATCACCAACCAAGATTTCCTCAAAATCGCAACATCCATAGCCACTCCCACCCGGGAGGAGCGGTTCCGCCGGCAGACGTCTCCTTTGACAGATGATGATGAGCGCTGGAGTCGTGACAGAAATCTGAATGGATCTTGTGTTATCAAACAGAAAAAATGGTCCAACTGCTTACTTCTTAGAATAGTTATTTTTTAATACCGTTGAACAGGCTTCTCTCGTGCGTCTGTTTGCATTTATATACATTATCAGTGGTCTAGTTACGCTGCACGCGGTCCCCAGAAGCCGTGGTCGCCCAAATGCTCCTTTTTTGTGAACCAACTTAAAACAATACTAGTTATGATTAGTTATGAACAAGCATAATTATGATTTAATGGAATTGCGAAATTGTGAAAATTGCAAAATTGTCATTTCTAGAACGTCAATAAAGTTTTGCGCATATGTGTAATGGAAGCGCAGCTATAGAGGCACACTAAAGAAATGAATTGCACCTAAAGTTAAACACATACATTTAAAATGTTGAAATAACTGAAGTTTAAAATTAAAATTTAAAATATATATATTTTTTTTTTTTAAATTGAAGTAATATAAAAATGTAAATTTTAAGCTGAAATATCAGAAAAAACTATGTTTCTCTTTTGGTCAAATTCTATTCTATGTTGTTGCGTTTATCTTGAACATGTCCTAAATTATGATTAATAATAAATAAAAAAATTAAATGATTTCCAAGCACTTTGGGCATAAAACCATTCCGAATTATTTGATCCTTTTGATCCTATTTGAGCCTTAGGTTGGAAACTGCCAATGAGCTACATGCCCAGAGCTGCAGAGGAAAATCGGAGCGCTGACCTTATAATGGCTCGCCCTCTGCTTCTTAGAATGTAGGACAGCACTGCAGACTTTACAGAAGGAGTGAGAAAACAGGTCTTCGTTTTCCAGGATCATCTTGTGCACTGTGGAGAGGAAAAAGAAAACATTTTAAGTCATAATGCATAAAGAATAACAGCTGACACAACAAGTCCAACACACAAAAAAGGACTATCTCCTAAAGAAACGAGTGTCCTTAGAAAAGTTGTTGGCTTTGACTTAAGACGGTGCAGATTCTGCAAACACCGTCCAACATTTGGGGATAGCACTGAAATGTGACAAAAACCAAAGATCTAAAATATCAGAAAACAGATTATCAAGGAGCTGCAGTGACAATAAAGTCAAACTTCTTGTGGATCATGTGTCATTCCAAAACATTCATTTTAAAACGTTTTTTTTGTTGATGTTGTTTGTTTATATCTTAAAATAAAAACATTCAGAGACCTCTGTCACCAAGAAAAAAAATGTATTTATTTCAAAGCATTCTGTTTTCTATTTGCTTTTTTATTTATGCTAACATTTTAACTGAGTATTAGACATTTCCAGGCAGGAAGTTCAGGTTAGGCGTGTCTCGGGGGTCAGAATCCGCCTAATACATGCAGTTGAGCTACAGACAGTGTGAACACGTTTCTCCGCTGACCAGAGCCCGTCAGGGGATGCAAACTCGCTTTCATCGACCTTGGATCCAAAGCGGCTAGCTTAGCTTAGCTTAGCTTATTTTATCTTAGCATGTTTTAGCCTCCATCCTGGAGTGGAGTGTGGGCTAATGTTTAGCTTCAGGAAGCTAACGTCAACATTATCTTTGAAAGTTTCAACCGACTAGCTCACAACTAAATATGCCGACATACTTTTATCAGTAAAATGTAACTCAAAATTAGAAACTGATGTAGGACTAACTCTTCTCCAGCTCCGGCGACAGGCAAAGAACATCGTCGCTGTCCAGATCCGCCATGATTATCACACACTACCAGGAGCTCTGTGCTGAGCGCATGCGCGGTGTGTACATTCACAAGAAGGCACTGGAGCCAGAGCACCCAAGAGGATGCTGTCCTATAGAGTTATAGCAATGTAACAATGTGTCAATTCGCTATTAAAAAAATGAAATGTGTGACTTATAACGTATAATGATCAATGGTAGTGACACCCTGTCATATCCGGCAACAGTTGAAATATCACTACAAAAGAAAAAAGTCCTTAAAACGTTACGTACGATTAATCTAAAACAATATCATCCGGAGAATAGGTTCATCATGATCTGTGAAGTACAGATAAATATTCCACCATGACCAATTGTTTTCTATCTGTGATGAGTACTTTATTGTTACGTTTGGTGTCCATGGCAGTTTCCGTAGTGTAGTGGTTATCACGTTCGCCTAACACGCGAAAGGTCCCCGGTTCGAAACCGGGCGGAAACAGTTTTTCTTTCGACCCTGACTGGGTCAATACCTTTTTAATAAAAGTGGTTATGACGCATTTTAGATTTCGTAAATTGTTGACGAACGACTATTCAAAAAAATGACATTTGCCCTGTTTCATTTTTTTGGATTTGATACATACGATCTGCATTACAAAAGTTATTATTGAGCTAAAGTTCACCACATAATCATTGTTATAGTTATGTCGCGTCATTGTTTTTCCAGTGTCATCTCTAGTCAATTTTGCCTTTTGATAATATATATAAAAGCTGTCTATGTTGAAAAAAATCATGGCCTTAGAATGGCTTTGGCTGGT
Source organism: Adrianichthys oophorus (assembly GCA_036245035.1). Lineage (NCBI taxonomy): Eukaryota > Metazoa > Chordata > Actinopteri > Beloniformes > Adrianichthyidae > Adrianichthys > Adrianichthys oophorus. The sequence goes on along the minus strand of BSAI01000201.1, from coordinate 21,631,344 downwards.
CGAAGTGTACAGCAATGTTTCAGTCAGTTTTATTATGCAGACATTTGTTTAAAGTGATTCAACAACAGGTCAGCAAACTGTAATTTAAGGTAATTCAGAACAAGCTCATTTGCTCTGCATGATCACACTGAGACAAGGGGTTTGCATTTGAACCTGGTAACCTTCTACATGTAGACTTACCATAACTGTAGATCAGATTTGGTGTGGCATAGTGTGCTAGTGTATTTACCTTGAGTCTAAATTAAAAATGTAGAAAGTAAGCTTTCTAAAGTTTCATCATTAATGTTGTTGCTGCACATGTTTCTTTCCTCTTTTTTTGTACAGGACTGTAATTTTGAATCTTTTTGGGGGGGGGGTCTTTTGTTTTCAAAAGGCTTCCACTCCTATCTAATCTGTAACTTTCTGGTGTGATTGATCAATCTGTAGTTTTTTAAAGTGGATTTTAGTTTACTGTAATACTAAATTAGCTCCATAAAAGGTATAAAATGCTTAAAAGGAGTGTTTTTCTGAACTGAATGCGTTCATTTCATGGTTCAGAACGAAGAGTGGGTTTTTTGTACAGCTACTAAAATGATTTAAAAAAATAAATAACTAGTGTGCCACCCCAAAATTAATTTAATGGAGCCTTCTGGCCCCAAAATCAACATTTTCTGGAGGTGCCACTAATCCTTAACCAATGGGTTTGTTACGGCCCCAGGCGTATTTGGTTTAGGTTTTCTTTATATTCTGTATTTTGTGTTATATTTCTATCAGAGTGGACTTTTTGTGGATCTTTGTGTGTCTCTCTGATTTGTTTTAGGTGGGGTTAAGGATGGAATAAATACATTGGAAGAAGCCCAGTTTGTCTGATGTGAACTTAAAGTAAAAAACAAACAAACAAAACAACTAAAAGAACTCAGGAAAAAATATAATTAAAATTACAGCTTAAAATCTATTTTCTTCCCATAAACTTCAGGCTTGTTTTAGTACGTTTTTGTGAGTGTAAAGTTATGAATATTACCCGCATTGCCAAATGACAGATCCAGCCTTTCTTTATTTCCATAACCTGCTGAGCAGGTATGCTCCTCACCTGCCCCCCTGTCAGGAATGCGCCACCTTTTCTCCAAGGTTATTTTGCGCAGGCGCTCAGTGACGTCTACCCTCAGATTTGACCCCAGACAGAGGAGCTCCAGCTCCACAGACTTCCGAGCTTCCAAGATGAGCTTAGGTGGGAAGGTCGCAGTGGTGACAGGAGCAGCAAGGGGGATCGGGAGATCGATAACGGAGACCTTTCTGCAGAATGGCGCAAAGGTACAACGTTGCGTGCGTTTCTGGATTCTGCTGCGCGCGTTTCAAAACGAGGAGGAAGTCAGAGCAGGAAAAACTTCTGAAGACTTTGCAGAAATCTGTTTCACTTTAGATCAATGTTTGTCTGCTTTGATGTGTGGAAACGTTTGGGTCTTTGGTCACCTGAACAGGTCGTCCTGCTGGATGTGGATGAAACCACAGCAACGAGTTTGAAGAAAGTCCTTGATCAGAAGTTTGGAGAGGACAAAACTTTGTTCATCAGATGTAATGTTGAGTCAGAGGAGGAAATCAAAGGTGAGCTCTAACTGGACAATGACCTCAGAGAAATGGGGTCATATAAACATCTACCTAAAATCAGAGTAACTTCAGCTGAAATCAACCAAAAAAAGTTGTATTGTTTCTAAAAGTGATGTCACTGTTTCTAGTTTACCTAAACACTCCAACTGAGTGACAGATGAAGGCTTGATTTCTCAAAAAATATATATATTAAGTAAAATAATAATGTTAGCATGACCTAAAATTATTTATATATAGCATTTATTTATAAATGAAACTAGAATTTTGCAGAATTGTAAAAAAGATAGAATATAAAAAAAGGTTTCTACGGTGGCCCTGAAGTGCAAAACACATCAACGAATCACTTTGGCAAAAACAGTCTAAAAATTACAATAACAATTAAAAAAGCAAAACAAATATTAAAAACAACATTACATTTTTTGTAAATAAACAAAATTCCAGAGAGCAAAATTGAAAATAAAAATTCTGAAAACAAAAGTAATTTCCAGAGAATCAAATGAAATGTTGGAAAAACAAAACACAAAGAGAAACCGGAACAGGTGGGTACTATAGCTAATTTATTGGGTTTTGTTTTTTAACATTTGATTTCTGTAAATTACTTTTGCCTTCTGAAATGTTTTCTGAAGAGATACTGGATTCCATCAGTGTGTTTTGTTTTCCCAACATTTATTTTTGCTTTCTGGAAGTTACTTTTGCTTTCCAATTTCTTTATATATTTTTACTTTGTTTTCAAAAATGTACTGCTGTTTTTTAAATACTTGTGTTGCTTTTTGACTTGTCGTTGGGATTTTTAAGTTGCTTTTGCGGGTTAGTGTGATTTGTTGATGTGATTTGCACTTCAGGGCCACCGTAGGTTCTCGTTTGACACGTGTCTGGGATTGGCACTCACATGTCCAAAGCTTTGGAAAATTGATTGATGGATAATCAGCTAAACAAATGTTAAAGGTATAGAAAGATGTGAAGACTCTTTAAATCTTTTGTCTTCTAGCCGCCTTTGAGAGAACCGTGGCGACCTTTGGATGTATCGACATTCTGTGCAACAATGCTGGCATCTTGAGTGAGGACCAGTGGGAAAGATCTGTGTCTGTAAACCTGGTGAGACTTTGGATTTTAAGATCTGATTTCAGGTGATTCGCTCATTCTGGACAATTATTGATCCTTGATAGTAGACATTTCTGGGGGCTTTGCAAGAGTAGATCTATGACTAGTAGATAAGCTCCAGGCCAGAATACTTCTCTGCCTTTTCTGCTCCAGGGGTTCATCTATACATGTCTTGGATGTATTTGTAAAAGTCAAAATGGTGCTTTTGAATGTGTGAAGAACCTCAGCTGGTTGGACTTGAAACATCAGCCAACCTGGAGGTGTTTCCTCTGTGATGCAGGAGGGCGTCATCCGGATGACCTATGCTGCTCTGGAGAAGATGAGCCAACAGTCTGGAGGACGAGGAGGGGTCGTGGTTAACACAGCCTCAGTGGCGGGTAAAGACCACCTGACCGCTAACAGGACACCCCGCCAAATCTTAATAGAACTGGAGAAAGTACTGGGCAAAAAAAAAAAAGTATTTTTGAGGACGAGATGTTCTGATCCCAAGTCTCTCTTACAGGCCTCGGCCCTCTACCCAGTTGCCCTGTCTATTCCGCCACTAAGCACGGTGTGATTGGCTTTACGCGAGCCATGGCTGTAAGAATTTTTTTCTTGTGTGTGTGTGTCAGAAGTTTTGGAAAGTCGAGGTTACCATAAGCTCTCGATGAGCTGACAGATCACCGTTTGTGAGGCTCAAGCTGGCAACATGTGTTTAAGTGGGCACTTCCAATAAAAAGTCTGCATAAACCTGCATAAATGCACGTTTTGGGCCATAACTCTCTATGCAAGTTTTTACAATCAGTTTTGGACTCTACGTTCAAAACGCCCGGCTGCTGAATGAACTTCGCCATTTAAACCAGGTTGAACCAATCAGGGAGTCAGATTTGGTAGTGACGCGTGGATTTGGTTTATCTGGTGTACCCAGACATGGTGGCGACCTCAACAACATCTGCATTTGTTTTTCAAACAAAGATAAACTAGGGATGCTCTCCTGACATTATGGTAATCCATATTTGCCATTACGAGGACGCTAGCAATCAACCAAACCATTTCCGCTTTGTGCCCAAATCACGAGATTACACCGCTTTGACATTTCACACTTAACCTCTTCCAACTGTAGGTGGAGGACGGGCTATTAAACAGTAGAAGAAGAAGTAGCCCCTCCAGTCAAATACCTGTGTGTACGTAGCTTAAGGGCTCTGTGATTTAACCAGCTTTGCTTTCACACTGCACTTTTGAGGGAGGACCAAACCAGCGTGTAATATTACAGATGTACAGATGATTAAAGCGTCTTCAGATTAGCTTAAAATGTTAGCATTTTGTATCATGATACGTTTTTTTTCTCCTCTGACCGTGCCTTTTTTTTCCCTGCCAGGCTGCATCCACCGCCTCCAATTATGGGATACGCTTCAACGCCATTTGCCCCGGTGCCGTCCAAACAGACCTCTTCTCCTCCATTACAAACTGTTTGGGGCAATTTTCCCACCTGGCTCATTTATTCCAAAAATTTGCAGAAGGCGGGGTGCTACAGTGAGTCATCATTCTCCTTTGATACTAGAATCCTCACATTAGAACCTGTAAATAATTTGACCTTTTTCTTGTGAATATGAGCTTAGCAAATCGTGGTTTTGAACATTTTTACCCCGTTTTTTAGGTTTTGTGTTACAAAATCTTACAAAATTGTTGCAGAAACATTTGTTTTTTGATGCATTAAGGCAATTCATGCCTGTGTCTCCACAGTTCTGTGGAACCAAGATACTGAACATTTGCTGCATACTTCAAATATTTAAGATGTCTTTTTCGTTAAAGACCAACTCCAATGAAAATTGTGTTTTGGGTGTTTTTAACACGTTCATGTAGCATTTTTTTTCCATGATGGAGGGCATACATAAAATAATTTAAGATTAAAACCTTTTTTCTGACTATTTCTTCATTCAAATCATGATAGATCAGGACGTGATGGTGTCTGGTTCAAAACTGCATGACTGGATTGCTGTTTGTTTTTTGTTTTTTTTTGCTCCACTAATGTTAGCTAGAGGTTGTGAGGGGCTGTAAGCTAACAGGAGAGAGTGTAAACTAAAGGAATGATGGGATCTTAGAGGCAAATTTCTGATGAACTCCTGCTGCAGAAATTATGTCCTGAAAAACAATACTGGCTTTTGAATTTTGGCTAAAAATGGCATAAGAGGTCAAAATAGAGTTGGAAAAAGTAGAAATTTGCACACAATTCAATCCTTCCAGTTGCAGTCTGATGCTACCTGTTACAGTTATGGACACAAACTCCTTTGCTGTCTTTGTGGTGCTCATAAAAGCAGAGAGTTTGACATTTTATTGACTCTTTTTTTGTCAACATTTCAGCATAGCTGAAGCAGAGAGAAACCTACGCAGAAAATTCTCCGTCTGGCAACAACTTTGCTGCTAACTTAGGTATTGGCACATGAAAATTTATGTTGCAGAAAGGCAATAAAAATAAATTATCAGATGATTTAGCAATGCTGCTCTCTCCTTTCTTTGTTCTGTTGTGTAGCCTCACGTGCAGAAAGATGAGCGTTTAATGCCCAGAGCTCAGGCAAGAGGCCGGTTCACACATGGCAGGACATGTATTGAGCTATTTTTCATTCCTGGCGATGAGAAAAGGATAATCCATCATATTTGGCTGGAAAGTTTCATACTTGAGCTCTCTGCAGTTCGTTTTAGAGCTTCCTCGTGCCGCAAACACCACCTCCTGCAAGCATTGTGGAAACGGATGACATCTCTGACAGTTGGTTGTCCAAACTTTACAGATGTTCAGAACTCTTCGCTTTCTCCGGCCCCCCCTTTCCTGCTCCGTTGCTGAGAGCTCTCGGAGAAAAACTCAGAAATGCAATTTTAAGCTTAATTTTCTTTAAATATGCACTTCATCCCCAGAAAAATGCCACGAGAACATGTTGAAAACACCCAAAACAAAATTTTCATCTAAAGGGGTCTTTACATTTGTATTATTTCAAGATAATTCACCAAACTGACTAATATGTTCTTTTCATAACTGGAACCTCTTAATTTTTCTGGTTTTCTAACTTCAGGCCGTCAGACGTGGCTCAGTGTGTTCTTGAGTTGGTGACAGATGAGACGAAGAATGGAGAGGTGCTGGTGGTGGACCACAGCAGAAAGAAGTACATGACTTTTCCCACTGTCGTCTAGCTGCTCCCGCCAAAAACAAACCGCCATTGTGACTCGAAGAGTTTTTCAGGGGACATAAACCCAGAAAATCACTGTGGTCTTTTAAAAATTTCTATTGATTTCTAATCTGTTTTTTAATCGCTTCTAAAGGCAAAGTCTCTCTTGGTTTGCTTGAAGTCACAAAGATAGATCAATAAAGAAGTATTTGCTGTTTAAATGTTTATGTTCCAATCAAAGGTTGGGCTTTTTTGATTGGGAATGTATTTGATCAATAAAAGTTATCACAGAAGCAAACAATGTATAATCATATTTATGTCACATCAGATAAATGCCAGCATTCTGAGTCATGTCGCCTCCAGCTGACCCCCACAGGCACAGAAAACCAACATAATTCTTAAACTTAAACCCAGTGAAAACATGTGGATCTGAGGTGTCTGAACTGTCACGTCAGCCATATTTGCTTGTGGTTTGGGGTTCAATTCTCAGTAAAACTGGTGCTTTGGCACAAAAAAGTGAAGGCAAAATGTCAGAGAAAACCTGGTGCAAAATGTGGAATTTTTATTCTTATTTTCTATCGTTTATTTGGTTCTTTTGTGAACTTAAAAAGTCAGAGACACAATGAAGTGATTTTAGATGATGTAAAGGATTGTATTAGCATTATGTTTTGTGTTCAAGTTTGTAAATATAAATTCCAGCTGAAAATAAGCAATTCTTTGGCCTCTCTTCTGGTGCTGAGATTCAGATGAGGAGGTGCTGCTGGGACAACACCTAGTGCTAGGATGGTGTAACTACACCTACAAGTTAATGAAACACACACCTTTTTATTTAACTTAACACATTTTCTGGTTTTTGTAAACCTAAAGCTGAATTTTTGTACATTGTTTTAGATTTTTGAAGCAAAACCAGTCGTCTTTGATTCTCTTATATTAAAAAATGTCCCAAAAAATTATGCTTGGGATGGGTGGGGGGACATGGGGATACAACAGTCTTTAAGTACCTCCTGATAAGAAAAAATAAGTTAGCATATTAGGAGTTAATTTAAGATATAATTAATATTTTTATCAGTTTATCTAAATATCTTCTCCTTTGAAAAACTGCTTGTCTGTAAAGTTTTTAAATTATTTCAAAAACAGGAATCCCTTCTTGATTATTCACATTAAAAATATTTTTTAGACTTCTAGTTCAGTCAATGAAACTTTATTTAAACAGCGCCAAATAAAAGGTTGATTTAAGTTCCCACAGTCAGAAATCATAAAAAATCATCACGTTGTTTGAAGAAACTTGAATCCTGAGATCTACCAGCAGAGACTGAACCTGTTTCCTGTCATAAGTCGTAAAGCACAGCAGTTGCAGGTTCACACCAGACAGAGAGGTTGTTCCAATTTTATAATAATATGTTGTTCATTTTAAAAAGAGATCAAAACAGCCACACTGAGGTAGAGAAACGAACCAATAAAGCCTAAGTCCCCCTGCAGAAGGGGCTGGATTATCCAAGTGAGAAGAACCAAAAGTAATTAGATGAATTAAACTCCTATGAATAAAAGTTCGGGTGAACTGTTCCAGTTGATACTTGTCCAGGCTGTGGGGTTAGTTTGAGCTCCAGGAGGTGCATTAGAGAGGAGGCCCAGCCTCAGGATAAGCCAATCACCATCAGCCAACATTTTATCATTATTTTTTTATTTCAGCTAGTGAGCATACCTAAGGGGCTCCATAAACCTTTCTGTTGAATTACTTTTCACTACAGCTTTTAGCAGCTTTTAGTCGGATCTTCTGACACCGATCGGTGTGTGCTCCTTAACGGGAGCCGTAAGGCCAATGAGAGCAAGAGGAAATTCTCGCAGGCTCTCCCTGTCTTCCTGGCAACAGGAGAACACCTCCCGAAAGGCCACATAAAAGTGGATGAATTCCAGCTCATTAAAACAACTTTCAACGTAAAGGGATACAGCGGGTTCTGAAAATGGATGGATGGAGACTTAGTTGACCTGTGCACCCGATCCGGCCCCACTTACTCATTCTTTATTCACTCAAGATTCAAACAGGAAATCAGAAAGTTGCCTCCTACTCTTACCACGCCCAATAAAATTCAAGCTCTCTGTTTCCAGTAATCCGTTTATGTGTTTATACCCCTCCCAATGATTATTTTATCCATCTCATTTTCAGATTTTATTCACAGCCAGCCCAGTCTGACTTCTTCACTGTTAGAAGCTTCCAAGGATGAGTTTAGTTGGGAAAGTGGCGGTGGTGACGGGAGCGGCAAAGGGGATAGGAACAGCGATTGCAGAGATATTTCTTCAAAATGGTGCAAAGGTAAAGCATGTGTTTTTCTTAAAACTGCATGAAACCTTTTCTCGTTTGAAGGAAAAGGTCACAACATAGTCGCAATAAACAGAAATGATTAAAAATGAAATACATCTTTTCCATTTGATGCAAAACTACAATTTACAAACAGTTTTTATTTTTTTTTTATGGTTTTTTTTTGCTTTCATTTAAAAAAGTCTGAAGTGAAAGTTCAAAGCGGCTGTAAAAGATCATAAAGACTCGAAGACGTTCAGGTTCCAGGTTACTCATCAACCTTTACCTATACAGGTCGTCCTGCTGGATGTGGATGAAGCCGCAGGGAAGACTTTGAAGAACAACCTTGACCAGCAATTTGGAGAGAAGAGATCTCTGTTTATGAAATGTAACGTTGAGTCAGACGAGGACATAAAAGGTCAGTGAACTAGAAGGTTTTTGTGTGTGCAGAGCTCCACATGCCAACAGTAACAAAGTTATGGGCGGATAAAAAATGTAAAAAATGATAAGCTGCCTGTTTTCCTTTGATTGTTTTCAAGCTGCGCTCCAGAGCACCATAGATACCTTTGGATCCATCAACATTTTGTGCAACAATGCTGGAATCTTGAAAGAAGGCAATTGGGAGAAAACCATCTCCATAAACCTTGTAGGAATTAATAATCATATCCTGAGAATATTCCTCCAAACAGCTATAGATTTGCATGTTTGTGATGCAGGGCGGTGTCATCCGGATGACCTATGCAGCTCTGGAACACATGAACAAGCTAAGCGGAGGTCAGGGAGGGGTTGTGGTCAACACATCATCTGTGGCAGGTGCTGAAATCCTCCAGCATGTCCAAAACTGACTTCTCAAATCTAAATCTGAATTTGATAAAACCTTTATGTCCTGAAGGTCTTGACCCCCTCCCAATGTGTCCCGCTTATTCAGCCACCAAGCACGGTGTGGTCGCCTTTACACGAGCAATGGCAGTAAGTACAGACGCCCCTTCCAGTTTGCCCAAAAAAAGAAATATTATATAATTTTACATTATTAAATAAAACAAAAATTTCTGTTGTCCAGGCTGCCTCCAGCGCTTCAGAATATGGGATCCGCTTTAACGTTATCTGCCCTATGCGGGTCCAAACAGACTTCTTCTCCTCAGTTTCTCAGAACTTTGGACGGTTCTCCCACCTGCTTGGTGCCCTGCAGGAATCTGCAGAGCGAGCGTTGGAGTAAGTCTTTACCTTTATCATTTTATTACTTTCTTATAAAGTATTTTTTCTGGACACTTCCTGGTTCAATTATCCCTTTATTCCCTAGATTCAAGAAATTATTTTATTAAATAGAAAAACAAACTATATTATATGATATGTATATGAAATATTTTTCACATTTCCATAAACTCCTCAGGATCTGCTCAGATCAGCTGGTTTTAGAGGCCTGCTGAGGAAACTTTTAGTCTCTAGGAGACTAGTAGTCGTTGTTATGTGGTCAAAGTACCATCAATTTTACTCTTAAAACACCACATTTTACCACACGTCTGACGTGTTCTTGAACACGCTAAACGTGCATTCTTTTTGAATGCACGTTTAGCGTGTTTATCCCGTGGTGTTCACACTGGACAAACAGAAGTCGTCTTTGCAAGAATGTTAACAGTTTGGGTTTCTTTTTTTATTTTATTTTTTTTTACATATTTTAGTTTGGAGGTATGGAGGTGTCTTAGGAGAGATGGCAGTGGAGTTTTTGACTGGGTTGTTCAACAGGAGCTTAGGTGGTGAGAAGATGCCTGAGGAATGGAGGAGAAGTGTGATGATGCCCATTTTTAAGAATAAGAGAGATAAGTTAGTTAGACTATAATAAGTTATAACTTATTATAATAAGTTAGACTAAGAGCAGAAGTTGAGAGCAGCAGTATTGTTTCATGCCAAGAAAGAGCTCCACAAATGCAATATTTTCTTTGAGGATGTTGATAGAGAAGTACAGAGAGAGCTGCACTGTGTCTTTGTAGATCTGGAGATAGCTTATGACAGAGAGGAACTGCGGTACTGTATGAGGAAGTCTGGAGTGACAGAGCAGTATGTTAGAGCAGTGCAGGACACGTATGAGGGCTGTAAGACAGTGGTGAGGTGTGCTGTAAGAGTTCAAGGTGGAGGTGGGATTACATCAGCTCTGAGCCCCTTCCTGATTTCAATGGTGATGGACAGGCTGACAGATGAGGTAGTGATAGGAATCACCATGGACTATGATGTTTGCAGACGATATTGTGATTTGCAGTGAGAGCAGGGAACAGGTGGAGGAGAAGCTAGAGAGGTGGAGGTTTGCCTTGGAAAGGAGAGGAGTGAAGGTCAGCCACAGCAAGAGGGAGTACATGTGTGTGAAGGAGAGGGAGTGACCAGGATGGACAGGATCAGGAATGATACATCAGAGGAAAAGCTGATTGGCAGTGGCGACCACTGAAGGGAAAAGACCAAAGGAAAAGAAGAAGAAGCGGTCTCCAAACATTATAGCGTTAATTTGCATCTGTTTGCCAACGATTGATGCTACATTCACTCCGTGCTTGGAAAGACGTGTTTAAGTGACCACTTCCAATGAAAAGTCCATGTAAATGGGCGTGCGCGTTTCAGGCTTCCATCTGTAAAACTCGCACGCACACAAGTTTTTAAGTCACTTTTCAGGCTCAAATGTGCGGCCACCAAAAGTGCGTTGAAAGTTAAATCAGTTGAACTTTGACCAATCAGACCCTCGGATTTGGTAGTGGGTAGCATCCTTTTCTAAAAACAGAAGTGCCAGCTGTTGCTTCAACATTTGGCACTAAGGCTCATTCAACTGTGAGTGTCGCTTCAGTACGTAGTCCAGATTGTGCTTTGATGGACTCTGGCACAGTACATGTAAATCTGGCTAAAAGTCGAATCGAGTCTGAGTGTGCTTCTCCAAAGTCTGATGTGTATGTCACACCAGCATCAGATTCATCAGATTGACCTCTGTTGCTTCAGTGTTAAAGCCTCTACATTCTCATTGTTATTTTTTGTTTCAGTCCATCTGAAGTTGCTGAGTGCATCCTTGATCTGGTGATAGATGAGGTGAAGAACGGAGAAACCGTCTTACTGAGTCAAAGTGGGAGAAAATACTTGACTTTTCCTCCACATCTCTAGTAGCCTCTGGGACTGGCCAGTTTTATTCTGTTCCTTTCTTTCTCTCTGTCCAAACTGGATTTCTAGTGAGCTGCAGCATTCAGAATGACTTTTCAGACAGTCTCCCTAAGCAATGCATTACTTTAACACGTTTTTAAGAATGGATTTACCTCTGACCTAAATGTGACCAGTTTGGTTTTAAATTAGTTTCTGTCTTGTTTCTTCTGTAGATGAGTGCTCCAAAAACCTTCACTCTTTTCTTCTTGAAAAAAGAACTTCTGTCTCATCTTCAGTGAATAAAACTTTGATTGCATCGAGCGTGTCTGGTTCTTTGACAGTAACGTAAAGGTGGGTGTCATCTGCGTAACTGGAAATCTGAGCATGTTAGTTAGCATGATCAGACCCAGGTTGAACAGCAAATGTTTTAAAATCCAACTCTAAAGCATTTTGCATGACATGGAGACTCAGACTGGCCATCTGTGGACACCTCCTGGTGGTCCTGCCCACTTTTCCAGCCTAAAGAGAAGAATCTTTTAGTAACAAACTTTGAACTTTTGCTGCATCTTTACCAGAAACTTCTGGTACTTCATAAAGAAAAAAAAAAACATGTTGCTTGTGGAACAGAAGAACTGTTTCAATAAGAAATGTTAATGTTAGCATGGAAACTGAACTAAATCCAGAAAAATTGAACAAAAGTGATTCAAAAGGCATGTAAAATATCACCATTTGTGAGCAGCAACCTAGGTTTCACAGTCTCAAAACACTTAAGCCATAAAAATCTTTTATTAAATAGTTTTTATTTGGTTTTTGTGTCGTTTTGCTTTTGTCCCCTAAATGTGTAGATCTTTAGATGACTGAGATTAACAGATAAATGACACCTGAAACAGACCAGCATTTGTGAGTGAAGCAGCTTCAAGATTTAGAGTAAAACATTCTCTGAAAATTATTGATTTTTTTAAATGTAAGGCTGCATTAAATGGTGGAGCAGTAGCATTGGATTTGTGTCTCCAGCATAACAAACTACTTAGAAAGTGATGGAAATTGCATGTAAGTCTTTCCATCGGGGCGAATCATGAGCGCCTCTCCGTTCTTTGTCTCATCCGTCACCAGCTCCAGGAGAGTCTCGGCTACCTCGGACACGCTGTGAAGTTGAGGGAACGTCAGGGTCAAACACTGGACATCACAGTTTCGCATTAAAAAGGCACATGGGAGAAAAGTCAGACCTTAAAACTCCCAGTTTTTCTTTGATCTGCTGGGCCATTTCATTCAGATGAGAGAACTGCCCCAGTTTATCAGGGATGTTGGTCATCAGGTCAGTTTGGACAAAGCTTGGACAAAGAGCGTTGAAGCGAATGCCGTACCCCGACACCTGAGAGGCGACCTGGTAGAAGACAGTTAAACACGCACATCATTTTGGCTAATCCAGCTGAAACCCCCAAAAATTACCTCACAAATGTGAATTCATAAAGCAACAATAACAAAAGTATCATTTCACAGACGGTACACTGACCAGTTTATGACAAAAACACTCTAAATCAAATGTAAGTCATTTCATTTGTTTTTGAATGCACAACACTTTCTTTGATTTTTAAATTGTGTTAAAGCGCTTTAGAAATGAAAGTCTGATGACCCTTCAGGTCTTTGAAAGATTCCTCACCGCCATGGCTCGAGTGAAGCCCACCACGCCACTCTTTGTGGCTGTGTAGACGGGACAGCTGGGAAACGGACTCAGACCTGGATTCAATCAAGGAGGAGCAACAACTTTTAACAGATTCATGAGATTCAGAATCTCTAGCCATCTGTTTTACCAAACTGTGTTACATAGTTTATACATGTGTAAAAAAGAACAGTTTTAGTTCTGAGAGCACCTCAGCTTCATCTGCAAAGACTAGCAATCTACAACACTGCAAAAACACAAAATCTCACCAAGTATTTCTGTCCAGTTTCTAGTTTAAATATCTTTTTTATGCTTCATATAAAACAAAACTAACTTACTAGCAACTTTTCAGTGAGATGAAATTAGTTTTTAAAATATATTTTAGTATATTAAGTCATTTTATCTTGAAAGCATCTTATTTTAAGTAATATCTTTAATGAAACTAGTTTTAATGGATAATTTACATTGTTTAAATTCAATTAGTCTTAAAATAAAGACTGTTAGACTGTTTTAGCACATCAAATAGTTAGAAGATAAAACAATATTTTATTTGTTTTTAATAATGCACACTTATTTTATGACATATTTACAATTACCAGAGCAAGAGATCTAAATATGAGTGTTGATGAGTATTGATAGCTGATTTAAACATTAAAATAAATTGTTCTAAAAGAGCTGAACATCACTATTTATTTTAGGAAATCTTACCAAAACAAATTCTTCTAGTTCAACTAGCGGATTTATTTACTTATAACAAAGAAAAACATCCTATAGTTTTCTTTTTTTTCTTGTTTTGTGAGGGACATTATTTTCCAGTGAAGACGTTAAGATTTTTTAATCCACTTTGACAATTCCTGTTAATGCAAAGAGCATTAAATGTAATCTCTATTGGATTAAAGAAAAAAACCTAATTTGATTGACAGAGTAGCTCTGCTCAGACTGAGGACAGCTAAACACAAATCCCTCAGAAAGTTTTTGACTCTTTTTATTATTTGGGGGGTATCCCTGCTGTAAATTATTTTTTACATCCTTTTTTCTGCTTTCTATCATGTTTGATCCTGTTTTTCTGGTTTCAAACCTGTTGATATGACTTCCTTCAACATTTATTTCTCTATTTTCTTTCTTTTTTCCATTGTTTGTCAGCCATTTTTCTTAGAATCAACCTTTCTGATAGTTTCTTCTGCAGCTTCGTGACACTTTTTAGTGAAACTCTGATGTAAGCTAATATGGAGTTACCTGCCAGAGAAGCTGACTGGATGATTACTCCTCCTTTTCCTCCGTTTAACTTGCTCATGTGCTCCACAGCGATGTAAGTTGCTCTAATGACGCTCACCTGTAACAGAGTTTGTGTTTCCAATAGTTTGTGTTGTTAATAAAGTGTAAAACAAATGTTTTATTACAAGTCATGAGTTTGTATGAACTACTGGGGTTTCAAATAAAGTTAGAAACATTTTGTCTGCAGTTATAGTGAAATGTAGACGGGATGTGCTGTTCACCAGGTTTATGGACACGGCTTTTTCCCACGAGCCCTCATTCAAAATGCCAGCATTGTTGCACAAGATGTCGATTCCTCCGAATGCTTCTGCCGCTTTCTGAAAGGCAGCTAAAAAGCAAAGACGTGAACGTTTAGTTTCAGGTGTCATAACTGATCTGAGCTCTAATTTTGTAATTCTTAAAAATAGTCAAGATTCAGATGCAAAGCTGAGAAAATGAATAAACCTTTTAAAAAATTTTAAATATCTACTTTTTTGTGTTCTTTTGCAATTATGTATACATTTAGAAGAGTGTGACGCGCAAAGTCCACCACATCTGTATTAACAAAAAGCAATGAGTTCATATAAAAAATAATGATAACGTTTCTATCTTTAACTGCTAAAAAGATGTACTAACCACAGTTCACAGCAATCACATTGTTGTTTCTAGACCCTTTCAAACTAACCTACAATGTCCATGTTTTTTTCAACTTTTCTAAAAGTCTATTTTTTATTCTTTTTTTTTTTTTTAAATCTGTTTACTGGGTTCACAAAGCTGGAATAGTTTTATAGCAAAACTGCAAACCATCTAAAAAAAATATGCCAACTAGAAAATAACTGCATGTTTTTAACATGTTCAATGTTTTTATGATATTTTTGCTGCAGTGCAAGTTATTCAAGTTATAAAGAACCCAATCAGAGGCCTCAATAAAAGTAGGTGGTCTCACGTTAAACATTTGAAACGTTTGACAGATTCTCCAGATCCAGCTTTCAGTGGTAGGGGTTTGGACTTCCAACCAACTCACTCCTGATTGACAATAGTGGTTGTCGTAGAAACAATGACTTAGACTGCTTACTGACGTCTGGTTCCTAAATGGCGGCATCCATATTGCAAAAAAAAAAAAAAAAAAAAATGGTGACTGAATTGTATTCATTTTATTGGAACATTCATTTTCTATGGGTGACATAATACTCGCTCAGTCCAGTTCTCATAGACGTCAATAGTTTTACGTAAGTAATTAACCAATCAGGAAAGACATGGCATTAGGAGGGAGGGGCATCACCCGAGCATGATGTTGCAGATGGAAAAAGATGCTGAAAAAGCTCAATTGAATTGGTTGACCTTTAATTTCAGTATAAAAAAGTAGAATTTATTCTTTTTTTTTCTTCGTTTCCAGTTTCAGTCGTCCATGAAAGCTTTTAGTGTCATTAAAAAAGCTACTCACCTCAAAGAAAATGTTGAGAGGTGTTCCTCCAACAGATTAGTTAGGACTTCTTATCCTGAACGGTGCACTTATTTTACTGTTCACATTCAGTCAGTAATTTGTTTTCTTTTCTGTGCTTTTTGTGTGTGTGTTTTACCTTTGAGCTGCTCTTCTGATTCCACATCACATTTCAGGAATAAGGCGCTTCCTGATCCGTGTTGCTGATTCAGGGACTCCATCAAACTCTGTCCAGCAGATTCATTTACATCCAGGAGGGCGACCTGCACATTTTAACGATGTTAAGTTTAGATGAGCAGTTTGTGGGGGAAAAAAAGCAGTTATGTTGAGTTTTTTCAAATAAAAGCTCTGGTTTGTACCTGACATGCAGGTCCGGAGTAGATTTTTTTTTCAGTTTTCTTTTTTTAATTTTGCATATTTGTCACAATGTTAAATCAGAAGTATTAAATATATATGAAAGTAAACAGGGTTAACTTAAAATCCTTATTATTTTGAAATAAATCATGCCTGAACTTTGATTTTCCACATTTCTTGGAAAGTCCAGTTTTTTTGTGCCAAACTCAGACTTGAAAACTTTCAGACCTTTTGAATCAGGAAAACAATAAAAATGTTTGTGTATAAGAATAAAATACAGTAGAAGAATTTTGAAAAAGTAAACAATTTACACCCTGTGTAAAAAAGAAAAAAAACATTGGAAAATAAATCTCAAACAAGTAGCGAGTTATTAAGACTTTAGGAGTACATTGAATCCCAACTACATCAAAATGCTCCAAGAACCCAACAAGAACCTAAACGGTCAAAAGAAAAGAAATCAGAACTGCAGCCTTAATTCAATTCAGTTAAGGTCAAAGTTCATGATTCAAAAAGTGGGGGAAAAAATTGATGAACGAGAGAATTTGTAGAAAGAAGAAGCATTTTTTTAAACTCATAGCAACTGCAAAACATGGTGGTGCTAGTGTGATGGTCTGGGTATAGCGGATCAAATATTCTGCTCTATCAAAAAAAGCTGAAGGAGAATTTCCTTCATCAGCTTATAACCTCAAGACCCCAGCAGCAAATCCACCTAAAGGAAAAAGGATGAGCTCCTGTTAAAGCCTGGATTAATGCTGGTTTGAGTCTCTGAATTGTGGGAAAATCTTTCAATGTATCTCTACAAATCAATAAAATAGAATTAAAAAAAATTCTACAGCCAGATATTAAAACTCAGAAACAGTACCTGCTGACAAAGCAGCTAGTTTGTTTGTGTACCTCAACTCTCCACCTTGGGTCATCTTCCATATCTGATTTAATAATTACTTTCCACGTAAATCGAGTTTATTTACATTTTTCTAATTAAAGAGTAAGCTGCAGAGGAATCGTTCTCAGATTATCTACCTTGAGTTTATGTTAACTGTAGTTGATCAGTAGCTAGCTCTCTTATGTCAGGAACCGCTGGTAAGGAGCACAAAAATGCAAGAGACTGACCATGAAAGCTTAACTTTTCAGCAACCCAACCAAGACAAAAACAAATTAAATTACCTTCAATTGATGAATAATACACACAATCAATGTTTTTATGAATATGCTTTCTCAATGGGTTCTACTGTTTGGTTGACCAGGCAGTTAAAGGGTTAAATAGATAAACTCAAACTGTTACACAACCATGAAAAAAGCAGAAACAAGAAAAGTGGCAATGCAGATAAACAACATGCCTGCTAAACAAGAACTGAAAACCAGACGTGTATACTTGGAGGGTTTTAAACTAAAGAAAGTCACCTCTGAATGTTTAGCAACTTGAACCTGCTATGTCTCAGATTACTTTTTTATAAAAGATGTCGAATGTCTTCAAAAACAAAAAAATAATAATTTATTTCATTTCTAGCACCTTCCACTGCCATCCAAGGAGGCCTTAAGTGCTGTACACAAGGTCAAACCACTAAATAAGACAATGAGAAACATAAAATCAATTAAACGATCATTAAGAACATAAAAAAGGTCAGCTAGACAGATAATAGAAACGGTAATGGCAGTTTATTCTAGAGTTTATTAGCCAGCATTTAATGCTTTTATTTGGTCTTAAACGTGTGATTAAAAAATAACCTTTAAAAAGGCTTAATAAATAAAACTTGTGAAATATAATTTCTACAGGAACTGTTAGATGAAGCTACAATAAAATAAAGAAAAAAACACTCCATGATTCACTTACACATCGATTTTGGTCTCATTGTCTGATTTTGGATCAAAAGATTGTTGTTTTTATAAACGTGTACTAAAAGTGATAATAAATAAAAATAAAGCAGCTTTCTTTAAGTCAGTGGATTATTTGGGGGGACAAAAAAACGCAGAATGCGCAAATTTACTCACGCTCTTTTCGACTTTTGCGCACAAAGATGAATCAATGAGGAAGTGTGGTGCTCATCTTTGTCTTTCTTTTTCATTCACCTCCCCGTGTCCGGGAAAAACGTCTACGGTAAACAAAAGTTTACCTTGGCCCCGTTCTGCAGGAGGACCTCGCTCAGCGCTCTCCCGATGCCCATCGCCGCACCGGTCACCAGCGCGCTTTTGCCGGTCAGAGCCATTTCCAGCGCTTCAGGTCCCGTCCGAGTCTGCAGGAAGTGACAGTCTCACGGAAGGACGCTTGTCACCGCCCGCTCACATCCTGCAGAGCGGGTCCAAACACGCCGGATCCGCGTGAGCCAGAAACACAAAGCAAACAGTTGTTTTTGTCTGAGTTCATGAGCGAAAAGAGGGCAAAGTGTAAGTTAGACACACACTGGCAGATCAGAAGACATTTATCTAAGACTAATCAAGAAAGAGCACGCAAAGAAACCTCAAAAGAAAAGAGTATCTGAAATTGTATGTTATTTTATTTTACTGCAAACACTGTTTATATCTTACATCCATGCTGTAGAAACATTTTTCCCACTTTCTCCTCACTCACATTTGTCACCGTTTAATTGTTATTTGCATGACATTACAATAAGCATTCATGAAATGTCAAATGAGGCTTGTGATGTTTAGAACCAGGGACCCTCTGGAAAACTGCAGTGGCTTTTACAGCCACTAGATGGAGGCAAAGAGCCGCACGAAATCACTTCCTGTCGTTGACTTCTCTATGGAGGTCCACAAGGGAGAAAAGTAAATCAATATTTACGCCATTAAATCGTTAAGTAAATGTGTCATTATTATTTTAAATTGGCATTGAATACATATAATTGGAAATCAATAAAATAACGTTTGAACATATGTTAAAATTGCTCTTTAAAAGCACATTTAAATATTTAATGACATATTTTTCATTTCATGGCCAGTGTGGGCTGGAAGAGACAAATAACAAAAAACGCAACGAAAATGGCAAGTGAACCTGGAGCTAACCGGCCGTACAGTTTTGAGCCAGATGCCAGCTCAGACGAGGAGCCTGTGAGTGAGTTCATTGCTGGCTACTTTTCATTGGATCTTTTATTTTACTTTTTGAGGAGTAAAAAAATACCTACACTGTATTTTTTTTATTTCCGTTAATAAAAAGAGAGGGAACAACTTGATGCATTAACATTTTTGAGCAGAAGAACTTCATTTTATATTACTGTTATTTTGCAAATTAAAATAAATCCTTCCTTAAAACACACATCCCTGAAATAAAATACTTCTGAAATAGACTTAACACAGCAAAATAAAGATAAAAATAGTTTTGATTTCCTAAAAGAATCAGTTGAAGAGAATCAACTGGAATCGTTTTTTTGCACTTCCTCAGTTATGAACCGTCTCCACCAAAAATAACCACCTGAGTGATTTTTAATTAAAGATTTAACCCAAACTTCTTTAGAATGGCTTTCAAACTCTATAGTATTTGGCATGTTCTTTTATATTTGTGCAGTGATTAGTGTGTAACATATACATTTCATTTGTCAATGCTCAGTTTGAGCTGTTTCATTTGATTTTCTTCATTATTTTTCTGCGTTGTGGGATTTTCTCCTGTTCTTTTTGCCGTAAAGCACTTTGGCTCCCTGATGGTGTTGTAAAGTGCTGAACAATGGAGCTCATTCACTCATTTAACGCCTGCTTTAGTAAACAGATGTGACTAAACTGCATCCTAACGCGTATTCAAACTTCATAAACGCTTCCCTTCCTGCAGCACAGCAGCTGCCCTGTTTCTCCTGCAGCGTTTGTGGGTCTCATTCAGAGAGTTAATCACACCTTCATTGTGTGTCGGTGACATCATGAAAGGTTTAAAGTTTACTGTAAGCAATCTTAGTGCAAGGTTTTCTATGAGTGTGTGGTTCGGGACATCTACTGCCTAAAAACATACAAATACTTGGCATGATAGTGCATGTTGCTGGAGCTGTGGGACTCTGATGATTATTACTGTTCTGGAGTTTGGCCCGTGAGCCAGTGAGTCCAACCAGAAGCAAAAAAACTATTGGCACCCTTTGACTGACACTTTAAAGGCTGTAATTTTTCATTTTACAAAAACAAAAGCAGCACAAGGAGTTCTCGGAATTCACAAAAGATCTTGTATGTTGATTAATACTGAAGGATGGGAACTTTAGAAGTGCATGTGAGGAGATATAGGCGTGTACCTGTTAAAGTAAAAAAAAAGAACAGTATTGTGACTCTGAAAGGAAAGTATTATTTCAATTAAAGAATCATTTTATCTGATGACGTTCATTCTTCTTCAAGATACAATTGTATCATCAAAAATAATAATAATAATACAAAAATTGCACAGACATGTTTCTTGGGGATTTCATTTAGGTTCTGATCTGAAAAAAATAGTTTAAGTTAATTTTGACATTTAAAGTCAAATGTCACATTTTAAAATCAAGTATTAAGCAAAATCAAAAATGTGCAAATATAGCACAATATTTCAAATAACACAACTATATAAAATAATATATCATAAATACATTAAAATACGTTATAAAAAAACAAATGTAAAAACTTCAAACGTCAAAAGGTTCTGTTAAATCTATTACGCTCCATAATATTCACTTCAAAAGTCTTTCCAGAAAACCTAAATAAAAGAAAAAATGCTAAAAGACAAAATAATAAAAATAAAAGTCTGCTTCTACAGCTAAAGATCTCTGTGAACTCTCCGGCCCACACAAACCACCACAGAAGGCTCTGGAAACCAGGACATCAGGTGCCATGAAGGTCTTCACATGATCGACCACCAGGTGGATCACAGACGTGTCAGGTTTCATTTACTCACAAACTCGTTGAGTCTTCTCAAACCGGGTCACCTAACCACAAAAACAAGATGGTGATTTTGTTTCCCTCAGGATTCCTGTCATTTTGTTTCATGTTTGTAATTATTTTATGATGGTTTGAACATGACGGGTTGGCAAACCACCAGGGTCAACAGTTGAGAAAGGAACACCAAAAGCAAACAAAAGTTTGAGCTTTTAATCTTTAGCCGACCTTTCAACATCAGACTGACTCTTGCCGCAGTTCAAGCATCAACGTTTGCAGCCGTTTCTTTATGCAGCAGTAGGCAGCAGCAGCGGATCAGTCTGGTGCTCGGCTGAAGTTATGATAGGGCAGCTCCTACAGCACCTTCATCTCTGCTGCACGGAAGGGTCTTCCTCTTCACAGAAGTGCATGTGATTTAAGTCAAATGAGTTTGATCAATCACCAGGAGGTTTTTGTTCTTGTTGTTATTTGTCAAATATCTAAGTTTTGCTTACATGACTGAAATAAATATACTTTTTTGACAAATTAATAAGCTTTTAACAAACCTGAAAGTTAACTTCTTGTGGAAAATGCTCATATAGTTAAACATTATCGATTTGTCCCTGAAAAACTGAGTTTTAGTTATTGTGGCAGTTCAAGCCAAACTTTTGCCTCCAAAATGAGCTAATGTGCTGATAAATTAAAGGTCAGAAAAGGGTGAGAAACCATGAGCCGGACCACTTTATGAAAAATCTCACTCTGACTCCACAAATTGGCTGCACAAAAGCCCCCCAGACTCATCTTGCTTACAAAGCAAATCCACCATTTAAAGGCTTTCAGCTGTGATTTGCTGACCAGCTGCTGATCTGTGTTTTCATCCCACTGGCTCGCTGCCATTTTACCGGCGATTGCATTGCTCAAAAGCACCGCTGTGCTGGACAATGCCAGAGAGCTTTACATTTCACCAGCCTCACCAGACACAATGAATAGGCTGCTGCCACTGAACAACATTTTCGTCTGTTTACAGTGTGGGGCCTCAGCAGGGCGTGAGTCTCTGTAATCATGTCCTCACCTACAGGGGACTATGATTGTGAATGCACCGGCTTTGGGGTATGTGTGTCAAGAGATTTAGTGGTCAGAGGGTGTGTGACGGTGCCGCGGCTGAACAAAAAGGCAATGATAACACCTCAGCTCTGATACATTCAGACATGTTTGCTCACTTCTCAAGATAAAGAGGAGTTTCATTCAGAAAAACTGCAAAGTCTTGTATCTGTGTGATGAACAAAACTTAAGTCAATCAGCAAATCTCAAATCAAAGCTACATTTCTGCAGTAGCACACACTACCACTGACTTGAATTAAGGACATTTCTGTAAACAGTAAAGATAGTCAACAAGCAGGGTTATCATTGTTAATTTGGTGAAACTTATACCAAATTTGAAGTAAATCTGTTTGATTTATGACACAGTTGAAAGTAAAGTCAGATTTCCTGACTAACAACTACAACAACTGGAAGTTTCCAAAGGTTGGAGTAATGAACGGGCTTTTTTACATGTGTGGAATACTGGAATGAAACTACTAAAATCTAACGACAGTCACATGACAGGAAATGATTTTTAACACCTGCAATACCTCTGATGTGTGTAGCTGATCCGCTGTTCAAAAACCAGAACTAAATTCTCACTGCTCCTTCAGAATCTATGGTTCAACAATCGGCCAGTTTTCTCCTGCGGTATCCAGGAGGGACTGTAGCATGATCCTAAGAGGAAAAAGGGGCTACTTCTCTATGTATTAGTCTAGATACTCCCCAGCTGCCGTGCCATTTTTCAAGGGAGGGTTACCCGAGACACCCCGTCATGGAGGACGTCATCCATTCCCGGTGCCTTGGCACCAATGGACTCTCTCAAAGTATTCCTTTCACTTCCTGACAATGTCATGGAGAAAAGCTCACCAATAAGTGGGAAATGGTGAATAATAATACAGTGCATAATCAAGGCCTAAAGGACTTTACGGTCACTCACAAACACACCAATGGTGGTACCATGCAAGGCTCTACCAGGACCAATGTGGGGTTCAGTGTCTTGCCAAGGACACTTCCATGTGGGCAGGGGGAGTGAGAACTAAGCCTACAAGCTTATGATTAGAGGCGACTGCTCAACCTCTGCACCACGGCTGCCCTGAGAGTCTTTGACAGAGAACTGGTTCCCATCCTTAGGTGCTAAATGGTTTGCCAGACTTTCTTTGAGGCCAATCGACAGTCCTTCTCCATGGCCCCACTGAATTTCACCTTGCATGAGGCTTGGACTGTCAATACTTGTCCGGCTCCTTACCTTGTGCAAGTGTGCAGGTCAGGGCCAAGGGCCAGATGAAGGCCAGAACCACAAAGTTGATCACTGACCACCTGCCTTGGGTGTCCCAGTGCCATGTTGATCACTGTCATTGCCCGCGTGGACGTTGGAGCCTCCAAGTAGAACAATAGCATCTCCAGTTGGAGGAAATTTGTTCACCCATCCTAGACACTCCACTGCTGTTGAACCCATAAACCAAAAACACAGTAAGAGATCTGTCCCCAACCCGGATGCATCTTGTCTTTCTAGGACAGGGATGTCAAACTTCAGCCCTTGAGGGTCGGCCTTCTGCTGGTTTTCCAGAAATCCTGACTTCTCTGCTGCTGATAATCTGGATCAGGAATACTTAGCCAGTAAGGAGCTTCAATGGCAGGCTTGTTGGAAAACACATTGGACACTGGCCCTCGAGGCCTGGATTCTGACACCCCCTGGTCTAGGACCCAGGTGTATCTTATCACACAGCACCTGAGCTGAGGACTTGAGACAAATCCACACCAGCTTGCTGGTGCTTCTTACCCATGGCAACTCCAAAGTGACAAGAGTCCAACGCTTCTCAAGAAATCTGGAGGTCTGGAGTTTGAAGCCTCTGCGCTAGACACAAAAAAGTCCAAATTTAATCGACTGAGAATTTATTCTTAAATATTGCATTTATTTAAATAACGGTTTGAGAAAATTCTCCCAAACATGACGGTAATGAAATCACTAAATCAGGAATTCCTCTGAAATTATCTTTTGATTTCTTGTCATATTAAAGCTATCCTTGTGTGAGCTGACTGACTGGTTTTGTGTAAAAATGTAAAGTATTTAAGCACTTAGATAATGTAGAGAGTTACAGGAGGTCACGTGCGAGCGATTGACCCATGACGGCATCATGTGGGAACCAAAATTCACATGAGTCAATGTGCGAATGGCTGCTGGGGACAGTTGTCTGAGCTGCTTGATGATAAGTGATATTTAGACCCTTTCCTCTGTGTGGGGTGATTGTTCAGAGGCCTGCTGACTCCTGAATGTCAGCGCTGCTTCTGCTGTGAGTGTCATGATCTCATAAGTGTTTAGCAAGTCCCAAGAATCACAGAGTCTTCCTGGTAGTGGGAAAAACCTGGTGAACATCTGATGTCAGCATGAATGTAAAGCTCTTATTGAATAATATTAATGTTCTCTAACCAGGTTAACTTTCTAAATTTTAAAACACTGGAGTCATTTATGTATTGCAATGTTTCTGTGCAGGCTGGAATGTAAGATGCAATTGTTGCACCAACTTTCTGAGCGTCATGTGACTGAAGCAGCCAGAGGCGTTGCTGCAACCAGGAGGCCGGTCCTGTCTTGTTTAACTATCCCCAATGGGGGAAGATCTTTGTTTTTTCTGGCAGGTACTCGCTGGGGAGGTTTTTATGGTTTCAAATGTAGACAGTGGTTTTACTTATATGATTGGCTGTATGATCCAAAACGGAGAAACTCCGTGAACTCCAAATTTCCTCTCAGCGGGAGAGATTTTGGAAGATTTTTGAAAGGAAAATCTCATAAAGGTGTATTTTAAAGGGACGTCTTGGTGATACTTTTAAACTTTTAGGTCCCATTCACTTTTAAATGTGTTCTCCCACTCCTACACATGTGTACTCTCCTGCTGCACGCCCATTCACACCCCTGTCATTCATACACAAGCGCTAGGCCTTTTACAAAATCTAAAGCATTTACACCACGAGAAACCACATGCATTCCTGACCGACAGCATATTTTTAGATTTAGTCATAAACTCTGCAGGAGTCCCTGCAGCTTCTGCACAGAATGTGTAGCGTTTCACAACTGCAATTTTTTTCATAAATGTTTCAGGCTTGATACTAGGGTAGTAAAAACCCAATTAAATTATATCATGGAGCTATTTTAGGTTTTGGAATGACATGACATTTATAGTAATCTTTTGAAGAGCCTCTTCCACCACTTACGTCTCATTCAGCTCAAAAGTGGCAGTTTCAATCTTTTGTTTTCTTACTGCTTGGTTGCAACATCAGTATTTGAATAGAAAAAAATGAATTGTTGTGGGGCTGCCCAATGAAAAATAAATAAAACGTTTATTTATGTGGAAAGGATGCATACCTGAGGCGAACCGTTCACATGACCATAAAAATGTCTCAATTATCTGAATAATTCTGCATGTTTGCCATTCTTTGTAAATTTACTTTTTGATTTAGGGTGGATCAAAATAAAGCTTTTCAGCTTTAAATGCAAATAATGAAAATGCTTTTGTTTTTTTAAATAGATTTTTGAAGTGTTTGGGAGGAAACCCAAAGTGACTGAAAGTAGAGAAAGTAAAATGACGGACTTCCTCTGTACAGACACAGGGTTCATAAAAAACAACAGATGGGGGGGTATCTTTAAAATCAGCAACAGGCGCGTGAGCACGCACGTGCACCTTTTCCTTGGACACGTGCAGAAAGGCTGACTCCGTCTCTTCAGTGTACTTTCCTTTGATTTTAAATCACAAACTGAACGAAAGCGTGAGCTACAAACGCGACGCGGCTCCTGCAGTTTGTCAGACCTAAAGTTCAGTGAGACGAGCGCGTGTCGACCCGTAGGGGGTGGGGGGTTGGAGTGATACGTTCAATGGAATCGGGAATTTTAGGTGTCGGGTAGAAACAAGTTTCAGGTTCTCAGCTGCAACAATGAAAACGTTTATAGAAAACTTTTACATTGTACGGATCCTGTTGTGCAACTTTGCATTTCTTCGCCATTTATTGACAATTTCATCCTCTTGGAATAGTGTATTTTGTGTGCAAACGAGTATAGCATACTGTGATCACACACTTTTGACAAGTAAAAACTATAACATTTACACATTTTTCATAAAAACTGAAAATACATGACACATAATTTTCTTCAAAACTTAATGTTGTTTGAATGAACGCAAATAAAATTTTTATGGTTCCACATGATGACAAACTTTCCATTGATGATTTTTTTTTTTAAAGATATAAACTATTCCTAAGCCATCGCCTCTATTTAGACCTACATTTAAAACACTAATAGATTTTAATTAAATTATTAATTAATGTATTGACTTCATTAATGTACATACAATGTACAACTTCTCATTTATAGAGAAAGTGTTTTGAAGTATAAATGTATCTTTTTAATCCTCTAAAGTCCTACTCCAATCCTTTTTTGATTTATTTTAAGTGTTCCTAGTGGTCTTCCAATTATGATCATGATGTTTTTACCCAAAATAATAAAAAAGCATGTGTCATTTCCTAGGACATAGTTTCTGCAGAATGGCAGTAGTTCATTAGAAGATTGCCTTGAGTTGTGGGCACCACTGTTGGTGCAGAGCAAGCCCGCCCTACTTCCCGTCACCCATCTGTTTATATGCCCCCCAGATAGCTTACGGCCCCCAACGACCCCAACCTAATATTAGCTGTGCAACAAAAATTGAGAGCAATTCTGGAGCTCTTTTGTCGTTTTGTCTGCTCCTGATTCAAAACAATTTGAATTAAGCAATTTATAATTAATAGTATTACTAACGTAAAGTGTTGTATAATGGTTTGTTACAGAATCAACTGATTTGCCTTGATTGCGTAAGCACATTTATTGAAATATATTAGTTTGTTTCTGCCAAAGCAACTGGAATTTTGGAACAATTATATAATGACAACATGCTTGATACATATTACACAAAAAAACACCAGGATTATATTCATGTTCATTCAAGTTTATTTCTAAATAAAAAATGTAAATTTAACAACAAAAAACATGTTTTTTGATTGAATATATTCTTTTCAATTTAATTTAAATCTGTCTATTGGTGACTTAACCATAAATCCTGTTTCTTATTACTTTTATTTAAACTTGACTTCAATTTTTTCAAAAGTGTTTTAAGTCTACAATTGAATTTGTCTGTTCCATTTTTGAGTTTGTGGTGCTACATAACAGTTGACAGCAGCGCAGTAAGAGACGTTGTCACTTTAACCCGATGCATCATGGGAGGTGTAGTGCAAACAGCGACGCTGAAGCTAGGTAGACTAACGTCTTGAAGTTTTAACATTTTATGCATTTTAACACGGTCTAACAATATATCCGGTGGAAAGAAACACGATCTTCAGCTGCTATTTTTATTAGAACTGCCAAACTTTGAGCCGTGTCAGCACCCGGAAGTGAAGACGTTAACAATGTCTGATTGGTCAGACTGATCAAACCTCAAAGAATGATTGGTGGAGAGAGTTTAAGGGGCGAAACTTTTCAAAAAAACAGCTATCGGCTGAGTCACGGTACCGTCATTCTTATCAAAATGTCTTCATTATAATTATATACACACAAAGAAACGTGTTTTATGATCTTTCATATTTTAACTACTCAATGTTTTATCAGGGCGTTTTTGGATGAACACAGACAGAGCTGGTATTCTGGCGATGGTAAAAGTTTTTAGAGGAGTGAAAATGAGCAATTTCCCACGGAACCTCTGACCATCTCTCACGGCACACCTGAAAAACCCTGCACTGATGTGTTTTTCGTGGGTGAGAGAATCTGAGGTGATGAGGAAGAGCCAGGCTAAGCTGGTGTTCAAGACAGATGGTGGTGGACCATGCTGAAAGAATGAAAATGAAAGAGGTGACTAAATAAACTGATTAGGGAGGAGTAGAAAGGCCTTCGGAGATGAGGACATTCCTTTAGACAACTGGACAATCATAGCCAAGGGCATTTGGCGTATCATGAAAAATGAGCAATGCAGATAAAGACATTTGATGGTGGGATGAAAAAGTGCTCGAATGTGAAAAAGCAGGACCGTGAGAGGACAGAAAACCACGGAGGAGAGTGTAGGATGATGCAGCAAGACAAGGGGTGGCAAAGGTCAGGCAGAGAGCCAATGAGGATTAGTTTGGACACAATAGAAGGAACATTTTGAAGAGCTGATGAATGAATAAAATGTTAAAGCATAGAGAAGAGGAGGTGGTTGCTGTGGAGACGGGAGTGTCAAAGATAATTTGTTTCATGTAATAGTAAAGAAGAAGAGGAAAAAGACATATGTATGTGTATATATATTTATTGTGACGGTGGTATAAAAAACGAGCAACACCTGAAGGAACCATCACGTTCTGAGAACCAATGCGCGCCCCCTGCGTTTGCGTGGCTACGCCCCCTTCAAGCGTACGTGCGCGCGCCACTCTATCGCGTGGTGGGGATCATCCATATTGCTGCTAGTGCTGGAGATAAGGTTTAATCCTGGGCGGTTGTTTCTTTGTTTATATATGTTTTAACTCGGCGCCGACTACTCCGCGGCATAGGCACGAGCTCTTGCGGTCTGGGAGCCACAGAGGAGCGGTAGAGCCCGCGGTTCGACTCGACATTTTCCCTGAACTGAAGCCACATTAGGGCCGGTGGGGGGGAGGACTAGTAATCCTGAAGGGGGGAAGAAAGACGGTGGTGGGAAATGGCCACTCAGGTGGAGACTCTCCTGCCCGGCAACCCACTTGCCAAAGCCGAGGGGCACGGTAAAGTGATTCGCAGCGAACCGGAGAAGGAGGGGACGAAGCGGCCGGCGGCTGTCACCGACAGCAGCCCCGGGCAGGGAGGGACCACCGGCGCGGGGGAGCAGACCTCCAAACAGGCGACAGAACAGAGCAAAGGCGGCGGTGACAGCGAGGAGCAAACAGGCGAGGAAGGTGGCAAAGAAGGCGACAAGGAGGAGTTCACGGAGGCTCCTCCGCCCAAGGTGAACCCGTGGACCCGGAAAGTGACGGCGGTGACTGTGGTCAGCGTGAACGGACAGGCAGGTTCGTACCCCCCTCCATGCTGATCAAGCGGCTGTCAATGTTAGTGTGTGTGCGCGCGTGTGTGTGTGCTCAGGTGCGGTCACACCCTAACGATCTGGTTGGCTTTTTAAGTCACTCAGCAAAAACTAAACCAAAAAAATAACTAATAACCCTTGAAGTATCTTTATGTTTGAACTCTGTTAAACTAAACATATTTTGTGGGTTTGGGTGATTAACTGCATAAAATGCGGTAAAAAGCTTAATGATTGGCTGTTGCTTTTGAGGCTACAGTTGATCTTTTAAATGTCCCTCAGGCCATTGCATGCTCCAAGTTTGGTGCAAACGTCCCCCTACTTTCCCCCCCACAAAGTGAGGGTTTTATTTGGAGTTTGGTCAGGTTGCAGATGAAGTTGCAACATCACCTCTCCTGCTGCTCACACTCCCTCTGCTTACCAAATATTTAAACCGCTAATTTAATTCTGTTTACCTTCTACTTTGTGGGGGGCCTTTAGCTCAAAAATGCTGCTTACAGCCACGTCAGACATGAAGAGACACCCGCCCATGTCACACATTGCATAATTTTTGTTAAAAAACCCCCAAAACCCTCGACCCTGGCAGGCTGGTTAGCAGCCTAACCAGCTAACAAAGCAGACGGAGTCCCCTTTGGCCTAGTCAGACGCGAAGCCCTTTAGCCAGTTTAGCTTAAATGCGACCACGTTGTTTTGCAGTCCTAACAACACGCCATCTTCTCACTTCTTCTGGCATGACTTCAAATCGCGATCTAACGCGAAACGTCTGCTCATTTATTCGCTAAAAACGAGCAGATTTGTTATGAGACATCACGTGTTCCCTCCACGTGTTCCCCGAGAGAGAGGCATGGCTGCGGCTAGCTAGCCAGCTAGCTGGCGATCAGAGCCGCCGGTCCGCACCGGTTTCTGAGTCGGGGACCTTTTTGTCGTGGTCCAGCGTGGAACTGTGCGGGTGTTTGTTGGTCATCCAGCCGGTTGTCATGTCTTGTGTTTGTTGTCAAAGCAAATCTTCTCGCTAGTTTTGCGTTCACCTTGCTAGCTAACATTAGCTTGTAAGCTAGCACGCCTTTGCAGGTCATCCTTCTAAAATTTTAACATTTTTGTCAATAAACGAATAGGATATTCCCTTTTACATCCAAGTGACTACACGTTTAATCCAAAACGTGTTTTCTCAGGCGCTGTATGTTCCAGAAGAGGTCATTTAGTGTTGTAACTGAGCTGTCAGTTGTCTGGACTACCTTCTTTGTGCCAGGTGGACATCTGGCAGGGACAAAAACGTGCTTTCCCAGACTTTGGAGTTCAATTTGGACTCAGGATTGGGTTGAAATTGCTCCAGACGCTGTCACATTCAGCAGTGGAACCCAGCAGGGAATCCATGACTGAAGTAGCCACAGCAACAGGCCTGTTCTGTGCTGCACTCAAATACAAACGTTATTTAAATGAAGTTGTTTTTCCAAGCCTGTACTTCCATCAAACCAACACAAGTTCTGCTTTTACAAATCTGGTGTGAGAACTTAAGTATATTTTAGAAAAAGTAAATGTCATTGCTTGTAGATTATGAAATGTATCTTGCTGAAAAATCTTCTGTAAAGTCTCACTCTGATCATCTTTTGATCTATTTCAAACGCATTCCAAGTGGTTTAAAAATGGTAACTATGCCCCCACAAAACTCGCTTTCTGGAACATAGTCTCTGCAGAGCAGCAATAGCTCATTAGGAATTTGCTTCTGAGAAGAGGGCGGGGCTTGTGGTGCGGCTTAATCCCACCCCTACTTCCCATCATCCGTTTACACACTCTCCTGCTAGCTAACAGCCTCTCACAACCTCAACCTAGCATGCAAGACATACATGGATCTGATTGTCAAAGTAGATGGATTTGCAATGGAGCGAAGCAGGGTTCTATGGCATGCCGATTTTAGCTTCACAGCTAAAAGCTTTTCCGATCAGCATTTTTTTTTGTCTGCTCCTGACTCACAATGATTTGAAAGAAGACCTATTTAGAAATGTCCTCCATCATCAGAAAAATGCCACAAGAACATTTTAAAAACATCATTTTCATCGCAATGAGTCACTTTTGTAAGGATCATGCAGTTGTGCTATATGACATTTGCCAAATCTTCTCTGCCGCGCTCTGCCATTTACTCGTTTGGTAAAATGGAAGATTGACGTTTGAATAAACTGTTAAGTGTTCCAGTCAGTGAACTGTGGGCTCAGCAGGGTAATCTGTGCTTTTTCTCTAGTTTGGCAGTGCAATTCTGTTGGTGACTTTGGCAAAAACAGCACACACAGGTGTTTAGTGATCAGTATTGTTGGCGAGCCATCCCAACAACTCCACATACAAATTTTTTAGTCTCTCATAAATCTTTGGTCCGAGAGGCAAACGTTGTTGTCTCTGAGGTTGAAGTTCATTATGGACTGTAGAGATTCCGGACTGTCTGTGGTTGCAGGATCTTATCTGGACGTCTCTGCATTAAGACTGGATCCGCTAATGCAATCTCACGTCTAGTTTGTCCTGTAAGGGAGGGTTCGACCCTTTTTATGCTGCCTCCACCCAAAGATGTGGCTCTCTCTATATATATATGTTCAGGGCTGCCCAACCCTGGTCCTTTCGGTTGTCTCCCTGCACTTCTTGCTGCTGATTACTTGGATCAGGTGTGTTCAGTCAATCAGAATGAGGAGAGGCCTGAGTCAGCGAATAAGCAGAGAACAGCTGTGGTGCAGGCATGGTGGAAGATCTCTAGAGCCAGGGTTGAGCAGCCCTGCTCCACATGTTCAAGTTCTGCTGTAGCCCTTGTTGCTTATCTTAGAAATACATGTTGCTTACACATCTATTTAGAAGGAAAATACAGTTGTTTGCCAAGAAGCATTGCAGAATAATATACTAAACACAATTTTCCAAATCTTTTATGCCACATTTAGTGATAAATTTAACTCGTGTTAGGTTGCGAGTCATCAGACGTTGGTGTCAGAACATTTCTGTCCAGTATTCTTGTTTTTGTAGTTTCCGTTGGAGTGAAGTGGGCGGAAAGCTTTGCTCTAATCCAGGAGGTGCGTCTATGTGAACATAGACTGAGGTATAACCAATAGAGGGTATCTCAAATGATGAGATAATTAAGTTTTTTTTAGATGTATTACTAGTTTGGACTTAGTATTTGCAGAAGGCATGTTAAAATTCCAATTTTTTTCCCCAGAATATCAAGCTTTAAAATGACCTTCACTGCCCCCTTGTCTTTTTTTTTATCTAGCATTTGATTTGAGCATGGTTTTCAACATTTACATAAAGTTATGAACTCTACTACTGTTAGTTTTGATTCCTACATTAACATTAGAAGCAGGAGGGTGAGTGTCAGAGTAGATGAAGAAGTTTGATATATCTGACGGAATGGCTTCATCTGCCACCACGTTGTCATTTTTTTTGCCTTAACTGACTCTTTTTTTTTAAATTTCTACGTTAAACATCACTTACAAAACCAGACGGATTCACGTTTCCTGGTGCAGGGAAATTGATTCATGTCTAAGCATGAAGGGCTGAAATCGGCTCACGTGCTTCAGAAACGTTCAAGACCCACTTTAATGAACATTGGGCTTTCACATGTTCCTGTTCCAGTTTTCTCATGATGGAGGACATATATAAAGAAAATTAAGTTTAAAATTGCATTTGTGAGTATTTCTTTATTCAAATTGCTGTGAATCAGGAGTACACAAAAAAAAAATCAGTTTGGAAATAATCATATTTGTAACAGAAAATATGCTGGTTGGGCCAAAATCTCCCTGCTCATAGGTCTCAGCAACATGGAGGGGAAGGGGGGCGGGGTTGCTCCGTGCCAACAGTCCCACACACAGCTCAGAGGATAATTTCTAATGAACTACTGCCGCTCTGCAGAAACAATGTCCTAGAAAACTACAGATTTTTTGATAACACAGAGAAAACTTTGAAAATGACTCGAAAGATGATTGGAATTCGATGCAGCTTCTTGCTTTTTAGGGATGTTAAACCAACAGACAGTTATTAACTCTGACAGATGACTATATTAAAGTTTAAGCGACACAAATAAACTCGAAGGTTTCACTTCCAGAAACTAAAATAAGAGCTGAAAACAGTATTTAGTCATAGTTAAAAGACCACTGCAACAGCTTTTAAAATAAATCAAAAGATGATCAGAGTGTGTGTTCAAGGCTGACATGACCCCTTATTTTGGTTTATGTAGTGAAGACCCTCCATGACCTCAGAGTTCAGATCACACGACAGGCCTGCCCGTTGTGTTTTTTTTTTTTTTTTTACTTGTGCTATCAAACGTTTTTTCCTGTCCTACATGATAAACTGGTCTTTAAAACAGTGATTCTAAGCCACGTGGTCTTGGACATGTTCTGGCCCTCGATTTAGTTGCAAGACACACAGAAGGGCTGAAAAGTATTTAATTTCAGGTTTATTTTGAAAAATGACTAGGAATGTCAACGTGTGTTTGGACACGCTACAGGATCTCAGTCAGGATAAATGACAGCAACAGTGCAGCTGGTTGTCTTCTTTGACTTAAAACAAAAGTACAGAACCGTATGAAAGGAACACGCATCAAATCTTTTCAATGTTTTGCTCCTGAAATGTGTTTAAACCGATTTTTTTTTTTTTACTTTAAAACATAAACTAAAGGAATTTTTAGATGCCAGTTCACTGAGTTTGGCGTTTCTTTCTGATCAAGCGTCAGCAAACAGTGATAAGCCTTTTTTTTCCAGTAAGTTTGAGTGAGGGGCTGTAAATGCCAATTGCTTAACTCTTAATATGTAACTAAATGTCAGATGAGATGTCCAGACGTCAGGAGGAAGACCGCGTCTGTTCTGGACGCTCACAGAAACCGAGGAGGTATAGATGACTTACAGCTCTATGAACTGCTAGTTCTGCTTCCAGCTCCTGTTCCTGGTGCCTGGTGTTTGGCAGACAAAAGGTGTTTAGAGGCTGACTTTCAGGGTTTCTTTGAGGGAAATGAAATGCTTTAGCGGCTCACAAAGATGTAACCGAGTTAATGGCGTTACCGGTGCCTGGAGGGAATTCCAAGCAGAAAGTAGCTGCTTTGGTTGTGTTGCGACAGCACCTTCTGAAGTACAAGCAAAAATGTGCAGACTCCAAACACACGGCCAATCTGTTTCAGTAATATTGGTCCATTTGACGCTTTTTAAATTAGGTTTAGAGGTCCTGTTGCTATAGAAATGTATTGTGCCTCCTTTCGGTGAGGTGTGTGGCCGTTGATTTAGACTTTTAAGGGATTCGAACATCCTTCACGGTGGAATAGTCTTCAACAGTTGAGATGAGCTCTCTATCCTTATAACGACTTTACATGTTTGAGTATTCATTCATTCAACCTTACTTCAATTTGTCAACGGTCTTAGAACTTTTTCAGAAACGGTTAAAAGCTGCTAGCTCTAGTTTTTGTGCAACATTTCTGTTAAAGATGAGAATAAAGTTGGAGCTCGATGGTCCTAGCCGTCAAGCGGCTCCAACCTGCCTGTTTTTTCTGCTCCAACTCGATTTCACAGATTTGTTGTTATCAGGTTTGTGGAAAGTCCGATAAAGAGTTGATGAATCAGATGAAAACGTGGTGTGCAGACAGATACCGGGATAGACCGACACGAAACCTCAACTTCACATCCAAGTCTGTGACCCTGCTGACCTCAGGGAGACCTGAAGGTTGTGCCACAAAGATGCAGTTTGTCACCAGACGTGGTTGTTTATTTAATTCTTAAATTTTTTTTATTTTTAATTTAAGTCCTCTGATAAAAATCTTCTTGAAAACCCACATGTTCATCAGGTCCTTCAAAAACCAGCAAAGATGGAAAAAGAAAAAATATACAAAAATGCTTTTTTAAGTGGATGATTCTGAAAGAAAAGTTTTGGAGCGAATGACTTTTAGAAAGCAAAAAAGCAAAAAGTCTGCGTCAATGAACAAAGTTTCACACTTTAAACAAAAATCTAAAAAAAAATGTAACTACTAGAGCTGGGAGATTAATTTGAATCAGTGGCTTATGTTGGAAAAATGTATATTTTATAGTTTGTTTGCTTGACAAGTTTTAACCCTTAAAGCCAGAAATGTTGCCGGCAACACCTAGATAACACATGGTCTTTGACGTACTGTAATTCTTGGACTGTCTCCGCCGTCGATGTAAATCAGCTGAACATGGAGGAAAAACAGCGGCCTTTCATATCGGCTTTGCGTCAAGACATTATTACTAATGTCAAGTGTTGCAAATTGGTGCCAAGCCACTTTTCTCCACATCAGAATCGGCTGATTTATGTCCATCCATAAAAAATCGAGAAATTACAGTACGTCAAAGAGCGTGTTATTTGACAACATCTCCGGTGTTGAAGGTTTACTCGGACCATACCATTCCTTCAACAAGGGGGTTGCTTGCTCACCAGGCTTTTCTAAAAATAGCAGAGGTGGAAAGCATCAATTTACATTTACTCACATAACTGTTAAGAAGTTGATTTTTCTTAATTTACCTTGTTTTAACCGTAATAAAGTTGTATTTGTTTCTCTGTACCAATTTAATGTAAAGATTTACTTTGTTACATATGAAATTTACTTCTCACTTACTCCTATGATGTTTTTTGGGGATAATAAGCGGCCATTTTTATTTGTGAGACAAAATCAAGTTTTTTTTCAACCCTTAAATTTAGGCATTGCATAAAAAATCTCCAAATATGGTAACGGATTTGCACAAACATCAGTGGATTTTTTTTACAAATTAGGAAATCTTGGCTTTGTGTTTGTTTTTTCCATGTGGGTGTAGATTGGATGACCTTTAGGGTGTGACATTTTGAAGGTACTTGGCTATCTTACAGCAGTTTTTTCTGCAGTTCATAGAAATAGGAGTGACGCCTCTCATGTCTCACATTTGTCCCAGTCTGTGGATTTTATCTTGTTGCTCCTTCAGCCATGCTTAAGAGCTGAGTGTGTTTTTTGTAGGCGGTGTTTTATGAAACCCAACAGAGAACATGCTGTTTGAACCATGAGTGGGATGCAAACATATTGCAGAAATATTCAACAGGCAAAAGCCAGACTAATCCTGCCGTCTTGCCGTTCACCACCTCCTTTGTAAGTCATCACCTCTGCTCTGATGCGCTTTTCTGGATAGACGTGCAGAAAAGGGCCAGGTATCAAGGTTTCAAACGTGTCTGATACTTTCTCCATCCCTAGCTCCTCTGCCAAGATGCTACACCCACCGTCAGCTGTTTGGCATGTCTACGGTAACTCAAGTTCTTTTTTATCAGTCTGGATGTTGTGTCTGGACCTGGTGATAATGGAGCGACCCTTGGTGGGGATTCGGGTGGGGACCGTTTGTCTAATGTGGCCAGTCTGGTGTTTTCCTCCTGAGACTCGCAGTTAATCTGGGTTTAGTTTGGAGGGAGAAACAATACATTTGGAAAATGAGCTTTAAATAGCTTCAACTCTTTGAAATTGATGGATTTTTTTGTTTCTCATTGACAGTGACCGTAAGTCAGAGGTTGCATTTTTGAAGTCATGTCTTTTGGCTTCATCTCAATTCGATTTGTTTATGTTTTCTTATGTTAGAGACATTAATTCTCTTGAATTTTCACTAAATTAATTCAATTCTTGGTTTGTTTCCAATCGGACTACGCTCTGAGCTTTTCTCCGTCTGAAAAGGCTCCGTGCTCAGAGACCAGTGGAGCAGCGATGATGCACAGGAACTCATTAAAATGTATATTGATGAATGCAGGCTCAGTCATTTTGATTTACTTTTATTTTCAAGCACGAAATAAAAATGTTAAACACGATAAACGGAAGTGATAATAAAGTGCTCATAAAAGGAGCGGGTAGAAGAAATTCCCACTCTCAGTCTTACAATATTTTATACATAAATTCATACTTAGTAAACGTATAGTAATTATTCACTTAAGCACAAAATAATTAAAGAAAGAAGAAAAATACATCATGAAGTCATGATGTTCGTGCATTTTCCCATTTGGCTTCTTGTTTGTTGATCAGATTTTTCTCATTATTCTTATTTGTTTCATACATATAAATACATAACGCATTTCATAGTAATTTTCCCGCTATTGTGACCCCCTAGACTTCCCGGTCTTGCAAACTTTGCAGAAATGACCCTTTCATTCGTTTTTGAGTGTTTTGATGCTTTCTTTTGTTTCTTTTGCTCGTCATTCTTAATAGCTGATAACAAACCAAATGTAAAAAAAAAAATCACGTGTTCAGAGAAAAATCCAATATTATAATTGCACACATTTAGAAGCCAGAAAAAAAAAAAGTCAGAAGGAAGTAATGTGTTCAATCTATAGGAAAATTGAGGTCAATTATTCCCCTTCAGTTTTCTTGGACCTGCGGACAGGAGTTGATTTTGAGCTCTGGTGCAGAGAAAAGCCAAACATCAGAGGTGGATGAGGTTTTTTGTTGTTCTGGGAGTCACAAAGTTCATGTACTAAGCTATGTTCTATTGTTCTCACTGGCATGAATAGTTGTGGTTCAGGCTGGTGCAACCAAATAAGATCAGAATCAAGAAGTTTAAAGATAGACTTGATGTTTCATAGGTCAGCACAAGTATCTGCTCAGTGACTTATCTAACATGCAACAAGCAGCAGGAGGGGATTTCTGGAGAGCACTGCAGGGGTTTGTGTGGAGCTAACCAGTTCAACATCAGGGCTTGGAGGTATCAAGTAACGGTTAAGATCCGCTTAGATTCCACTTGCCATTTGACCTGTGTGTGGTTAATAAGCTGGTAATGCGTCTGGCATACCCGTGTGTGTGGTGTATGCGCGCTTTCTGAGCTTTCGCCCTGGCAAGGTGATGTCACCACCCGATCATGTGACACTGTGCCAGGTCTTTGACGTGTGGGTGAGGAAGCAGGCGGGCGCTCGGCCGTTTCCTCCA
Source organism: Adrianichthys oophorus (assembly GCA_036245035.1). Lineage (NCBI taxonomy): Eukaryota > Metazoa > Chordata > Actinopteri > Beloniformes > Adrianichthyidae > Adrianichthys > Adrianichthys oophorus. The sequence goes on along the minus strand of BSAI01000201.1, from coordinate 21,593,602 downwards.
TATTTGGTTGTTGCAGAAAGGTTTCCCTCTGCTGTCGTCATGCGGGCATGCATGGAGGACCACCAGGCTGCCTGCAGATAACCGGCTTCCCTCTGATTTAACGTTATTAGAGAGGTTCAGCGGTTCTAAGAGGATTTTTATCCTAGATCAATAAACCCTGTCAAAGGTTTAACCCTTTAGTGTTTGTCTGGAAATACGTCCAGCCATTATTTTCCATCGGCGACACTCTTATAAAGATGTTGTGCTGCGTTTCCTCATAACACTTCTCACAAGAACACAGGAAAAACCGCAGACTGACACTCGCATCAATTATCTAAATCTGGCCTCTGTTATTAAACAGCACGTGTGGGTCGGGGGGGGGTATCGCAATCCACACAACAACAACAAAAGTCCCCACATCTGTTGAGGACTGGGTTGATTTTTCGATTTCATGAGTGGATCTATTGCCGCAGAGCAACGTGGCACACGGTTTATTTATAGGCTTCTCCAGTGATGCACTGTGGGATCGGGAGCAGGTGGCTTCTGCAGCACCCATGAGAATTTCTGTGGTCCTCCCATTAGGTGTGGAAAAAATGAGTGGTTTTCAAAATAAGATTAGAACAAGTCTTAAATTATGTTAAAGGAGTTTCAGTTGGTTGCAGCTGCTGGTTTATTCTAGTAAATCATCATAAATATATATTTTTTAATCAAGGCTGGAAAAAGATTTTTTCTAACCCTACTTCATACTAAAGGAGGCAATCAAAAAGGCAATTTTACTTTCAATTTTAAAAGCCATGAAATAATGTTTGGAACACAAATGCTGTACAACATGCCTCCAAAGAAATTTTAACCTAAAAAAATATTAAACCTAATCTGAGAATAATTAAAATGAAATTTAAATGTCTACAGTGTTTAATGAAACCATTGTTCTTAATGCAATAAATAAATTCATTTTTGTATTGATTTGCTACTTTAAATTCTTAATTTTATTTACAAAAAAAACTAATTTACCAAAAAAATTACTGGAATGGAAGGAGAGTAACACGATACAGTCACTACACTGGTTGTTCTTCGTACATTAAAGCGCTATACTATCATTTTTTTCAACAGGATCTGGAGCTTGATAGTTGACTGTGTGACAACACCATATGAAACCTTTCTTTGTTGATAAATTCAACAAACAGCAGTACTTGCTTACAGTTCTGGTCTGCCACAATTATCAGTTATTTTTTTCCAGATTAAGGTTGTAAAAAAATTCTTGAACATGAAGATGTGTACAAAATGGATAAGAACGTACGTAAAAATGAAAAAGTACATTTCAGAATTCATTCATTCAAAATTAATTTACGATTTAAATAAAGTTTTCTTTTTTTATGTGGAATAGATGTTGATAAAAACCTGGAAGTCCTTCCTACAGGTGTTCTGACTTTCCTGGATCATAGGGATTACGCTCCTAAAGTAACTTTGTGAAAGGTGAAATCCACAAAGTAGGGTTATAGGTGTTTAAGGCTGTAAAATTTCTCACTTTGCAGTTTATATGCTGTTCTTAGAAAGATTTTCAAATTTTCTCACTTTTCTCTCATGGATTAAAGTCTCAAAATTCAAACCCTTGTAGAAAAAAGGTGCAGTATGCTAGAATAATAATAAAAAAAATCTGCTTGTAATCTAAATGCAGCATGCTTAGTGCATTTTGTACAGGAGACACAGCCAAGAGGAGGCAGGAAAAAAGCATGTAAAACTGCACTGAAAAAAAAATCTTCGAAACATTGAGGCCGCGATATCTGAACAGCGATATAGCGAGGCAACTGTACTTCTGTCTTCATGGAAAAAGTACAGAAACACTGGGGTACCAAACCGTTCTTGAGCTTTTGTTGAACAGCTTTGTGCAGCTAAAAGTTGCGTGGTGTTTAAAAAATGGCAAGAAAAAAGACAACGTGACCTCAAGTTTGTTGCATTTAAAATGGAAATGGTGCTTTAAACTGAAAGAACATAAAAATTTCACATTTTGAGACACCTGTGAAGCTGTTATCACATTTTTTCCTTAACTGCCTTCTAGTTTCCATTGTTCTATAGTGTTTCTATTATTTCAATGTACAGTTATGCAAAGTGTCCACAAAAGTTGATATTATGGCATAGATTTGAATATCTGCTGTGAAAATATTGATAAAGGTCATAACACAATGACCATTTGCATTGAAGTTCATTTAGCTGACAGCCTCTAACAGTGTAAGCCAAAACAAAGTTGAGAACTTTAGTTCTGTTCTTCAAACAGCTCTGCATCTGATATCTGAACATCTCAAATACTGAATAACCAGTTGAAAGGGCTGCTGTTTTCAATGACCTTTTTGATGGAAGTTTGATACAGGAATGATACATTTGCTTGGACGGTCTCAACACAGGCAGTTTTTTCCTTAAGTTTGATGTTTTTGGGATCCTAACTGAGCTTCACGAACTCTGTTGCATGAATGAATTGCCGCTCTGTTCCACCCCCATGTATTCAAACAAAAACGGCAAAGTGAAATAAAGGAGCTGCAGCAGCAGAGCCAAGCCAGTAAGTTAGGCTTATGGTTAATGTGACCTGGCAGGGGTTGGTTGTGGTTTATGTTAATGGAAACCTCTGGCTTTCTGAAGTGCACACAGCAGGCTGCAAGCTGCCTGACAAAGCTGTGAGGATAGATGCAGTGAACAATCACAGAGCAATACTGAAAAGAAGCAAAGAAATGAAAGAGACTGGAGATAAGCGCAGAGTGACGAAGCATTTCTGAGTGAGAAGGCTGCACTGGCGGCTAAACTCAGCTGATGATTAGAGAAAAACACTTTATGCTGAAAGCTCATAGGGTTTAACATGTGATCAAGTAAGGCTGAGTGATATTGAATTTTTTTCACTATATAGTTTTTTTTTCATATCAGGCGATAACAATATAACTCTCTCTCTATATATATCACTATAAAAACCAAATAACTGTTTGTCAAATTTGCACACTAATTCATAAGAGAATTGTGTTATCAGCAGCAGGTTGTTTAGATTTAAATATTTATTTCCTAATATACTTTAAACATAGCAGATGCACTGGAGGAACATGATGTTACAGTTTTTTTAGATAATCAAGAAAAGTCATAAATATTACAAACCAAACTGAAGCAAAAGTTTTCAAGTTTAAAAAGAGAACATAAATCAAACAGAACACTAAACTGCTTGATCAGTTCCATTTAAGCACAAAGCATAAAATCCACAAATAAATTCAAATGTTTTCAAGTTTGACAGAAAAAACATAAAAATTGACAAACATTTTTGTCAACATCCAGAGAATAAGCTAGGAACTAAAAGCAAATTCTCAGAATTTCTTCTGGTAATATAGACTGTTGCTGCTGTGCAGGACGTAACTGTTGTTTTTGCTGGAGAATTATTGTTTATTTCAGCCTGAGATTGAGCATGCTTGGGTAGCACTGCTTCAGCTGATAAAAAGGTTGGTGGGATTTGCACTTTTGGAAGGAACAAGGCTTCTGCACAATTTGCAGTGCACGTTGCTCTGAACTCTGTAAGTCATTATTGACATCAAAGCTGCAACTTTAAGGAGGCGGGAGGTTTGAGCACAACATCTGACAGGTCACAGTTTTAACACACTCTAACGCTATAAAGACTCTGCTAAAACGCAGTGGATTTAATTCTGTTATTTAGATAATACCGTTTTTATTTTTTGTCATCTGAATTAATCTTATATTTATTCGCCACATCTTAAAGGCTGGTCCGTAAAAATACTGTCCGACTTTAAACCGGCCCGTGATTACATGTATGCATCACAACATAATTAGCATCATAGCATCAGTGTCTAACAGCAGTGCTGTCTCCAAATAAACACTTATCAATCTGTCTTGCTGCTGTAGGACTTGCAGCTTTATCCTCCAGTTCAGTTTGGATTCTGTTATGAATCGCCGCATGTTCCACTGCTTCATCAGCCAAAACGATACACAAGTGAAGTGATCGCGGGGTGGAGCGTGTCTCGTGTGCGGACGGTAGAGGAATCAAAAGAAATTCACCAAAAGAAGAGCAAATAAACATAACTGAGTTTATGCAAACATTTACTCCTCATGTGGTGACCAACCCTCTAACTTTTACTCACTGAAGGAGAGAAAATGCTCAAAAATGGCGAGTATTAAATTCGGACTTACAAAATAAGTCTATTGCAACAGGCTGTTTCTTCTATCGAATAAACATTTTATAGCAATAACATTGGTTATTGTTTTATTGCCCAGCCCATATGATCAAGCCCTATGTTAAGCTAAAATGTCGACGTTTGTGAACCTTTTGGGACCGGTTTAGAAAGCAAAAACTTTAAGATTTTTTGTGGGGTCAAACTGAGTTTATTCTTAACTGCTTTCTTGTTTTACTTTGTTCTGATTAGATGAAATTTCAATTTTTGGACTGATTTTTTTTTTTCTTTTTAAATATGAAAACTGTCTAGTTTGTGTTTACCTGCATTTGTTTCTGAATTGTTTCGTAGCTAGCTTCTAGCGTTTATCCTACATTCAGTGACTGTTGTCATGGCAGGTTTGTTGGTTTCTAAAACAAAAACAGAACCAATATAGTTCTCATAAGCTAGCGCTCATACGGTCAAGTTTTTTCCTTTTTACGGCGGTATTCCTCTTAGCTCTTTCAAACGACACTAAATTCCTGTTAAATACGATGTACCAGAAGTAAAGAAATAAAAAGACGAGCTGCTTGATGACCTCCATTGTTGTTGCTTTTCTAGTCATCGCATTACAGTGACGCATACACGCTAGCAGTCTACACCACACACGCACCATGAAAACAAAACGCTCAATGGAAGCGAGGCTTAACTGAGTGGAAATGCTCGCCAGAATTAACTGATCTATACTGAACAACTCCTTACCGGACTGGACCGCTCAGTGGAAATGAGGCTTGTGGTGAAGCATGAATTTGCAGAATTGACAACGATGGTAGTGAAACCTATAGGCCGGATTTCTTTGGGATTTCTTGCACCCGAGTCGAGGTATTTCATTTGTTTGGGAGAAAGACTATTTATTTGATTGTTGAGTTTGTCGTCTGCTACAAAAGTTCTTTAAAATACTTGATATTCAAAAGCTGGTTTTCATACATGATTTGGGGTGGTGTTTTCATTTGTGTTAGAGAAAAACCTGTGCCCACAACATGCCTAAAGAGTCAGGGCAACGGTTGCCTTGACTCTTTAGGCATGTTGTGGGACCTGAAGGCACCTTCTGATCTTTTCCGATACCCACTGAACACAGAGGATCCCTGTGGACAGCTGGTAAATACAGACGAGCTTGTGGTGGGGGATTTAAAGCACACGGCTCAGCTGATCAGAAGAACTCGGCTGAGCTTCACAAACCTGCTGTTTGTCATCAAACAACACCGGATTGTCCACTTTCTGCACAGACTTGCGGACTATAAAATCTAATTTCCACTTGAGGTTTCAGGAATTGCTCTGGTTCAGTTCTGGGGATTTTTATTAGCTACCGGTTCCTTGACTTCAATGCAGTTCAATGTTTTTTTGTTGCTTTGTGTTGCCCTCTTTCTGTTTCATGTCCACTTTGATTTACACGAGTAAAGCTTTTGCAGAAATAGTTTCTGTCTCAAAAAGGATAAACTTGCAGCTGTAAGATGTAGGCCGCTTTTCAAAGTGCTGGGTCATGGTGACTCGTCAGAAAGAGACCATTTCATCAGCTGTCCCACATCCTGGGATTGTAGTTTGGATAATTCAGCTGTCTAATGATGATTAGGCACATTGGTGTGCAGACTAGTGCATTTAGGTAACCATGGTTCTTGCACAGTAGGCCGCAACAAGACATTCTTGAGAGTATTATTGTTGACAAACTAAGCAGATAAAAGGGATTGCGGCTTGTGGACTTTTCTAATTTAGCCAAAGGTTTTTGCTCTCTGCTGAAAAAAGCTGGCAGGTAAATAATAGTTTAGGTTAGTTTAGCATGAATGAATACATGAGAGTAAAGTTTGACTTAAAAAAATTGGAACTGCAGATGATCAAACTATCAATAAGGCATTTAGCTGGCCTCTTATACATTTGGCCACATAAAACGGATAACTGGAAGTAATCAGATAAATGTACCAACTATGGAATCTGATTATTAGATAATCCAGATCCCTTTGGTTTATTTTGGGCAGAACTACATGGGTAGATGGCGACGTAACTTTTAAACTTCCTGTTACTTTTAAAACATTAGCTTTGCTTATGAGGGAACTAATATATATGCAAAATAGAGAATGCACTTTGGCTGTTCTCTGTTTGCACTTCACAAGATACACAGCGTAGTTTTCTTTGCCGCTCTGGTTCTTACATCTTGCTTGTGTGACTTCTGTTTCTGCGTTTTTGTTTTCTCTTGCGCAAAGGTAAAACTATGGTTGAATCCGAATACGGCTTCTCCCTATCCCTCCAAGTAAAACGATATTGAGAAAAAATAGTGTCTTCAAATTTGGGCGTTACTACCTCTCGACGACGTCATCAATAGTCGCCGGTCATCTACAAACTGACAAACTGAACGCATTCTGTGCGGGAAACTCGGCACGGAAGAGATTGACAATGGTCCACAGCCAATCTGGATGCAGAACACACTGTTTTAAAAAATCAGCAAGACCATGAAAGGTAAACCGCAATATCCCAAGGGACATCTGTACCTCATAATCACAAAAGTGCTGTTGTCCAATAAGACAGCGATCCTGCTTTTAAAAAGAATTGATAATTTAAGAAATCAGATCAGTATCTGGTATTTAGGCTCATTCATCCAATTCGTAATTCTATTATCTGTCAAAGCTGTTTTTTTCATATTTTTTACACAAATGATCTGTTTTGTTTGTCTCTAACAGAAAGATATGTAAATATATTATTTAAAATCATTTTTTTTTATTTTAATCAAAAGCTATGCAATTTTCATCATCGCCAAATATTGGTTGACAGTTTCCAATGCATCATTGTGTCTTAAAGCAGAAGTTAAACTGAAATGTAAACATGTGAATTTATCTCACCACCAAGTAGAGTTTAAATTCTGCTTTTGAGAGTTTGTTTTATTCCCTATGTCTCTTAACTGGGAGAAACGGTTTTAACTTTCATTTTGGTTTGTTTAAATAGCAGGAAATCACAATTTATATTGTCATTCGTGTTTATATGATGTTTACGTTTTGTTTTGTCTACATTAAGCTTTTTAACTGACAAATGTTCACAGTTTTGTGGCTCTAATTTTGGTATTTGCAGGAAGAATCAACTGTTAAAATTTTAAATGGTATTAAATTGTAATAATTTAACAGTAAAACAAGAATAAATTCTATGCATTTACATCCTAACCAACACTCATGATATTGAAATAGTTTTGTCAGCTTTGGGACTGCAGGGCAGAATGACGATGTCATGTTTACGTCTGTTTATCACATCTCCTTCTCTTAAGGAAAAGTGGGTTTTCCACTGACGGTCTGTTCTCGGGTCCAAGAGTTCACTGGTTTTGAAAATTTGTTGTGTAAAGACTGTTGCGGCTCCCAAGTCCTGCTTTAACACAAGCTGAACAGATTGTTGGAAATTAGTGAGCTTTTCCAACCTCTGCGTGACTTGAGGTCACGAGAAAGAACCTACAAATGTAAGCCTGGCTGAAACGGCCTCCCATGATTGGATGACGCTGTGTTTTCTGTGCTGGTTGGCATTTTCTTACCCCAGTTGTCTTCAGAATGCGTCAGAATCTGCTTATGACTGTGTTAGAGGCACAAAGCACAACAGCCAACATTCATTCAGGAAAATGTAATATATCTGATGTTTATGATTTAAACCACTCCAAGCCTTACATTCAGTGAGAAGCAGCATGAATGGTTGGAAGGAGGACTGAAGGTGATTTTGGAGTCTGACTTTCATGGGACTTGGTAAAAAAGTTCATTTTTTCTACTATCAAGTTTTTAGAAACTCTGTAAAAAGAAAAGGGGTGAGTCTTAAACTTTTGTGTCTGCAATTCTCTTAAAAAGTAAATTTTGCTGCTTTTTTTATTTCTCTCCTCATGTTAACGTTGGAGATGGTTTTTCTTAAGATACTGATTGATTTATTTGAAACTCTTTCTATTTGACATATGAAGGGAAAAATGGGAAGTGTTGAAATTTTTCTGTTTGAAAGGTAATGACATCACTGCTTTATTGGTAAGACAAACAAGCGTGACATACATTTCCCTTCTAAAGCTGAATATTTATCCATAGATAACATGTGCTCCAACGTTATATCATCTAGTGTAAAACAGGATAACAAGCCCCTAGAGGTTACGTTGTGAATTACACCTGTGTTTAATTTGTTAATTAGTTCTTCTGAACTTCACAGCAGCAGATTGTAGTTCAGCGACCTGATGGATCAGAGTGACGTGTTTAATGTTTTGAAAAAAGGCCGTTGTCGTGGCGATGAGCGGTGAAATACGCGTTTACTTCCATGTGTTAGAAAATGGAGCTGCATCGACTGTCATGTAAATGAAGCATTTTATCCACATTCAATATAAAGTTTACTGCTTAAGGGAACTATCCTGGCAAGGATTGCAAAGCGTAGGACTTTCCATTATTCCTTCTCTCGTTGCTTTGGCCCGCCCTCGTAATTCCTGGCCAATGACTGAAGAGATCTTTAGTCAGGTGGTTTTGTTTACAATTTTTGGTTCGAAACAGCAAAGCTGCCAGCTTGTTGTTGTTGGTTTAACGATGTCCTGCAGCGAATGTCCCTAAGCTCTCCTGTCCAGAAGGAGCGTAAGCAGATGACCTCTTTAGTGTAAACCATGAGCTGCTTTCACTCCTGACATCTGCAGGTCCTCCACACCTGAAACCGCAAGAGAACTCAACACTGCCCCCAAATTTGAATTCTCAATCTGCACTCCAAAGTGTAATGTAAACACAAATTAAAGGAAGATGTGGAAGTTCTTTGTCTATATGGCTCGCCTGAACCAAGGCCTGCACTGAATGTGGTTTTAAACCAGTCTTTTGTTTTACATTTCAGTGTTTTGTTTTGTGTGTTTGAGCAGAAGTTCCTTTAAAATCCACGACTTTGTTTATTTTATTTGTGAGTGTGTTGAAACCGTCTTCATTCGTGTTCCCTCAGAGTCGAGTGGCCCCGCCAAAGTGGTGCGAGCAGGGAATCCACCCAAAGCCAGACGGGGAGGAAAGGTATAATTTTCTGTTTGTGTGCCTGCTGTGGAGAATCACAGATCTTCTCAAAGATTGTAAAATGATTAGAAGATCCTAGGTTTTGTTTGTTTGTTGATTTTACAATCATACTTTTGATCTTTAAGGAAATAAAAATGTTCCTAAACACAAACAAATAAAATAAACAGTTCTAATTGTTTCTAAAACAATCTCTGTCATGGATTATTTTTTCTTGTTGAAGCTAAAAGATGCTAAATAAAAAAAAAACAAAAAAAACCAATGATTTCCTGTCAACGTTTTTGAAGATGAGTTAGCATCTTTTTGTGACTTCTGCTGCTTTAAATGAGCCAACATGTTTCTCAAACAGAGCTTTAGAGTCACATAATTAACGCCTGTCTCACTGTGGCGTTACAAACACGTGCCCACTTTTCTTCTGCTGCTTGTACAGCTTGCAGAGCAAGATTGCGCAGAGTGAGTTGATCAAGATAATTCAGGATATAATGAAAAGCGGTCGTGGATGTGCTCTCCTAAAAGCATCAAACAGAGAAAAGAGGTCGTCTCGCTCAAAGCGACTAATTCACTGAACTTTCATTGTCTTTTTGTGGAATAATAAATACATTTGAGAACAATTTGAATCTCTTAATTCCACTTTATAGGTTTGCATAAAAGTGCACAGATTTTTTTTTTTGCACAAAAATAGGATTTTTGTTTAGTTTAGATAGAAAACGTGTCAGCATAAAAAAGGCTAAAAGAGTTCTTTTTTTTTCTCCATCAAATATAAACATTTAGCTGTGAGTGTCGCTGCAAAAGCCCCTTTAGCTGCTTTTTGCAGCTCTCTGCAAATGTTTGTGAGAAAGAGCTGGTGGCTGTTTTACATGCAGTAAACCCCGGTTTTCCTGCAGATTGAGGATGAATCACTGCTTACACGCCGTTTTAAAACCTATTTTATCCCATAAAGCACAGTTTTCCCCTGTTTTTTTTCTCAGGTTGGAGATTTTGGTGACACCAATAGCTGGCCGACTCCTGGAGAGATTGCAACGAAAGACATGCAGGTGTGTTTTCCTGCTGGCGTTGAACTCTATGCTTGATCTTCATGTGTTCACACTGTTGTTTTGAGACTGAGATTGTCTGGTTTTGTATTTCAGCCTGATAGTTGCATTTTTATCACCTGCTCTATTTTATTTAGAGAAATGTGATTTAAAAAACATTTCAATTAAAGTATATAAAAAAAATAAGGCGACCTTTATTTTGAAATTGTACTTAACACAGGTGTTATGTGGAGTTTTTGTAGCACATTTTTTTCAAAGATTTGCTGATCAAACTTTTAAAATAAAAGGTGGAGCCAGTTGAGACAACTGTATTGTGATATTGGGCTAAAAAAATAAAATTGAATTGAATTCTGCAGAAAATTCTGGATCCACATTAAAATCTGCTATCAGCGGGTAAAAATGTCAAGAAAACTCAAATTACTTTTATTTTTTTTAGCTTTTTCAAGTGGTGGTTGAAGAGTAGGGAACCAACCAGTATTGTCACAGTCAGACGGGTGCATTTATTGTGCATTTAAGAAGAAGCAGAGAAAAGTTTTAGCTTTCTTCCCACTCACAATGTGACATCTATTGCTCATGGCATTTTATTTATTTATCTATTTATTTTTGCTATTTGCAGAGTTGTTAAAGTGGACAATCAGACTTGGAATTTACTTATTTATTTAGATGAATCAGTTTCAATTTGTTCAGACAGATTAAATTGAATATTTTGACCTCGACTTTTAGGACTTATTAATATCTGTATTGATAAATTCCTTAAAAAATAGTTTAAACATTTTATTGGTGCTTTAAAGGCAAAATTAAATAATTAATTAATCCTATCAATGCCGTGAATCAAATCTTTTCTAATTTAAATTATTAAACACATCAGTCCTCTGTTCAGACTTTGTTAATGTTCTGATGCTATGACGAGAACTTTAAAACTCCAGATTTATTTAATTTATTTTTTAGGCAGATCAGCTCGGTTGTTTTAAGAGTTTTCTGAAGGTTTTTCAGTATACGACGTTTGAAACGGTCACATGGTTCAAAGTAAACGCCATCAGAGCGCCTGTTTAGTGATTTTTAAAAATATATATTTTTATCCATTTTTCGGCCTTTTATCCATCCAGTCGAGCCTCAGTTACTGCTCAGCTCAGGACACTTCCTGGGATACAGCAGCAGCCGGTTAACTCTGAGCCACTTTCTATTTCTGCTCTCTACACTGTAACCTGGCATTGAACCTGCAGCCCCCTCCCTTCAGAGTTCCCCCCATTTTAGGCAGCCAGGTCTGCGCGTACTAGAACATTCATCAGCGCCAGAATGTGGGTCATTGCATGAGCACCAGGAATAACCCGCGGTTCTGAGGGTGGAGGTCTAAGGTAGGAGGGGTGTGGAAGTTGTAGCTGAGGCCTGGGAGAGGATATCCTTTTAGGGATCCCCCACCGTTTAAAAAAAAAAAAAAGGAAAAAAAAACCTGCTGGATTCGTGCTGCTATTTTTAGGGCTGCTGGAGTGCGATGTCCATCACCTAACATGTAAAACCATAAATCACTCTCTTGGCTCCAGTAATGACTCCAGGAAATGGAAACTGAAACTTGATAAAGGAGGTTTAAAATGCAGTGCTTAGTCTCCTTCACTGTAGACCAAAGAGTTTATGCAACAGCTTTGACTTTTTATGAATTTTACCCTTCTTGCCCCCAATTCACACCAAAGCAGCAGCAGCTTGTCATCATGCATGAGTGGACTGCTTTCTGTTAAATCGGCAATTCACAGCTATGCCGTCGTCGTGCCGCGACTCAGGACTCTGTAAAGTTTAGTCTATTTTTCCACAGGAAACAGGCTTAACATGGCAAAAGAGACTTCCGCTAAACTTTCAAAGTAGAAGTACCAAAAAACATTTTGTCAAGAACAACTTCTCTAGGTGTAGTAACATAGATGAAGACGAGGAGACGTTTATGGACATACACACATGTTGTTACACAAAAAAAGTGACGCCAACTTCAGTTTTAAGGGGGCAGTGGATAATTACAACAAAATCAATGTTATCAACTGTTACCATAACAGGTATTTTCAAAATAAAAAAACTTCATTAGCAGCATTCCTGTAACATTAGAGAGTCGGTTGCATACCCAGAGTGTTTGGTGTTTGTTGTGAAGATGGAAAGCGTTGTTTCAAAAAGCTTTTCAGATGGAGCTTTTGGGTTTAAATGTTCCTTTTACAGTTTGTTGATTGTTTTTTCCATGTTTGTGTTAAAAGTAAAAAATAATGGATGCTAGTTTTGAACGGCTAGTTTTAAATAACAAAAAAAACTGGGTTGTGTCAGGAAAAGCATCCGGCATCAACCCAAATGTGCGCCTCCCTGAAGCTGCTGAGGGGATATGCCGAAAGGTGAACATTAACGGTGTTTACGTAAAATAAGTGAGATGAGGTTAACAGTCTTGTTTGAAAAAAAGATCAGAAAAGTTCTATCTTATGAAAATTGTGGGATTTTGTCTTTGCTTATAATGTCTGGGTTGCTGCTTTTAATCCACTCTTGCCCGTCTCTGCTTTTGCGCTCGAACCGTTTGTGTTCAAAATACAAACATCCATCTATAACTCAGTGCCTGACGAAAGCAGGAAAGGTTCCTCTTCTCAGCTATCCCTGGACAACACATCACATACCTGCACCTGAGCTGTCTGACAGCACTTTTTCTTTGTTTGTCCATTTTTGCAGCAGATGCAAAAGCATCTGTTTGGTTTTTGTCCAGTTTTTTTGTTTAGTGGCCCGGCTTCTGGGTGTTGAAACAATTTGCCTTTAATCTAAACTTCTGACAACAGAATGGATCAATTCAAACCATGAATCTGAGAAGGTTTTCTATCAGAAATACACAAGCATTGTCATTTATGTATGTGATTTGTGCGCTCGAGACTGTGAAGAACAAGTCTGCGTAGCAATGAAACTGCTCATCCTTTTCCTCATACAGTAAGAATGTCTGTTTGTGTGTCTGTGTGTGCGTGCGGTCCATTTCATTGTCCTCTCTAAACTGCTCTTCCCTCCCTCTGTTTAGATGGAGGCAGAGACACGGACCGTGTCCTGCCCGCCGACTGTCAGGCAGGTCAGAGACTCATGGAGAATCAGTGTAAGTCCAACCTGATGGAACCTCCAGCCTGCTGACATTCAGCCACAAAGTGGTGTTCATATTGCCAAAAAATGGCGACTGAATTGACTTTATTTGGTTGAAGCTGGCAGTAAACAATTTTCTACAGGTGATGTCACACTCACTCGGTCCATATTTCTTATACAGTCAATGGTTCCAACTGACCAAAAGGCATAAGCTTCTTCAGCTTCATTTAGTTTAAATTGAAAAGAAAAGTTGTTGTTAACCGCCCTGCCAGAGCATGCTAAAGATACCGCCACTAGTTTCATTTTTATGCTAACCAAATGTTGAGCTTTTGAATCTGCTCCTGATTTAAGAGCAAAAAAACAAAATACAAATAAAACGAGGAAAGTAAAATCACAAAGAAAACAGTTTTCATCTCGCTCATCTCCTGACTTGACTAATATTTGTCTTTTCCTTCATTTCTTCACCTCCTTTGCTCACCACCTCTTTACCCATAAGGCATTTTTCATTCCTTTCATTACCTTTTTTTTTTTTTTGCTCTGTTGTGGCTCACTTTCACCAGTTGGTCCATTAATAGTGGTGCTGGTTGTTAAAATAGTCAGGCATTTTTTTGGTACAAGTATAACATTTGGCATGGATCTACGTTAGGATCCCCTCTTTCAGAAAAGCATGTTAGCTACGAGAAAATTAAAGATTTTAAAATGTATAGAATAACATTTTCAAATATCTATATGTAATTTACATATAGTAATGTTCTTTAGGTAACCCTCCAGTTTAAATCTGCATTTTGTTCACAAACAGCCCATATTGTTGAGACTGGAGCAAATGGACTTTGACATTTTTTTTAACAAATGGTTGCAGTTTTTTTATTTTTCCCATGGCTAATGTGCTTCTCTGAAACGGGAGATTCTAAAGTACATCCATGCCACATTTGGTGCTTGTACCACAGAATGTTTCTGAAATGTCAACAACCTCTATGAACAGTCCATCTGCATTCACACTGTGGTAAATCACAACAGGGTTCATTTGCAAGAGATCCTCTTTTCAGTTTGACCAGAATTGCGTGACAATTCATTTTTAGTGTCAGTTCAATGACAATAATTGTGATTTGTGATACATCCATCTATCTTTCCAACTTCTAGTGGTATAAACTTCCTGCTTTATCTACAGGAAGGCTTTTAAGTCACACAAATGTACAAACCCTTGGTGTTAACACAGAAAAGTCACATTTCTCCAGAGGTTCTGTTTGTCACAGAAATGTGGAGTCTTTCTCCATTGGCCCTGAGATAAGAGTATCAGACCAAAAGCTAACGTCCTCTGCAGGACAAAAAGCCACAACCTGGTAACATGAATCCAAACACTTGTCTCATCTGTTCCTCACAGTGATACCAAGTGTGAGGATAGAACTTGTAATTGCATAATGATTCCTTCATGCGACTTCTTGCAACCTAATTTACATTTGAGTTGGAAATTGTTAAAAGGGCAAGCAATTAAACGGAAAGGCCAGACGTGTCATTACACATTAGCCTAACTATTGTTAAGAAGCAATCGGTTGAAAGAAACAACAAACATCTGACAGAAGCTACAAACAGTCTTGGTTGTACTTTTGAAATGTTTCCCTAACCTGCGACATTTTTTATATTTAAGAACAGTGTTTTAAAATATTTAAAACCTTAATTTAAGCCTGGCATGTTATAAACTTCTTCTGTAACAATAAAAGTTTAGTTTTCGGCGTTTTAACAGCATGATTGGAGTGGTTCAAATCTTCTAGGAAGGAAAGTTTTGTGTGTTTCTTCGTTCAGTGTTTAAGCCATGAAACCCATTTCCATCTCACATCTAAAATAATAGGTCAATGTTCTAATCCTGTTTTATGAAACTAAATCAAATATTAATGGAAAGGAACAGTATATGAAGTTTCTCAAAATTATCACATGTTAAATAGTTTTATAGTGAAGATTGTAACTATTGCAGCTTGTTTTGGCACCATTTGCGTATTTTCCAATGATGGAAGGTAATCATAAACTCAATTTTGAAAACTCTTTTCTGACTGGTGTTTTGGATCCCTCGATCAGCGAAATGTATCCATGATCCTGGAAACATAGCGTTCTGCTTGTTTCCAAACCTCTTTGTTCTACTTTATCCTGATATCAGGATCAATCTAACCTTATATCATCTGATCCTGCAGTGAGGATGTCCTCCATGGATATCCAAATCACACTGAGGATCTAAACTTTCTTTGAAATGTCCTGTTATTCTGTTCTTCATCTAAGCAGAGCTCCCTATGATCAAAGCAAAACGTCTGTCCCACAGCATTATGCTCCCACCACCGTGTTTCACTGTGGAATGTGGGTTTGGGCATTCTAGCCTTTACACCAAAAACAGACAGTTCCTTTCTGCACTCAACACCAAAACTATGTCCAAAATCTCTCATTACACCCCATCACCTAAAGACTAGCTACCCAGGAAAATCTACCCAATTAGGACAGATGCTCTCTACTTTTTATTTTTCTTTAAGGCCAACTATGATGTCACTCATTTGCCGAAGTAAAAACCGAATAAATATGAGCGTTTTACGACGTCTGTTTATGAATCCACTGTGTTCGGATGATAAAAACTGCTTTTGCTTTTTTTTTTTTTTGATGAATGATGCACTGACCTGATAGCACTTTAAAGTTTTCTTTGTACGTGTGACAATGACAAAAAAGTATCTATCTTTAAATTGTTGATTCAGACGCCCCAAAAACGCCCTATGTAGTGCGCTAACCAGGGAGTTGTGAGGGAGTGGTAGCCCTAAAGTCGGACCGTCACTGCCTTTCCTTTAGGCATCATGCAGATATATACTGATATATCATACCGATATATTTTTCTACAAAAATGTGCACTTTTGATGTCTGTCAAAGAAATGTGTATAAAGTGTGAAGTGAGGGGTTTTACAGCCTTAAAACGGCTAGAATCATGGTAACAAATGACTACCTCAAAGATTTCACCTGCTGTAGGTTATTTTTAGAACTCCCATGATAAAACGAAGGACCACTTTACTGCAGTTTACAGCTGTTCTAGATCCAGAGAAAAGCTGGAAAGTAGATATAATCCTTGATGACATCACTTCCCCCCACAAGAAGAGTCTCTTATTTGCACAAAAAGAAAAACCACACTGCTCATCCGTGAGTCCGTATCATAGGTGGGTAAATTCAGGAAGTTTTCCATCATTTCATGGGAAGCTTTAACTGATAGTAAAGCTGTCTGGAGCGAGGAGCTTTGCAGATGTGTGTGTTACTGATAGCTGAGGAGAGGCGGTGCTCTGTTCCATTTGAATGAACGTGGGTATCGCTTCTGCGGCCAAAGATAACTGGCAAAGCCGACTGGTGTGTGTGCGTGCGCCTCGCCCGTTACTGTCGCCTCAGCCTGAGATGAGACAGTCTGACACTGCAGTCAAATGTCATGAGGGGATTTAACACAAGACGCTGTTAACCTTATGCAAAGCTGTCTTGGTGAAATAACCAACTAAAACTAACCTTTCAACTCGGTGATGTAAATGATATAACATGTGTTTTAATATCTTTAATTCTAGGTTATTATCTGCACCTTAACCTGTTCAGTCAAGTCTGGCCTGCCTGACTTGAAATGTTTCTGGTTTCTGCATCCAGACTCATGTTTTGAGTCATATTTTGGTTTCTTCCTTCATTCAGCTTCATGTCAGCCCCTTAAAATCTCAGTCAAGCTGGACCTTACTTCTGCTGACCGTATCCATGCCCCAACAAGCACGGCTCTAATGGTTGTTTTCAGGCAGTTTGGCCTTCTGTGTCACGCTGAGTCCTTCCCTGCACTTTAGTGCGCTCAGACAGCCGTTCACAGCTATTAATAAAAACATATTCATAAAACCTCCTTACGAAGCTGGGAAAATCATAAAAAGATAGTTTACCTGTTGGGAATGAATAGGATAAATTAAAGTTTTTCTGTCTGGAAAATGCTGAAATTAACCATTAAGATAATTAAATCAAATTAGAATAAAAAAAAACTAGAGAGGGTGTGAGGAGTTATGATCTCTATGTTTCCAAATGACAAAAACCTTTAGGTTTGATGCTAAAACTGATGGAAGTTTACGTTTTATAAAGCCTTTTATGGATTTGTATCAATAAAAACATTCCATTAACTTTATTAGTCTGAAAAGGAGGAATTTGAACACAAAGCATGTATGGTTGCAGAACATTTCAGTAAAATGATCCTTGTTACTCTTTATAAAGGTAAGCAAAGTGCTTTTTTTTTTAATAGCATCAGTTTAATCATGTGTAAATTGAATAGTAGGCTTCCTGTCAGAGTCCAGCTCGTTGAAGCCTCTGAACCACAGCTCAGTTTGAGTCACAAGAATGCTGCATGTTCTGAGTTGAAGCATTTTTCTGCAATCATCTTTCTGCTGAACTAACCTGAGAGCATTTACTTTGTTTTACAGAAACTCACAAAAGCTGTGACACTTGATGAAAAACTTCAGATGTTCCTGGTGTGACATTGTCACTAATAACCGCGTTTCCTCTTTAGGGTCCCAAAAAGATGAACGCCAAGAAGGATTCAAAGGAGAAGAGGGAGAGCAATGAGGAGAGCAAGGAGAACCTGAAGGCCAAGTCGGACGATTCTGGAGAGGAGAAGAACACAGACGAGTCGCAGAAGAACGGCCCGAAGAAGAAAGGTTTGGCTAGGAATTGATCTTTGCTTTTGTGGAAGGCAGCGATACCTAAAATATTATTTGCAACCAAATGCTTCATTTTAGAATAAAAAATTTGTCAAACCAATCAGTGTTTGGGGTTAAATCTGAATCAAAGTTTGTCAGTGAAAATTAACCGCTAATGCTTCACACATAAAACCGTCAGAACTGCTGACACGTCTGTTCCTCCTCACGTTTCATCTTTTAATGCAGAACATAGACGAGTTTAGATTATTTAAGACGTTAAAATAAGGAACTTGGATGAAGGAAACGGAGCTACAGCACAAATGCTGACTGTTATGTGTTTAAAGCTACAGAGACGATGGGCATGTGATGCAAGTGGTATATGGTGTTCACACTGGACAATCAGGATCCTCTTATTTTACTGTTTCCTAGCGCTTACTCCACAGTTTATCACAACAGCAAGCCAATAGAAAAGATGAGGGATTTTATAGTTTCCTTTAACCTGTTAGATCATTTTGGAGACTGCAAGCAGCAGAAGAAAAAGAATCCAAAACATAGGAAATGACGGTTCAGGCTTCTACAATATGTGATAAATTCTGATAATGCACACCTTGTTGAGCATTATCCCTTACTTGTCTGTCACCTACAGATAGAAGAGATTTGGTGCAAAATGTTAAAACGGAGCAAATCTCACGAGTCTTGCTCCCGGCTTTTTCTGTCAAAGCTTTAGTCCGACATATGAAGGACTCGGTGTCGTATAATTCAGTCTGGGCACAAATCACACTTTTTAATTTCTCCTCCGTGATCAATTTTCAAGCGGTTGGTCCTTCTGTGAATTATGAAGGATGCCATCCAAACGTCACTACCAAATCCAGGACCCTTATGGGTCAAAGTTCAACTTTTAATGTGCGTTCAATGGCCGCATGTTTTGTACATAGAGACTAAAAATTGTTTTAGAAACTTTCGTAGTGACCTGTGAATGCGATAGTTTTGACTTTTCATCCAAGTGGTCTGCAGAGAGCGATGTGAAAATAGCATTTGCACTTTACACTTGGTGGAAACACTCTGCTGTATTAAATGGCAGGGAGTGACCTTGTTAAGCAGTCTGGGAAAGTTTCTAGCTCTAATGAGACCCTGAAAATTGTTTGAAGGATTTGTCGGAAGGAATTCTACTTCTGATGTTGGCCTTCAGAAGGTGCAGCAGCTCAGACTCTCCTCAGTTTGTGACAAAAGTTTGAACAGATTCCGTTTTTGTTCAGCCTCTTGAAGCTGAGTTTATGCTCCTCTTAAATGTTCTTTCACACACAGAAGGGTTGGTAGGAGGTAGCGATCCATGCCTGATTGCAGCTCTGAATGAGCAGCCTGGCATTTTATTCTCAGCAGAAGGCTCAAACTAACATGAAGCGTCCTCGGTTTTATTTTCACTTTTCTAATTTTCACTTTCCTTTCAGGAACCTGAGCTGGTCTCCATTTCATTCAGGAAAAAAAGCAGCACTATTTCTGCTTGAATGCTTGCTATATAAACTAATTATAGATAAAATGACTCATCATTCAAACACATGTACTCTGTCTAAGGATGCCACCTGCTGACCAGCAGTGGTCCTTCAGGACATTTTGAGCTAAATTTTATTTAGAACAGAAAATCAGAATCAACAAAAGATAACTGATAACTATACTTCCAGTAGAAAGATGACAAGATGATGGTAAATGAAGACATAGCAACACCTCAATAAAAAAATATCAACTAGAAAACGCTCACAGTTCTTTCATCTAAAATGACAAGCGTGTTTCCAACAGAAAACAGGTTTTATAAATTGACTTTTTTCATTATTAAGCTTTAAATACCCAAAAACTGCCACACTTGAGATCATCATTTTAGCTGACGCGTTCCGGTATGGCTTCTCCACCATGCTAGCAGACTATCACATGACGTCATATAGTTGGAATATTTCTTTAATTCATTTAAACTTGTCCTGTCCAACAGCTGAGCAAACAGAAATGAGCTGACAGCCTCTTGTGTTAGACAGATTTTACTGTTACAATCGGGTTTAGAAATCTTCGGACACACAAGGGTGTATATTTGTACAAACCCCTCGTGTAATTTAGGCTAAACTTTATTTATATTGTTTCCGTTTGCATCCTATTTTTGTGGGAGGGGTAAATTCTGAGGGGTGTAAATTCACAAAAGACAGGGGAAAGAGGCTGGCTTAAAGAAATCGGAGGATGATCACAGGGGAGGGGGGTAGAACCATAACCATGTTTTTTGTTTCACTACTGTTTGTGCAAAGGTGAGCCGACACCTGTGTTCAGGTGAGTGTTTAATTTTCTGAGGTGGATGATGGAATGTAAAAAGCAGGGAGAGTTAGTTTTAATAGTTCTAATTTCTTTTTCATTATTTTTATTCAAATTGTCCACGATAACAGGTTTTTTTTCAGCATTTACTTCAGTAAACTTAACGTTAAACTTAACAAAAACACTCAACAGTTTTACTTTAAAAAGGAAATCCTTCACCGATGCTCTACTTAAAGATTTATTCACTTCCAGTGACGGTAACACGTTTAGTGTAGTTTATATACTTAAAATCCACTATTATTCTGGGATTTCAGAGCACTGATCACATTATTGAATTATATTTTTACTTCACTGTATTATCTTTAGAAACATCACAAATCAGTAAACCGGGACGTTACAAAAATTCATACCTGAACTTCCTAGAAGTCGTAAATATCAGAGTATTCCAAAACTGTTTTTAGACCTACACCTAAATGAAGACGTTTCTGCCTTTAATGTTATCTAAATTGCAGCCAAAGCGGATTTGTGTTTGTTTTATTCAATTAAATTCACTACATTCATTCCTAAATATTTCATTTTTAAAAAATATCTTATACATACTATATTTAAGTATAGTTGTGTTTTTTTTCCACGTTTGAGTTCATCATCTCAACGGCATTGTTCTGCAAATGCACAGAAAAACAGAAGCATGTTTTACATACAAAAACATCAGATGTTTTACTGAGCTGTTTTTTTCCATGATGGTGGTCAGAAAATTTCTTAAAAGTTTCATTTAAAGAAACAGTTCAAGATTCGATTAGTTTAACCATTTGACAAAAATTCAATTTAACAAAGTATTATTGTACAAACTAAATGCTCGCATATTTGTTTCTAATTTTTTTTCAATTTATAATCAACTCAAGGATCAATTATCTATATGACTGGAATATAATTAAGTTTTTTATATTTTAGCAAAAAGTTTTTGTTTCATTAAACGTTTTGGTGAACTGTGCGTCTCTGTCAAACAGGAAACAAGCAGAAGTGGGTTCCTCTGATGATCGAGGTGAAGTCTGAGGGTCCGAGAGAACGCTCCGCCTCCAGGAACAACAGCAGGCAGAACGAGAACCCCAGACTGCCTCCGAACGCCCGCAATGACCTACGAGGTCAGCCGCTCCCACCTGCTGGATCGCTACTGTGCTTTTGTGCGTCCAGATGGGGATGGAGGAAGTGTGAAGGAGGAAGTGTGTGGTTGTCGGTGTGATGAAGCTGCTGGTTCAGACGCCGCTGGCTTTGACCGCTTTTTAAAATATCATTCAAATGTTGAGACGGGTGGATTATTTGAAGCTTTTAGTTTGAAGGGGCTTTTGTGGCCGATATGTTCGCTGAAGGGCAGTCGCTCACTTTTCTGCAGACTGGCACAGTCAGAAGTACGAACGGGAGTGGCACGACGACCACGACGAGGTGTCCAGCGTGAAGAGCGAGGGGGCGCCGTTTCGGGGTGGGTTCAGAGGTCGTGGACGAGGAAGAGGAAGAGGCCGGGGCCGAGGAAGAGGAGGAGGCAGAGGTAATTATTTTCTTCATCCTCTCTGCTGATCAGACTCAAATCTCTCCCAGCTTTCAGCAAACAAGACACCGCGGCGCCGGGCTCTTGCCTCCAACAGCTGACACATACCATGTGACTAACACTAAAAAAGTTAGTTCTAAAAAAGTAACCTGCAACAAGTGAAATCTGTGGAGTAGGATTAAAGATAGGGATGTAACGATTCATTTTAACCACAATTTGATTCACACTATTAATTGCGGTTGACGATGTGAGTCTTAGTGGATTTTGGTTCATTTTGATCGATCTGGTTCTCTGAGCTACATGTGTTGTTTGCGGTGATTCCCTTTGTTTTTACGTTAAAGTAAAATAAACCTACTGTGTCCAAATGGTACTTTCTAGTATACATTTGATTTATTTCATTTTGAAACGATTTTTTAATGGTAAAGGTCGATTCAATTAACAACTTGCCTCAGACAGATCGATCTGGTGGGATCGTCGGGACATTAATCGATTCATCAATTAAGTTGATTCATCGTTACACCCCTAATTATAGATATTTTAAGGCTGTAAAACTGCACACAACACACTTTACACTTTTCTCAGACAGACATGAACATTTTCAGTCTTTTCTCTCTTGCTTAAACTCTCAAAGCTCAAACCTTCATAGAAAAAAAAAGTCCAGTGTATAGAATGAAAACAAAGATCTGCTCACAAATGAAGACTTCTAAAGAAGCTGAGCGCTACTGTACAGGAGGCACAACATGGTGGAGATTGGTTGACGGTAGTCTGCAGCCAATCAGAACGCAGAATGCAATGTGCTGTTTAAAAAAAGGGGGGAAAAAAAACATACAAAGACGCACTAAAAAAATGCGCCTCCATTGAGCTTTCTGACCTGCAGGTTTGATGCAGAAATGATGAGCTTCCATGTCTCTTCTCTGATTGAACATCTTGTGAAGAAAACCATGCGCAGCTCTGATCTGCAGCTCGCCGCTCTGGCGTTTTTTTTTTCCGGACATATTTGTGAGCATGTGGAATAAAAACACAACTGTGATCCGGTTTACGAGTCTTAGCCTAAAGTCAGATTTAAAGCTTCTACTAAACAATATTCTCTTTAGTTTTTTCCTCCCAGTGACATCTGGAAGCCTAAAAGTGAAAGAGAAAGTATCATTTGGAGGCGGAGCTAAAAGCGACTCATCAGCATTTGCGTCTAGAACAGCTGAGCAGGAAAACCCTTCAGTCCAGAGCTGCTTTTCTTGACATTCGTTTGCTTTGGGAGAAATATTTTTGTTCCTCATTCTGCTCCCTCGCGTTTTACACTCCTTCCTTCCTTCAGTGACGGGTTTCCACAGGACCACTTCTCAGTTCTGCCCTCACTTGGGTGTTTTCTGGATAATCTTTTTTCTTGTTGACATGGAAGTAAAAGTCGGCCGATCAGGTGATGGCAAAAATATTCTGCAGCAACAATTTTCACTTTTAGTTGTGCTTATTTTGTAATCTCTGATAGAAACTCGTCTTATTTCAGCTTTAAGCAGAAAAACGTCACCAAACGTTCAGATTTGATTGTCTTAAGTTAAAACCTTTTTTTCTTTGACTTGTCAAAGTCCTTAAACTACAGCTGAACAGTTTATTATACGAGAATCTTTGTTTTTTAGCTTTTATTGTTGTTTTAATGCTTTATTTCTGTTATTTATTTGTTTATGGTGATGAACCAAAGGAGTCATTATTTTTAAGGGGCAAATTATTGCGCTATTGGCAAATAATGAATGAGATTTTAAGGCTTCTTTGTCTGAGTGTTACTTCATGTCCATTCATGACTGATAATGCACACCTTAGAGGGCTTTATCCTGCCTATACGATGGTTATTTACCAAAAAAATATGTTTTTAGAACTTCAACACTGTCACATTTTTAAGTTTATACCTTTTTTTTTTACAAAAAACAGACCACTGAGAACGCAGTGCGTCATGTTGTCATGGTAACCTGGTGCTTTTTAATTTTTTTTGTTTTCCTAATTGTTCAAAATTGAAAAAAAATACCCCATGGCGGGGTGAAAGTTTGAAGTCTGATATTTTTAAATATAAAATTAAAAATAAAATATAATGAAATAAAAAACTTCATAAAGATGCTTTTTTAGTGGTATTTTGATCTTTTCCTGCACCATAATATCACAAGTTTCAATAAAAAAAACCTCAAATTGTGCTTTTTAAAAACCATTTTAGGTTAAAAATAATTAATTAAAATAGATTAATTACAAGTTGGGATTAATCAATTGCCCAAAAAATTTGACAGCACCAATTATTGTAAAATAAACATTTTATGTTTACATGAAAATGACAGAATTCAGCCTTTAAGAGTCAAAAATAGTACATCTCTAAATGTTTACTAAATATTTTATTTTTTGGTCAAAAATTTGGTGTTGTCCTAAGCTTGTGAAGTGAAATGAACACAAATCCACAGTTATTGTTTTTTCTGTTAACGTGGTTCTCTGTTCTCGTCTCCTGAAGGTCACTACGACTACCACTACACCTACAAATCCTACGACGTGAAGGACGGCTCCTACAGCCAGAAGTTCGGCAACACCGTCACGTACTACTACGACAACATGAGCAGCGCCGAGCTGTACTCTGTGGACCAGGACCTGCTGAAGGACTACATCAAGAGACAGATGTGAGTCCGGCATCACCGGAGAAGGAGGAGGAGCTGCAGAAGTGATGTGCTCCTCGTGTCTCTTCTCTGATTAAACATGAGCAGATTTTGGCTCTGATCTGAGGCGTGAAGCAGGTTTTGTCATGAAGCAAAAGGTCAAAGTAAACCTGTGGACAGCCCCTCGTTTTTCTCTGTTTAATTTTTAAATAACGAGGTTTCTGTTTCCACAAACAGCAGTTTCCCAACCAGAATCAGTCTTTAGATCCTGGTTCCTCTCATTCTCCACCACAGGAACTGTGTTTAGGCATTGAAAATTATGACTGGTTTTTATTTATTTTTATTTTTTGGGTTGATCTCTTCTTTCCTCTGCAGAGAGTACTACTTCAGCCTGGAGAACCTGGAGCGGGACTTCTTCCTGAGGAGAAAGATGGATCAGGAGGGCTTCCTGCCCATCAGCCTCATCGCCAGCTTCCACCGAGTGCAGGCCCTGACCACAGACCTCAGCCTCATCCTGGAGGTGAGCAGGAGCAGGGCAGTTGTTCTGGACAGAAAGGTCTTCTATGGGCTGGTTGTTGCAGGTTTATGGAGCTCAAATGTGCAGTTTGGCGTGTCTCTTTTGCCGTTGGCACTGAAATAAGTGAATGCAGTCTCATGTTGGTGAATTTTTATTATTTGAATGATGCAAAAAAGTGATTGAAACATCTGAACAGGAGAGGAAAGATTGAGGAATCCCACATTTTTAACAACAAAATTCCTTGTAGTCCCCAAAATAACTTTGTTTTTTAAAAATTAAGAAGCACTTTTGATTAATTAAATGTTTTTACTCTGTAAAACTTCAGTTAATTTGAGTTCAGGTTTTTCCTTCAGATTTTTAAACAAATGAAATCTTTTTTTCCTAAAATGTCTCATTTGTTATTGTGGAAAAAAAATGATAGTTTTCCTTTGGAAAACTTGAACCTTTTCTGTAACGCTGTGTTCACACCCAGTGAAAGTCGCGCTTTCACACATTCTTAGACTTTATAAAATCTAAATGATCACGACAAATCTGTTTGAGAAACTTGACAAAATGTCATGTTTTTATGACATATTATTCACAATCCAAGGTCAAAACGGCTGAAAAGAAAACTGATGTCTCAGCATTTTAGCAACATTTAAACGCATCATTTACACACAAAACTTGGAGACGTGAAGAGCCTTACATCTGATCAGTGCGTAAATGCAGTTTTGTGGGTTTGTACACGCAGGATTGGTTTAAATTGTTAGTTTTAGTTGGTGTCATTTCAAGTTGTGCGTTCATAAATTGTATTTTTTTTGGTGAGTTTTGTGCATTTTTGATATTCGAGTGCACGTGTGAATACACAACCACACGTGCACACAGTTGCGAAAAAATGTACTGTATGAGTTATGTGAAAAAAAGACTTTTGGGAACGTTCGGTTCAGGATTGGCACTAAATTGTGTTCATGGAAACACAAACGTGTGGCTTAATCAGCTGTTGAATGAAGTGAAACCTCAGACTTGGAAGCGTCTGCAGAAATGATGAGTTTTTCATGTCTCTTCTCTGATTGAACATTTGTGGGGAGAATTTTCATACCTCTGATCTGCAGACTCTGGTTCTCCAAGGACAATAGAAGTTCTTTCTGGCGTCTTTCTTGCCTGGAGTCTTTACTGATGCTTCTGTGTATGTCGTCAGGCTCTGAAGGACAGTAAGGAAGTGGAAGTGATCGATCTGAAGATACGCAGGAAGGAGGACCCGGAGAAGTGGCCTCTGCCCGGTCTGGCTTTACCCAACCACCCGCACACAGACTTCTCCCAGCTCATCAACTGTCCCGAGTTCATCCCGAGGCAGATGACGGGGGAACCGGGAGGTCGGTCTTTTCCGCCTGCCCTTCTCCGCCTGCTCCACAAGATCATCAACAGTTATTAATCTGAGGGTTTCTGCTGCAGGTTCTTCCAGAGGCTCCTCTCCAGTGCGGGTCAAACCTGACCCTGACGCCTCCAACCTCAAATCCATGCCCAAGGGTCTCTCCGCCAGTCTCCCTGACCTGGACTCCGAGTCCTGGATCGAGGTGAAAAAGAGGCCGCGACCGTCTCCTGCCAGACCCAAGGTCAGCTCAGAACCTCACATTCTCTTCATGTCTTCACACTAAGCTCACAGTTGAAGCTGCAGCGTCACAAATTTTACTCCATCCGTAACCAAACCTCCATCACATCCAGTTAGGTGTTTGTGTAATCTGCTCTCATGACTCTTCATCAATCTTCTCTCCCTCCTCTTCCTGTGACGGATGCAGGCCCCTTCGGTGCAGCAGCAGAAGGAGAAAGACGACTTGGTCCGATCCCCGGTTCCTCCGCCCAGCTCCTCGCCCTCCCGCACTACCTCAGGAAACAAGGTGAGCCGCTCACCTGCACTCGTCCTCTCTCCTTTCCCACTTTCTTTACCATTTAAAGTCTAACTTAAGTTCACGCTAAGTAAGCCACTTAAAGCTCGAGGTTTAGCTGTCACATGACCATCAAAACGCCACGCCCCTGTCTGGACGTAGTCATTTTGCTTAAAGGCTGTGCTTCATTCCTGAAGTTAAAAAGTTCTTTTTCAGTAACAGTTTTAAAAATAGTTTGCAAAGAGTTTGGAATTCCAGACAGTCTCTTGCTGAATGAAAGAAACTGAGGAACATGTTTGTTTTTGGCTCAGGACGGCGCCGAGCAGGACGAGCCGGAGGAGCTGGACTTCATGTTTGACGAAGAGATGGAGCAGATGGACGGACGCCGCAACACCTTCACCGACTGGTCAGATGAAGAGACGGACGGCGAGCTGGACGACCACGACGTCAACAAGATCCTGATCGTCACGCAGACGCCGCCCTACCTGCGGAAGCACCCGGGCGGCGACCGGACGGGACACCACACGTCGCGCGCCAAGCTGACCAGCGAGCTGGCCAAGGTCATCAACGACGGGCTCTTCTATTATGAGCAGGACCTGTGGGACGCCCCCTATGAGCCGGAGTACGCCACCATCAAGGTGAGGCAGCTTTATGGTGATAAAAAGGGGGATAAAAGCAGAGTCATGCATTGAGGCCTTCCAGCTGTTGGTCTTCTTCAGTTGCAGCTTTTTCTGGATCTAGACCCAAAGCGGAGCACAGAAGGTGCGTTTTGTCTGGTTTTTTGTTGTCACTGCTGCCCATTGTTGCATTGTTGAGCTCTGTGTGGGACCTTCACGCGCTCGCCAACACTCATCCAGCAGCCTGTGGAACACAGGCCGCTCGTTTATGAATAGACCCCAAACGCCGGGCTGCTGGGGGGAGGCAAAGATGGCTGCGGACCGATCGCCAGAGAGTCTCTGGAAAGAGATGCCGAGTGTGAGTGGCTCTGACACTGGGAGCAGCTCCTTCACGAGCTGCTGTTGTTTTCAGGACAGACGGGTTTGTGTGGAGCTGCTGTTGAGGTGATGAGGGTGAAGCGGTTCTTTAAGGCGGCTGTGTTCTGCTGCTGCCTCTCCGTCTCCAAACTGCTGCGGATGAGGTCTGCTCGCCGAGACTCTCCTGCGCCGACGAAGACTCCCGTTCCGCCGCTGCACTTCACGTCCTCCGCTCTCTTCATTCATGCTGCGCTTCTCTTTCCTGTCCTTGTTTCCAGCAAGAGGTGGAGAACTTCAAGAAGGTCCACCTGATCAGCCGGGAGCAGTTCGACTGCCTGACCCCGGAACCCCCCGTCGACCCCAACCAAGAAGTCCCCCCCGGACCCCCGCGCCCCCAACAGAGTAAGCAAACAAAACAGCAGCAGATTTTGGTTTTACTGTTTTCATTTGAAACATAATCACTAAAAACTGAAATCTTTTTTCTACCAGGAAAAAATATCTCAAAATCTTTTACCATTTTTTTTTTCAAAAGGACACATTTAGATTTTTAGTTCTTCTATTAAAAAACAGAATTAAGTATAAAACAGTGATAGAAGAAAAATAAGTAACACAAAAATGACTTGTTTGTAACATAAAAAATACAGCTAGATCCATGTACGTCTTTTTTTTGTCCGAGCTGAGTATCTCCAATATTGCTCACGGTTTTTATTGAATTGGTAATGTTAGATTTGGGTTGTGAGGGGCTAGAGTTTTTCAGTAAAGAGGGGCGGGGTCGCCCCGTGCCAACAATCCCACCCACAATTCAAATGAACTCCTGTCGTTCTGGAGAAACTATGCTCTAAAAACGGCATAACTATAAATAAGACCACTGGGAAAATTTTTAAAGTGGATTAAAAGATGATCTTAGTAGTTTTTGTATTCCAGTTATTCACTCTTACAAGTGATGGAAAAGAAGTTTAAAGTTATTATAATATAATATAGTTTTACTTCCTGACTCCCAGGAACAACTTGCTACTTGTAACTTTCTTGCTAACTTTGAAAAACAAGATACCTTTTTAAAAGTTTTAACTTTAAAAATGATAAATAGGACATTTTTAAAAGAGGAATTTCTGAAATGGGGTCAGATTTAGCAGAGCTTCTCTTCATCAGCTGCTGTGACTTGATGGTTTCCTCAGTAAACTCAGTCTCCTCGTGTTTCAGTCCCTACAGATGCTTTGGCAAACAAACTCTTCGGCGCCCCTGAACCCTCGTCGATGGCCCGCTCGCTACCCACAACCGTGCCTGACTCCCCAAACTATCGCAGCGCCCGGACGCCACGGACCCCCCGCACCCCGCACCGGAAGGACCCGACCATGACGCCTCGCTTCTACCCGGTGGTGAAGGAGAGCCGGCCCGTAGATGCCAAGGTGAGATGAGGGACGTTTGGGATTCACGTGAGATGGTTTCCTGACAGGAACTGTGTCACTTACGGTTTCGAACCTTCTCCTAGACCCCCAGGAAGAGAAAGACCAGGCACAGCTCCAACCCGCCCATGGAGTGTCATGTGGGCTGGGTGATGGACTCCAGAGAGCACCGGTCCCGCACCGCCTCCGTCAGGTGAGTTCAACTTTGATGCAGAGGAAGTGTCATGGTATGGGACTGCTGAGCAACTTTCTTTGCTTTTCGTTTTTCTACTTATAATCTAGAATTAGGAAGATTTATTAAAGAATGTTGGAAGGGAAGTTCATTTCTTACATTTTTGGTTTAGAATGAAATTACAGTGTTCCCTCGTTACATCGCGGTTTACCTTTCGAGGTCTCACTGTTTTGCTGGTTTTTGTACTCATTGTTCTCCTCTTCCTCTCAGCTCCAACGCCAGCCCGTCAGAGGGCACCCCCGTCATGGGCAACATTGGCTGCACGCCGCAGTCCCTTCCTAAGTTCCAGCACCCATCGCATGAGCTGCTGAAGGAGAACGGCTTCACGCAACACGTCTACCACAAATACCGCCGGCGCTGCCTGAACGGTAGGTTTCTCTGGAAGCAGGTGGTGTTCAGTTCTTCCTCTGAAGAATCCTGACCCCGTTCCTTCTGCCTTCTCCCCACCGACCACAGAACGGAAGCGACTTGGAATCGGCCAGTCGCAGGAAATGAACACGCTCTTCCGCTTCTGGTCGTTCTTCCTGAGAGATCACTTCAACAGGAAGATGTACGAGGAGTTCAGACAGTTGGCGCTGGAGGACGGGAAAGAAGGTTACAGGTGGGCGTCTGATCTCCTCATCGCTTCTAATTAGGGTTGTGACGATTCATTTTAACGATTTGATTCAAATCAAAACTTGTGGTTTACAATACAGTTCAGTCGATCCTGGTTTATTTTGTTTATGAAACGCATTATTAGAGCATTATACCTTGATCTGGGTGAATACTCTATTCTGATTGGCTGCAGGCTGTGGATTAAAAAGTGATGATGCACACCTAAAAAAGAAGTTCCGGTCACAAATAAATAAAATGTTCTACATCACTAAATGCCAGTTGGTAACTCAAGCAACTGAACTGATGCCTTTGTTTAACTTCGCGTGTTTAGCATACGACTTTCCTTCCAGTTTGGTTTGGGCGATGTAGCCGTTACCATGACAACATGTTATGCTTTTTGTGAAAAAGCAATTTTAAACTTAAAAAAACCCCCCCAAGACTAACGCTACAGTCACATATACAACTGCCAAAGCTTAGCCACTGTCGCCTGATTTTTTTTTTTTTTCTTCCAACGTTCCTCTAACTTCCTCCCCCCTTCTCCTTTTCTGTCTGGTCCAACAAAAAAAGGATACCAACACAAATAAAGTTTAGCAAAAATGACAAAGGGGGTTTATACAAATATACACCTCGTGTGTCCAACCATTTATAACCCCCGATTGTAACAGTAAAACCTGTCCAACGCGAAGCTCTCGGCTCATATTTGCTCCATTTGCTCAGCTGTTGGACAGGACAAGTTAAACAAATAAAGCCAGCCATTCTGCACCACTGGTCATTCGCAACTAGGCACATATTATAATCTTGTCATTTAAACATTTTTAGAAAGTATGTCTCCGAAGAAAGCACAATGTTCTGTCTTCTTTGTATTCTTCTTGGCATCACATTGTCAATACGCAGATCTGAGTCAGTGGACTGCCACCACGCGACCTCCAAATGAGCCCATGTGGTCTCTGACCGATGTCAAAAAAACCGTCCGCTCATCATTTGATTTTAGCATTTTCTTAAATTCTCTGCAGCCGCCGCTTGGTGTGTAAAAAAAAATTGCAACTGTCGCCTCCCAATTAGAAATGCTGCCGCACCACCACCTGCAGAATTTGCCAAAACGCGCATTTTGGCCGCTATTTTTGGGATATGTGACGGTAGTGTAAAGTACTATAAATTGATTACAAACTTATTTATTTTGTAAGTGACCATGACATCATTATGTTGAAAGTTTTCTATTCATTCAAAAAGATTTATTAGTAAAAAGGAACACTCACATTCATTTAGGCCTTTGGCTCCACTGACGAACAAAGAACCAGTTGCAGCAGCCAGAGGATGAGCAGGAAAAAACACCAACAGTCTCAGATCTCCATCTCAGAGGATATGATCACCAGAGCAGCAAGAGGTTTGATGGAGAGAGGGCACTGATAAGAAAAACTCCTATTATAAACCTTTATAAAAGTGCCCAATGAGGTGTGCTTTGTCAGAAATTAGCGGACGACGCAGAAGATAACGCACACCTCAATCTAAATGGTATTTTCCAATTCGATATAATCGATTTATTTCATTTTAGAACACTTTTATAATGGTGGAGGTCAATTCCATTAACTGTTGCCTCAGACATATCGCTCTGGTTGGATCGTAGGAACAGAAATCAAATAGCTGTTTCACCCCAATTCTAATCCAAAACCACAAAACTGTTCACGTTTCTCTAAAAAGAATTCAGATCTGTGGTTCTGATGCCGTCTGAGCTGAGCGGCTCTAACCGTTGGTCCCTGGTTTGACTCCGTGCTTCATAAGGATGTTTGTGCTGCAGGTATGGTTTGGAGTGCTTGTTCAGGTACTTCAGCTACGGACTGGAGAAGAAGTTCAGGCCGGACATCTTTAAGGACTTCCAGGAGGAGACCATCAAAGACTACGAGGCTGGTGAGGAAGACATTTGCCGCATGGGGTGCAGCTCCAAGATGGTGTTCGCCCACAAAGGGGCGAGAACCTCTCAACCTTTGTCTGCTTTGTCACTTCAGGGCAGCTTTATGGGCTGGAGAAGTTCTGGGCGTTCCTCAAATACGCCAAAACAAAGACCTTGGAGATTGAGCCCAAACTGCAGGAGCACCTGAAGAAGTTCAAACGTCTGGAGGATTTCAGGATTGATGTAGGTGGAAGGAAAGGAAGTGAGGTGGGTGTTGTTTGAGCCAGAGGCGGGGTTTGTTCATCTAAACCGCTTCTTTCTGGTTCCAGCCGCCGATGGAGGACGGAGGCCGCCGAAGACACCCGTCCAGTGGCGAGGGCCGACGCAGACACCCTTCCCAGTCCTCCAGCCGGCCCCACAGCCAGGCGGGGGCTCACGGCCCCGCCTCCAAGGAGGATCCCAAGCCCAGCGGCCAGAAAGCCTCCGCCCCCCTCACCGAGCCGGACGCCAAAACGCTGAAGTAAACTAGCAGAGACTCACCGGCCTTCATGGATCAGCTCGGCCATGGCTGCGAGCCCATGGCTATTTGTGCACCACAGGAGGGGAGGGGGCTCCTCACTCACGCATGAGACCCCCGCCCGGCAGCATCGCTGATAGAAATCGTTTTTTTGGATTTTTTTTTGTTTTGCTTTTAGAACTTTTTAAATCCGACAAGATTTAAAGGATCCCAGGTTCTCTTCCAGCAGCTCAGCTCCCGCTTCCATTTTTCCCCTCCGTTTGACCCCTCCCCCCTGTCTTTGAGACCCCCTCCGCTCTGTCGTCACTGTCCTGCTGGCTAAAAGTGTTTGATTCCCCTCCCAGATGTCGGATTACAGAGTTGGAATGTGGGGAGGGGTTCCCCAACGCCCCCAGCTTTGAGGGCTCCGCCCTCCACATCAAACTGGACCAAAGTGGTGTGAAGCCAGGTGCTGTGTGTCAGGGGCTGAAAAAACACATTTCATTTATTTGGTGGACAGAGGGGAACCAGAAAAGAACCAAAAAAAAAAGACTTGTTTGAATCCCGCGTCATGATGGACAAGAAGATTGAGAGTTGCCTTATTTAATGGTTTTAGTGCTTCTAAGTCTGTACAGCATCAGTTCCCACAGCCGCCACCAGATGGTGCTCTTTCTGCCAAACTCCCCTCCTTCCTGGACTGGTCTTCCAAACAGAAGTCTGTTACGTTCCCAAAGCTCCCTCCCTGGGGCAGCTCGGGACTTTTTTTTTTTTTTTTGTGCTGATCTTCCCTAAAACCCCACCCTATCCAACGAGGAGAAAAGACATCCATCCATCATCCATCCATCCATCCGTCAGCATTGCTTTGGGGACTGGAATCATCCGTTTTAAGTACTTAAAGAGGCGGCGTGGCGATGAGCTGCTTTCATTTACAGACGTGAACACTAACGAGCAGGGTCAGGTACAGGCGCCGGCACAAATCCCAGACTGGATTCTGTGTTTTTTGTTTTTTTTTTTTTCCCCTCTGAGTCGTCCTACGCTCCGGAGAAAAGTCTTCCCGACTCCTAAACTGATGTCACATCCTGTCCTCCTCGTGTAAATGTGAATTTGACAGATGAAGAGAAAACGATCTCAGCTCCCGTTTTTTGTTTATAGATCAGATTCTATATTTGCCTTAAATGTGTACAATTTATTTTTTCTTTTTGTTTAAAATCTTTTAATGCTTTTAATTTCAGCTTGCTGTGTTACTAGTGCTGTTATGCTGGAGGCGAGGTTTGAATTCAAACATCCGGATGGGGTTTTCACTTAAAAGGGAATTCAGGGAGTCGGCGGGTCGTCAGGCTTGTGGACTTTCATGTTTAAAAAAAAAAAAAAAAGATGGTTATAGGAGAAACCCGAGCAAACATTTCCAGGCGATCAAACCCTCAACCTCCAGCTTTCTCTCAGAATGTGTGACAAGTCTGAAAATGCATAAAAGTATTTAGTTTGGGGGTTTTAAGTTTTGGAGAAAATCTTAAGTCTTAACGTCTGCATTTGCAGCTCCGAGAGCCGTTAGAAATGAAACTGTGCCTGTTCGTCTCCAGTGTTCATCCGTCGGTTACAGAGGCGGACGGTGCCGCCGGCGTCTGTGATTCTTCGGGTTCTGTCCTTCATGAAAATGCAAATGGAAGCCGCTGACAGTTGGTTTG
The DNA here is from genome assembly GCA_036245035.1 of Adrianichthys oophorus. Lineage (NCBI taxonomy): Eukaryota > Metazoa > Chordata > Actinopteri > Beloniformes > Adrianichthyidae > Adrianichthys > Adrianichthys oophorus. The sequence continues at coordinate 21,559,586 of BSAI01000201.1, read as the reverse complement.
CTGCTTCATAGGCGTCAAAGTGTTTACTGGACGGAACCGCAAGAGCTGGGAAAAAAAAAACAAAACCACCTCCTTCCTGTGAACAGTTGGACCTCTGAGCGAGCGCGGTGGACGTCTGAACGTTTGAGCCCCCCCACCCCCACCCCCCCATCAGCGCTGACTTGCTGCTACGTGTCCGCACAGACTCTGGTAGGAGCCGGACCAGAGCTGGATGTCGCTCAGATGAAACGTTAGGCTGGTTATGATGTCTGGAGATACTAATTCTAAAAGGACTAATTCCATAAAGCCATATGAATGAGAAATAACTATGAACCATCCTAGTTCATCACATGCTATTCTAGGCTTGTCATAAGGAAAACAAGACAAAAACGCGGAGAAAAGGAACAAAAAAATATATAAAATGGAAAAATGTAAAATACTTGAATGAGATCTTGTATAAAACATTTAATATTCATAATATCTGCTTTGTAGGCTGATGTGATTCACTATTAGTGTTATTTGTAATTTGTAGTAATTATGCTTTCCTTTAATAAATAAAAAAACCATAAAACGGACAAAAAACCCGAAACCTGTTCGTCGTTTGATTTTTGTCTGATCGCACAACAACAGCTGTGAAATGATGAGCAGAAATAGCACATTTTTATATTTTATTCTTCAGCGCCATTATAGAAAATATACATTCACATAAATGTTTTAATATAAACTGTTAACATTTAAGTGCTTCCACAGAGAAAAGTGAATCTGTATGTGGTCGTCTGCCTTTAAAAGGCGGTTCCTTCTGAGCGAGTAAGTAAATACATCACCAGTAAAACAGTTTTTGGTCAAATACTGTTCAAATGTTTGTTGAAATCGGGGCTGAAAAGAACCCTCTAAACTAGAGAAAAGCCAGTTTCTCAAACTGAAACAATCAAAACCTAATTAAGAGCGACTGGGAAAGCTTCAGCTCTCCTTTACATTAAGATCCTCTAAAGAGGTTTCTCGACTGTCCCTGGAGGTCAGAGGTGGTCACTGGCCCTTGGGATGTTCTGGGATGCTGTGCGTCAGCGGCGTGAGGCTGGTGAGCAGCGTGTGCCGCTCGTACTGCTTGGTCTGCCTGAATTTGGCGTCCGTGCCGTGGAGTCTGTCCAGCACGCCAAAGACCCCATAGCACTGGTTGAACCTGTAGCAGATTTCAAAATTGTTTTAAAAAAATAAAAATAAACCACAGTAGAGATGAAAATATTTCAGATTAATTTGTTTTTAATTCTGTTTCCAGACTTGTAGACTCACTTTAGGTGATGGAAGTCATGGAACTCTGGGGAGGGCAGGAAGGGCAGGTGGTAGCCACAGTGGGAGATGGTGGTGCTGACGAGAGCCACGCAGTACCACATGCAGGTGGTGGACAGGTGAGAGCCCAGGATGACCGGCCCGATCACCACAGGCAGGGTGTTGGAGATCTAAGAGGGGAAATAACCGCATTCAGACACAATCCAAACCATCGTCCGTCGACTGGATAACTCGGAGAGTGACTCACCACATGCTCCAGAGGGTGAGCGTAGATGGAGACCACGCCAATGGGAGCCGTCCACTCGTGGTGCTGCTTGTGGAAATGCTTGTAGAGGCTGGGGTGGTGGAACAACCTGAGAAATAAAGGGTCACATCTCAAGTTCTGGCTGCTACCCTGACAGATTCAAGTATGCGCAAAACTCTGCTTTTCAAAATAAAAGCCCCCTGCCTGTGTGAGTAGTAGAAGAGAATTTCCTCAATGATGGAGAAGAGGGCGAGCTCCAACAGCGCCCAGTGGAAGGTGGGGAGCTCAGGACCGCAGGGGTTTCCTCTCCAGGTCATGAAGTGGTAAACCCCCACCACCATGGTCCCCGAGATGAACACCTGGTTGAAGATAACTGTTCTCAGGGCCTGCCGCAGCTTAACCGGATCCACCTGCGGGAGGATGGACGTTAAAGACAGATGTCAGAATAAAGGCACAAATGAAATCTTAAGTTTTAGGATCCATAAGCAGCAGCTAAGAGCCAACAATGATATCAGACGGAGGATTTCTGGTTTGAAAATCTCAGGCTGATGTTTTTCCAACCTGACATTTTATCTATAACCTTTGGACTGTGGTGACATACATGGTAAACTGTCCTGTAGTGTACAGAAAGGAACCTTTGCACTTAGGAGTTTATTAAAGTTCAAGGATATTTTTTATCATCAGTGAAGTTTATGCTACATACATTTTATGGTTTGTTTCTTCTGCTTTCCTGGAGACTGAGAAACACGTGGAACTATCTGAGTTCCCAACACTGCTCTCCAGTTTGTGGGTGGTGTTAGTGCGCATGGCTTTAAAGAGGATGAAAACCAAGTGTGACTTTCTGGTGCCTCATTCAACCAAATGAAGAGAACACTTTGAGTTATAGGAAACTTAACTAAATCAGAGTGGACAGAAATCACAAGGAGTTCCACAAGGCTCCATATAGAGCCCACAGCTATGATTAGGACACGAAAAAAAATATTAATGAAGGTTCTCAGTTCTCCAGGTGGAGATTTCTGGGACATTAGTAAGTGGACTTTGTCTTGTAGAGGTGAAATGTTTTGTTCGGTTGAGCTAAGCTCAGTTATCCTCAGATTCTATACGACTTCACAACAAAGAAACTATGGTTATCTTTGCACTTCTTAAATCAACTATCATTCCAGTAATTGAGATATTCCAGTAATTGGCGCAGAAATGCAGCAGCTGAAAGGTCTGCACGGCCACAATAAATCATCTGAAGAACAAAGACCTTCAAAAAGACCTCAAACAGAGAAATTTTATTCCATTTGTTTTATTTTATACACGTTTCTAATGCTAGTAATCTGACTACTTTAGAATTAATATAATAATTACAAGTTCCTAAAAAATATAATTATAGTAAAACATGTCTCAACACTGACAATGTCCAAATATTACATAGGGAGTTCCTCATGGCTTTGTTTTGGGCTCCCTATTTTTTAAGTTTATACATGTGATAATTATAGGTGCCCCCCCCATTTTATTACAGTAAAATACAAATATTACACGGCTGTTCCTCAATTTGTAATATCTCCAATTACAAACACTGTTTTTTCTACCTTCCGTTTGCAAACCCCTTTTTTTAAAGAGCGGTTTAGTTCTTTCTGGTGTTCTGTACAAATTTAGTGGTACTGAATGTTCTGCTACTTATTTACTATTAAATATATGATGAAACTTGGGTCAACTTTATGCTGAGTTATTTTATTGACCTTTAAGGTTAATTTAAGTCATTTGACGTCAGGTTGTATGTGCTTTAGAGCAAAACTGAACTTTTTAAAAATATTTAGGAGCCTTTGGCTCCAGATGGGTTTTTCTTTTTCTTTTGCATCATCTCCAGAAAAGCAGTTGGATTAAAAACAGACGATTCTGTTTTAGGTCCAGTTTCCCAGCAAAACAAGCAAGCTGTCGTGTTGACGCAAAGGGGACCATCCTACGGGGTTAACAGCGCCTGAACTTTTAGGTATTTACTTTTCAAATGGAGCTCCAGCCTCTGGGGTTCACAAAATCAGGAAAATCTGTTTTTCTTGAATAATAAAAACGTGTTTTATGAGTGAGTGAGCTTCCTGTTTGTGCACAGTGTTCCTGTCTATAATCTCCAACAGATAACAACTAATGTGGTTAATTTTTACCAGCCTTCTTATGTGGAACGTCGTCCTTTATCTGTGCGACTGAAACCACGACAGTATTTCAAGCACAGAGGACTTCGCTCTGAGAGATCAGAACTTCCAGCTGATGTACACAAGTTGTTGATGCAACTGACTCTGACAAAAGATAAGATTTTACATTTGGAAGTGTTTAACAAAGATTTCTATTTTATCTCAAGGAAAACTCACATGTTTAAGATTTTGAACTCAAAACAAGAAAAACTATGAATTAGACTTGGAAGAATCTGAGGACCAGATCTTACCGGGTCGTTTTTGTTCATCTGGATCCGGTAGCGAGTGATGAAGGACGGTTTTCCGGTGGTGTCCACCAACAGCAGCAGACCGTTTGACACCCAGAACACCACAGTGGGGGCAAACATCGTCCCTGTGCAGGAAAAAAGTGGACATTTGTTCTTTAACGGGAACGTTTCCGTAGTGTTGGGCGATATGGCCGAAATCAACGTTTTTTTTCCCACACCAAATTCCATTTCCAATTTGAAGCAATTTTTTTCTGTTCCTTTCATGGGAAAAAGCTCCTCTATGCTTGTTGGCATTTTAATGTTCCGAGAGACTACCTTGCTCTGAACATAAAAAAAAATCCATATTTTCCCAAAATAAATCTTCTTATAAAACAAATTTGAATTAATGGACAAAATCCATTTATCACTAAGGTTTAGTTTTAAAAGCAGATGTTTTTATATTTCTCCAGAAAACTACACCTGCTGCAAATATGTGGTAAATCTACCAGAATTTCATGGCATCTGGACTTTAAATCTTATTCCCTAAAAGTCAACTTCAAGACACCTGAAGTTTGGGTTTTTACAGGTTTCAAGATGAACACATTTTTCTATTTCTAAGGAAATAAAAAGCTTCTTTCTTTGCTCTTTTTAAATGATTACAGCTGAATCCCCAGACACATTCAGTTCATCTTAGTCTCATATTGCAAAGTTGTTTTAAAACACAGTGATCCCATTCAATACATGGACTCCCCCCTGAAGCAAGGACGGAAAGTCTTTTTATTTGAGCTTCAGTCCCCGAAACATCAAGACTCTGCTGCGCCTCCTGGGAGAAAGTAATGCGTGTCCACTTTCACACTGTTTAAGCAGAGATTTAGTTACATCTTCACATTCCTGACAGATCTGTGTGAAAGTGAAAGAACTTTCCGTGTCACAGGAACATTGTCTTATTTCAGCTGACAGATGATCCCCGAGTTCCTCTGCAGAGCTAGATTGGTTAGGATTTTTGAGAAGAACAGATTTATTTCTTACCCATGTAGAACAAAGCAGCTTCATGACCCTCAAAGGCCAAGTACAGCTTAGTCCATTGGTTCTGCCAGAAGTCTCCCGACGCTCCCCAGAACTTCTGAAGGTGCCTGCAGGAGGAAAGCGATCAGGCTTCATTTATAAACTCTCTTTTCTTACATTATACTACTGTTGCTGTACATTTAAAATAAAAAAAATCTATAGAAACTTGTCCCGATCATCCATTTTAAAAGCATTTCCAATAGCATTTTGATTATGTATGCAATAAAAATAATAATAAAAAAACGTCGTTTCTAGGACATAGGTTCAGCAAAGCAGTAGCAGTTCACTAGAAATTCACGTCCGAGTTGTGGGTAGGACTGTTGGTATGGAGTAAGTCCGCCCCCATTTCCCATCATCCCTTTGTTTATGGGCTCTCCTGCTAGCTTACAGCCCTTCACACGACTAACCTAACATTATTGGTGCAACAACAATGGCGAGCAATATCAGAGATATTCAGTGGTACAGTTTTGAGCCAGGTGCCAGCTCGGACGAGGAAAACAAAGACGTTACTGGATCTAGCAGGGAGCTTCTGGTGTGCTGATTGCAGCACCTACGTCACTGCTACAAGCTCTTTTCAACCACATTTTTATCTGCTTTTTCACAACGATTTGAATACTCAGAAATGCAATTTTGAGCTTTAATTTCTTTATATGTATTAAAAATACAAAAAACACGATTGACATCAAGCTTTGTTCCACCATGTTCCACCATGCAGCTGGAACCATCTTTGCGGGTTCTCTCACATGCAAAGGAAAGCTGCATAAATCAGGAACAGAAGTTCAGACAAACAGTAAAATTCAAGTGGTGTCTTTTCCGTTTGCTGTCCTGTGACTGAACTGGTTCCACTTTGTTATGTGTAAAAGGACATGGAACCACAGAGAAGAAGGTTTGCTTTGTTCTGAAGGGCCCGTTTAGTCTTTACAGTGTTTCAGCTCTGTGGTCTCCACCACATTCTGCAAGTGACCCATCCAGACCTGCCCTTCTCAGTTTATTCCATTACAGCACCGCATCCTCCAAGTCAGCATGAATCCCAAGTTCAGCTAAGAAGAGGCTGCCTCTGCGACGCGGACATCCTACCATGTCACGGAGTTGCCAAATGCAGCCAAGAACAAGATTCCAGATCCAATGACGACGGCAGCCTTTTTCACGGAGTCCCACAGACCTCCGGAAGTTTCCTGAGCAGAGAGGAAGTGTGTGAGAAGTGCCATCTAAGGATGCTGAGCTGTCTGTTTCTAAGATACACTCGCACCGATCTTTACCTACAGAACATAACAAACCTATTACCTGTCAAAATCGGTCTCCAGGTAAAAGTTGTTTTCAGAAGCTTTCAGCTGTGAGTCTGTTGTTAGAAAACCAGGTGCAGAAATAAATGTAAAAACTAATCGGCTTCATACCGTCCCATTAGCCGTCACGCACCTAGTCGTGTGAAATTTTTGTTTTCGGCATTTGACCCATTTAACCCCGCCCACTAGGCTTTCGCCGTCACTGCCCTCAACTGTAACCGTAGCAACAAGTCACCACAAACGTAAGGACCAGACTTATGCTTCATTTAGAGCGCTTACTATCCAGGTTCTCACCTCTGTTCATGCCACGGCACGAGGAATGACCTCACCTTTACCTGTTCGACAAGAACCTATAAGGCGACACGCACAGCTGCTGTTGTCACCGAGCTACCCGTCAGGCTGATTCTATTGCTGCTGAAGGAGGAGCTTCACGCAGCAAAAACAAGCAATCATCTTTTAAAACCTGAATTTCAGGCTTTGATTAATGTCACTGCCATGTTCAATGTTTCCCTAAAGCACTTTTATAAGATCCGCTGAATGTTTGTGAAGAGAGTTTCAGTGTAAACAGACCCAGAATTAAAAATAAAAAGAAGAAATCACATAAATAAAGTGAAATTTACACAAAGATTGGCATCTTTTTATAGGAGGATCGCCAAAACAAAGAAAAAAAGCCAATCCATAACAGATCAGCTTGTGGTGATTGATCTGCTAAAGCAGGATTGATATCATGACAACATGAGTTGTGAAAAAGGCTTCAGACTTGTGTTTGTCTGTGCAGCTGCTGCAGACTGACCTGTCTGCGCATGCTCGCCGTCTTCCTCTCAGCTGCTCTCTTATCTGCAAACAAACATATCACTTTATCTTGATTTTTCCATAACTAATGCAAACATGTCGGTTACAAAAAACGGCCTCTAAAGAACAAACAAAAAAAAAAAAAAGATGCACGTTTGGGTGTAAAAATACCTCATAAAGAAAGTTAAGTATTTTCATGTTTGCCTACAACCCTCAAGAAAGAAAATGTTTGCACAAATGTGAAAAGTATAAACAGATTTTACTATCCGTTATCATTACAGAGTACAAAGACCATCAAAGTGCAGTAAGTGAAAACATGCATGGTTGCAGGATTACGGATAATCTCATTATTTTAGAGCTTTTGCGGTGTGTGCGCTTTGAGTCAAATTCTTGGAAATATTTTGCTCCTGTATTGATCTCTTAGTTTCTTTATGATCTTTTTTAACAGTAAACAACAGCAAAACAATTTCATTATTTATTGTTATTAATACAAAAAGACTTTTCTGATTAACTTGAGGATTGACACTTTGATCCTCAGATACGTGAAATCTCAAAATGACCACGAACAGACAGTTAAAAAAAAGAATGTCCACACTTTTCCTCTGAAGTGACAAAACAACTAGAAGTTTTCAACTTTGAAGATGTTTTTTTTAACATTTATCTTTTTCTCAACAGAATTAAACCTGAATTCCATTGATTTCTAAAAGGTTTATGAGACAGTTAACCATGTTTACATTGAAGTAGTATGAAAGAGATGCATTAGAACTTTGACTCTGAAAATAAATTTGCATTAGAGTAACTTGCAGTGATTGCACTCCTTTTTTCTATTGTGCAACAGTCTAATGGAACCCCTCTGTATCTTACTGAACATTTTCTATTACTAATTAACTGCCTGAATAACAGGATAACAAACGGATTCAAGCTCAGAATGTCATTTTCAGCGACTCCACTGATTATAAAAACAAAAAGTGATCTGTGGTCACCTCACCTCACAGAAAACATATGGACAAAAGACAAATAATGCAGAGGTCAGCAAGGTTTGAAAAAAAAAATTCTCTGCAAATTGTTCTTGTATAAGTTATCAAACCCTGCCCACTCAAACAGGGGGGGTCTCAAATATTGTAGTATAAGTTGCTGTTTTTTGCATTCTTTGGCCAGGGTTGCGACCTATACTCTGGAAAAACAGTAGTTATGAACCCCTTGTACCCCGGATTATGAACACTTTGGATTAAAGGTAATATGAAACAAATTGTAAATAGATGAATAAGTTGAACTAAATTAATTTTTATCTAGAAAATGCCAATATTAATTTGAAAACAAAATGCAAAAGGTAGATTTTTTATGTGGTTTATTTGAAATTATAAATCCATGTAAGTGTAAAACTTAGTTTAACGCTGAGTTACACTTTTGTTAATTTAAAAGTGGAAACAAATAGATTTTGGAATTAAAACAAAACAATTTTAATTTTTTAAAATTTAAATCTTTAAATTCATTCATTCATTTTCCAATCCGCTTTATCCCTTTCGGGGTCACGGGGTTGCCGGAGCCTAACCTGGCTACTCATGGGCGAAGGCAGGGAACACCCCTGGACTGGTCGCCAGTCTGTCGCAGGGGCCACAATCACACACCCATGCACACTCACAATTTAGAGTAACCAATTAACCTATGAAGCATGTTTTTGGACGGTGGGAGGAAGCCGGAGTACCCGGAGAAAACCCACGCATGCACGGGGAGAACATGCAAACTCCACACAGAAAGGTCCCCCAGCCAGGACTTGAACCGGGAACCTTCTTACTGTGAGGCAGGAGCGCTAACCACTGCTCCACCGTGCAGCCAATCTTTAAATTTTGAAAGAAAATAAAAACAATAAAATATTTTTGCAAGACCAGAAAGCTCCAAAAACATACCGTAAAAAGTCTTTTTATAAATGTCTAAATATAAATTACTATTCACTTGACATTATTTGCATGTAACCTCCCACCTCTGCATGTAAACATGTTTCATTGTTCATTTAAATATGAAACTCTGTAGCATTTTATAACGTTGTTTATTCCTCTTTTCTATGATAATTCCTATTTATTTTGCATCGCTCCAATAGATCACGGATGGGTCATGTTGAGGAATCTGAAGTCCACAGAGTCCTGCTCCTCACTGCGACAGCCCGGAAGGTTTTCGTGGACGCACCGGACATTCGCTCCCCGCGCGACTCTTTCTGTGATCGATAAGATTGTTACGAAACATGAAGCAGAAACTCACCGCTGGCAGTCGTCTCCTCCGGCATGTTCGCTGCCTTGCTGCTGATGCTGCTAGTCTGCAGGTGAACCACACACGCAGTTTATTTACTTCCGCTGACGACTTCTGATTGGCTGACTGCAGGTCAGCTGACTCAAGCCTGAAATGGGCGTGTTTTCTTTAGGTCCACGTGATTTCACCAGGTGAAAGTTAAAACCCAGGAAACAACACAATAACATAGAAAAAAAAAACAGTTTTTATATTTAAGAAACTCATATTATTGAGAATAACAAAAATAGACAGAACCATGAAATTTTGCCTTGAGTTACCCGTAAAGCTGCTGACTCTGACTTATTTTATGTTTGGCCAAGTTTCTAATTCCTTTTGTTTGTTTTTTTTTGTTTGGACCAGCACACTGATTATTTTCCCTTTTGCTTATTTAATAAAATGTGTTTCTCATTTTGCTTGGTGCCCAGTTTTGTCCTATGTTATGTTCACTTTTTTTTTATTTTTTATTTTGCTTTCCCCTAGACTGGAGACAGGTTTGCCTGTTGGGGTTGTAATAGTTCCCCAGAGGATAAGTCACCCACAACCTACTTGATTCACTTATACTGTTGCTCACCTGCCCCAGAGGGATAAACAATCACATTTAATTAACAAACAGGGACGTCATATGAAATCTGAATTTGCATGGCGACTATATTTGCATAGAGATTCAGTCTGCACATCTGACAGCACACATTAGGTTAAATATACAGCTCAAGTTCGCTTTCTAGTGGAATCAGCTTTCATTACATCAGGGTCACCAAGATTGTTTCTAAAATAAATGGCAGCACAGAACCTTAAAGGTGGGTCATTCTAGATATATTTGTATCATAAGACCTCATTTTTATGGATGTATGCAGATTTATACATTGAACTGAATAGTTTTCACAACAGAAAACGCTAACTTTTTTATGTTCAAAGTTTTACCAAAGTTATTTTTCCTCTGACAACAGCAGGTTCAGGTGTTTATTCTATTGTATTTCTTTGTTGTTTTGAAGGTTCCTACCCTTTAAACGAATAGATGATTTCAATGTGGTTCTAACAAAAAAATTATATAAATACTAATAGCAGTGGTTGCTCCTAGACACATTTACTGGCATTTCCAGTGGTATTTATCATAACATGTCTTTGTGATGGAAGAAAATCATCAAGAACAGGGTATTTTTTTCTATGTAGACACATAGCTTCTTAACTGCATGCTATTTGAAACAAGAAATGTATGTTTTTTTGGTTCAGTCTCTTAAAAAAAATACATGGATGGCAAAACAACACAAGTTTCTTAGACTCATCAGACATAGTCATGGGATTTTATGCATTCGCTGTGGCTGCAAAACACTTTAAGCCCGTGTAATGTGTTCAACAAGTGTCATTTTTGTTATATTAAAAATGAAAGACAATTTATTGCGACCACACATTTTTCAAAAAAGGGAGACAACCATTTTTCAGGGAGGTCAGGTGAGGGGTCAAGATTAGTGTTCTTGATCACAAATAAAGAAAAAAGACTGGGTTAAAATGTAATGTAAATAGGATCTCTAATTTAAATAGTTGATCCACGTTATACAAAAAAAGCATAGTGCTTTAGGGTTGCTATAGTTACTTTTATACTCAAATAAAGTTCAAAAACATCAAATGTAAAATGTTATTGTGATGAACTTGGGATGATTTGTCTTTATAGGATTTGTATGGCTCACCATTGCTGAGACCCTCAGCTGTTTCTCACTTGAGATCAAGATTGGTTCCAATTAATTTTAGGGGATTTTTTGTTTTTTTACTGGAGTTAAGTTGATTTTGATAGTTTTCCTTACATGAATTGATGAAATCAGGAGCACTTTGTTTTTTTTTATTGTATGCGTGATGCATGTATTTAAAAAAACACAAAAGAGACAAATGCTTCATCTGCATGTATCACATTTACTAAGAGGTTGATTAGATTTTTAAAAACTTTTATTTCAGTATTTTTTTAAATCCTACAATTACAGTTTGATACATTATAAAAGCGTTTCATACGGTCTTTTTAAAAATATGATTACACCATTTTATCGCAAAAATCAGGGGAAAAAACTGTCATTTACTAGAACATATTCTGCAGAGGAGCAGGAGTTCATTAGAAACTAAAAGACTGTTGGCAGAGTAAGTCTGCCCTTGTGTCCCGACATCCTATTAACACGCTCTCCCACTAGCTTACAGCCTCCCACACCCCCAGCCTAAAATTATTGGTGCAAGAAAAATGGCGAGCAATAATGGAGCTATCCCAAAACAAAGACGTACATGGATCTATTTGTCTGCATCAGAATGGGGTGAAGTGAGGAGCTTGTGGCCCGCCTATTGTAGCACCTACGTCACTGCTACAGGCATTTTTTCGTCTGCTCTTGATTCACAACTATTTGAATCAAAAAATAACATTTCAAGCTAAATTTTTCTCTTGTCCCCCATCATGGTAAAAACGCCACAAAAACATGTTAAAAACACACTTTTCATGATAGTGGTCTTTAAGTCAAAGTTTCAGTCACATTTTTGAATATTCTGACCCATTGCACCATACATGGTCAGTTAACTGGTGTCTTAGGCGCGTGTCAGTCAGCGCGAGCCTGTGCGCGCGTGAAGGGTTAAGCATCACCTCAGCCGCGGATTCCAATTCAGCAGCTTTGCTCTTTGCTCTCCGTCCGCGCTCCGCGGGCAGCGCCGGCTCGCTCCACGCTGTGGATTGTGGGAGTCGGGGACACTGCCCAGGCTCGTTACCGAAGGACGGTTTGGTCTTCCAGCTCCGCCGTTCATTTTGGAAGTAAGTCGCTGCTTTCGCACGGCTCCGCTCACGGTCTGGCATTAGCTGCTGTCGCGGGTCGAGTCGACACCAGTGCGGCGAGCGGAATCGTTTACGTTGCCATTTCGTGTCTGTCTGACATGGAGGCCGAGAGCGGAGACGGTTACTGGAGCTGACAGGCAGGCAGGCAGGCAGGCAGGAAGGGGCGGGAGGGAGGAGCGGACAGCCGCCGCTTTCACGTGAAAACACGCCGCCAGCGCTAACCGAATCCTCCGGCGACAATTCCCAGCCGTTAATTCAGTCGTTCGCTTCTTGATAAATAAAGATACGTTTGAGCGCGCGCGCGGCAGGAATCAACTGACGGAAATGTCGTAAAACAGGAGATGCCCGACACGGCGAAGAAAAACCACTCCACCTGACCGGAGACGACAAATACCGACGACAGATCCGCAAACCCACCGGGAAAGAGCGGGCCTTTATCCGGTTAATAAGATCCTAACGGTCACTGCTGACACCGCGTTTCTTGTGGCGTAGCGTGGCCTGAGAGCGATCGATCACCACTGACTACAGCTAATTGGCGTCTGTCTGAAACGATGATTTAACCAAGACACACCGTCCTAATGTGTACAAATGCTCTTTATGATCGAGTCTCCACCGTTTTATCCGAATGTTTGGGTTTGCACTGATTATTCCTGAGCTCATGAATTAATCATGTTTGCTGATACATTTATTTTAAGGGAGAATAAAACTGTCATTAGACATGAAACCAAACAGAATGACATATAATTGACATAAAATGTATTTAAGTTCAGATTTTATCATCCCACTAAAGCCACATTGCTTATAAACGCGACCAAGAGATCAGTGAGTGAGTAATGAATGACTGTAGCGTTTGAGAAGACAAGAAATTGACAAAAACACTGGAACATCTGTTAATGGACTGGGATAAGTATGGTGGCCCTGAAGTACAAATCACTCAAAATGCAAAAACGATCACAATTAAAAACACATTGTTTAAAAAAAATCAATAATCAAATCAAAGCAAAATTCCAGAAACCAAAGCATAAAAAAACATTTTGGAAAACAAAAGTAATTTACAGAAACCAAAATGAAATGTTAAAAAATAGGAACCAGAAAAGGTAGATATTATGGGACATCACTGATTGGATGATGACATTTGAATTTTTAAGAAGAGTGAAAGCAGACAAAGGTTTTGCCTGAACTGGTAAAAACTTGATTGATCGATCACCAACTTTTGGAGTAGCGGCCAAAAGCTTAAAGAAGTCGTTCAATCATTGATGTCCCATAATCCCTGATTTGACCGGTTTCTTTTTTTTGTCTCATATTTTATTTTGATTTCTGGAAATTACTTAGTGAAAGCTGATTCACTGTGGTGACCCCTGATGGGATGTGCCAAAAGGTGAAGAATTACTTTTTGTTTTTCCGAAACATTTTCTTTGTATTTTGTTTCATTCTTTTTTAAATTTTGTTTTGATTTGTAAAATGTATCCATTTTTCTTAATTGTTTTGCTGTTTAAATTGACAGGATCTTGAACTTTTTTTGTATTGAGTGATTTGTTGATGTGATTTGCACTTCAGGGCCACCGTAAATAAGTAAGCTGCAAACAGAACAGGATAAAAACACTGGATTATCTGTTCTAAGACAAAAGAAAAAAACAGTGAAGACAGTGTGCACCTCCAGTGCATTCTAAATCTATCCTTAGCAGTCTTTGCCCATGGCAGCATAACCCAAATCTATCCGTTTAAAAGGTAGATGACGCAAACATTTATTTATTTATTTATTTATTGTTCCAGGAAAAATGTAAAACGTCTGATAAAAGATTTCATGTTGAAATAGTAAAACTTAAATGCTGGCTTCATAATCATAAGCTCTCGTTGAATTTGGAAAAATAACTAAGTTCATGATTTAAAAAAAAGGAGGAAGTAAATCTGTCAGTTGATGAAGCAAAAATGAAACAAGTATCAGAGTTTGGATTCCTTGGAGTAATTCTAGATGAAAATTTCTCTTGCGAGCCTCAAATATCATTTATTTAAAGAAAGTGGCTAAAACTATATTTGTTCTGCATAATGTTAAGTATTTTTTATCCTGTAACGTGCTGAGAATGTTGTTATATTGTATTGCCTTGTACTACTTGTGTTTCAGTGTGGGAAAATGCAAATAAAACCAGTTTAATGTTTACTGCAGAAAAAAGCTATTCAGATAGGAATATAGTACAAAAAGTTGGATACATGGAAAATATTAATGTTTTATTTATAAAGTCAAAACTGTTGAAATTTGAAGATTTAATAGAACAGAAGTCTTCATTAAGCATGCTTAAAAACAGAGAGGTGTAGCGAGTTTACAAAAGGTTTTTACTTCAGAAGGAGTTATGACTTTAGATGTCCAGTCCACTACTTTAAAGCAAACATGTTTTTCTTTTTTTGAGGTAAAGTTTGGGATTCCCAACAGGAAGTTCTGAAAAGTTGTTTAAACAAACTTTTATTTGCCTCTTGACCAGGAAGGCCTCCTTTGAAAAAGTGATCAGTGGATCTCAATGGGATTTTTTCCTGGTTAAATAAGTAAAAATATATAAGAACATATTTCTAAAGAAGGAATATGTTATGTGTACTTACTGTTCTTTGATTATCTATTTATTATTTCTTTTTTCCCATTAAGTTTTGATAAAGGGGCAGAAATAAGAAATGCAATAAGAATTCAATTCTTCCCATTGCTCCTTCTTAGTCATGAAGTTGTGTGTACTTGTGTTGTATTAAATATTTTAATGTATTCTCAAACTCTTCATAAAAGGAAAAAATAGTAAACAGAACAAGAACTGAGATTGGTGATCCTTCTGAGAATGAGATGTGGTGGATGTTGTCCTGCAGATCCTGACACCTCGTAGAGCAGTCTCAGCATCATGTCCAGCCGAGGGGGAAAGAAGAAGTCAACCAAGACGTCTCGGTCCGTCAAGGCCGGAGTCATTTTCCCCGTGGGGCGCATGTTGCGCTACATCAAGAGGGGACTGCCCAAATATCGCATTGGAGTTGGAGCGCCGGTTTACCTGGCAGCTGTCCTGGAATACCTCACAGGTGAGGTGATACTTGGATCACAGGAATCAACTAGTACACCTGCTCAGTTTAGCATAAATATAAGAACATTTTGTTCACTGCCCGCAATCTTCTAAACACCATTAAATGCTTTGTATATTCAAAGTACAAACAATCAAGAGGAAAAAAATGATCTGCTGGATGACCTCAATTGATATTGTTGTTGGCTTCACTCCTCATGCATTGTGACGGTTTTAGCGGAAGCGCTCACCTGAACTGCCTGGTCCATACCAGACGGTACCACTCAGTGGGAACGAGGTTTAAGTTTGTCACAGTTTTGAAGTCATTTAAAAACAAAACAATTGCAATGAAAACATATTCACTTTCAATCCTTTTTTTTCCTCTCTCTGAACTTTATTTAAAAAAAACTGTGACATCAAAGTCACAAATAGTGCAACAGATCTATGAATAAGATGGGAGAAAAAAGGAAAGAATGTCGCACATGGTAAAAGACTTACAGGGTAGCTATAGATCCTTAAAAATAATTTAAAAGTTCTTAAATTTAATTTGACTAAAATAAAGCCTTAGAAAGCATTAAACTGCTTTAAATTCTGGTGAATGGGTCTTATTTTTTTTTCCTCATCAACTTGATGCAACTTCCTGTCACTATAAAATATTTCCAGGCTGCGCCTTTGAGCTCTAGATGTTATACTGATCATATATTTTTGTTTTCATGCAGCTGAGATCCTGGAGCTGGCTGGAAACGCGGCAAGAGACAACAAAAAGGGTCGCGTAACTCCTCGACACATCCTGTTGGCCATTGCCAACGACGAGGAGCTCAACCAGGTTGGCTCTCATAACTTGCAAACTTTGCAGGTGGACACTGTCTTCGACACAGCACTACACGACTTTAAACCTTGTGTTTTGTCTCAGCTGCTCAAAGGTGTTACCATTGCAGCAGGTGGAGTCCTGCCTAACATCCACCCGGAGCTGCTGGCTAAGAAGAGAGGAGCAAAGGGCAAACTGGAGACTCCGGTCTCACCGGCGCCTGAGAAGAAACTCAAGACGGCCAAGAAACCGGCAGCTAAGAAAATGAACAGGAAAAAAGCTGGAGGCAAGACTAAGGTGTGTTTCCTAGGTAACGGACAGACTCTGGGCTTGTTTTAGGAAGTTTTACAAAAATCAGGAACTGTTTGCTATGCATGAACATCTGTGGGTGAGTTTTTAACCCTTAAATAGCCTTGAGCAGTAACCTATCAGGTTCTTAAGATGTTTTAGTTTTTTTGTTGACATCATCTTGAGCTTAAATGATCAGCCAGCGACAGTAGGGCTTTGTACAGAGGATGTAATGTCTGTTATGCTGTGCTACTTCTACATTCTTGTTCGAGGTCTGCACAAACTCGCTATAACCAATAAAAGCTCGAGCTGCTTCTCCTGTTTTGTAAACAGCATCTGTTTTGCATTTCTGGTTCAGTCTGTTTGTTGTTGAGCCAAACCCAATTATCTGTGGTTGTTTATCAGGATGAAAACACCTAAAATACACTAAAACACTCCTAAAATCATCCAGAGCCTGAGGTTTGAATCCTGTCCACCAGCAGACTTTTCTGCAGCGCCTCCATAAACCCAATATCAGATTTAAAGAAAACATAGATGATGTTGGGATAGTTAGCTTGTTTTTTAAACACTAGAGTATTGCTGAAGTGCCCTCTGCTGCAAAAATATGTTTTTTTTTTCAGAGACAGGGTGATGTGAGCAAAGCAGCATCAGCAGACAGCACCACAGAGGGATCTCCAGCTGACAACTTCACTGTGCTTTCAACCAAGAGCCTTTTTCTGGGCCAGAAGGTCAGTTCTCTTCAGTTAATGATGCAGCCGCTGAGACTGCAGTTAAGTGAAACTTCAAATTTGTATGAAAAAAAATGCTGAGATGACATTTATGTGAATGCCAGTAAGGTAAATTGAAGATAATTGTGTGATTGGATATTTTAAAACTCGATTTTTGAATAAAATGTTTACAATCAGCATTTAGATTCAACCTTTTGGGCCTTGAGGTGTTGGAATCAGGCTAAACAATTCCTCTTGAGTCTAACCAGACTCTTGTGTCAGTCCCTCCAGGAATTCGCTATGCTGCGATCGCAACTATTAAGGCTAATTCAAGCAAACCCAGCGAATTGTTGCACGCCTTGCAACTTTACATTTTTATTGCAACTTCACTGCAACTTTGATCGAGTAACGAGGTTCCTTCACGACCGTCTCCGGTGTTCCAGTGTTCTGTTCTGTTCTTTTCTTTTCTTTTCTTTTCTTTTCTTTTCTTTTCTGTTCTTTTCTTTTCTGTTCTTTTCTTTTCTTTTTTTAATCATTCTTTTTTCTTCTCTTTTTCCTCTTCAAGCCTCCGTGAATGGTCAAACATACATTTTTTGACTGCTGAGCGTGCGCATCTACAGTTGGGCTGGGGGTTGCGCTGAGCACGCGCAAGGATGGAGTGGTCCGTCACCGTAGACCAGGGGCATCAAACATACGGCCCACCAGATGGTTTAATCTGGCCCAGTCATGAAGAGAAAAAATATATACATTTGTTGGGGAAAATAGCATATTTCTTGCCCATTCCTGTGGCAAGTAATGGCTCTTTGAAGAAATAACCGAAATGTGCAATTCCGCCACTAGGGGAAGCAAAGGAAACGCAAGACCAGCATGCAAAGCTTTGCAAGCGCGTGCCACGGTCTGGATAAGATGCAGTTAGGTTCCCAAGTCTCACCAAAGTTGCTGAAAGAAAAAAAGACAGAAAAGAAAAGAAAAGCAAAGCAAAAAAATACACTAATATTTGGTTTATCATGAGCAGGCAGGACCAAAAGTTAATTTTGAGTTTCAAAGTTCTATTGATGTTAAATAACAGCACAATAATGCTGTATATAGCAAATGGTGTAATATTTTCTGACTGCACATGTCACAATATAAAGAGTTGGAATATGAATGTGAAGTTTATTTTATAATTAAAATTTTGAGGTGCTTTAAAAAAAATAATTTAAAAAATCACAACTTTTATTTCAACTTTCAACAAAAGCTGCTGCAAAATCAGGCGTTTTAGGCCGCAGCGATCATAAATAACTCCTGCGAAATCCTGGAGGGTCTGTTGTATACAGTGTTCCCTCATTTATCGTGCAATAGGTAAAATCCATAATGTAGGATTACAGATGTTTTAAGGCTGTAAAACTCCTCCCTATAAACACTTTCTCAGAATAATATGAACATTTTCACACTTTTCTCTCATATTTAAACTCCTAAAGTTCAAACCTTCATAGAACAAAAGGTTATAGAATGAAAACAAAGATCTGCTCACAACCGAATATGTGTATAGATTTGTAAAACTAAACACAATCTATATAGGAGTGGAGGCATGAAGGAGATCGATTGACAATGATAAACAGCCAATAAGGACGCGGAACACATGCTGTTTAAAAAAAACAATCAGAATTGCACTTTAAAAAAATCAACCGCTAAAGGTGAACCACAATAAAGCAAGGGAACAGCATTTAAAAAAGTTAGCCAATCTTATGTTCTTTATTCCTGTTAAAAACAGTTCTAGCAGAAGATTTTGATATTTAAGCTTCATTTTTGTAAGATTTTGTCCAAAAAAACGGCATTTTATCTTAGGTTATTAATTGTTAAAATCTGTCGTATCTATGATGCTTACAATCTTGATTGAGTTTCCACTTTCAGTCCTGCTGAAGCTCATAAGCAGCATTTGAACATAAGCTGATCTTCAAGGCTGAACTGATTTACAACACATTACCTGAAAGCCATTTGGCTTCATTTAGCAGCATCAGAGTAGCTGAAAGTCTTTAATAGGGAATCGCTCAATGTTTGAATGTTTCTGTAGGAGCAAATGCATCAGTCTGATGATCAACTGATGTTTAAGTTATTTTAAGGACATTTTTTGGGAGCTTTCTCCCAGAATTCTCAAAACCTTTTCAGTTTCACGCTGTTTTCTATCTTCACTTCCTCTTGTTTGCAGTTATTTGCACTTTAGAGCCTCTCTCAAGGCTAGAACGATGCTAGCTGGTGAATTCTGAATTCCCTGTAATGAATTTTAAACAGTGAAATGCTCACTGACTTCAAATTTTAGAGGGATACCTTGACTATGTTTTAAAATATATTTTTCTTTGGAGCTGTGTAAACCTCAATCCAGCGTGGAGTGTCATCTTGACAAAGTAAATCAGCATTTGTGTGGGACATCAGAAATTTTGGATCTCTGTTGAATCCTCCCATTGGACTGGGCAAATAAAAGCCACACCCCACAAAATGCAGGAATTTTAAGCTATGCCTAAACTCAGTACTCCCTAACCCCTAAAATAATGTAGGACACTGGATTGCAATGCAGATTAGACACATACTCACTATTTTTTAATGCCATGTGTCGAAGTAAAAATCTAATTAATATAAACATTTTACCAAGACTCTTAATGAATCCACTGTTTTGATGATTTATCTACTATAGTAATACATAATCATGGGTGGTGCCTTTATCAGAGCCTCAGCTGAACAAATGCCTTTTATTTCGATTTTATTCTACCCTGAAAAGGTTTTCTTCTTCTCAAGGTGTAACATGAAGCAGGTAAACGGTTTAGGACCACACACATATGCGAAGCTTTGAGTTGCATCAAATACGTGAATCGTTTTTTTTTCTGACCAAACTGATTTGGATCCAAGACTGATCCAGAAGCTTAAGGTATCCCTCTAATCCACAGAGAATCAGGTTTTAATGGCTCTGCTTCCTCACCTCTTCCTTTTTTGCTCCATTTCCTCTTCTGCGTGCCTGCTCCTCCTCCCCCCCTTTTACAGCTCAACCTTATCCACAGCGAGGTCAGTAACTTAGCTGGCTTTGACGTGGAGGGGGTCATCAACCCCACCAATGCTGAACTTGAGCTTAAAGACGACCTAGGTGAGCTCCCCAGCCCCTCGACCTGACTCTGCGGCTTCAGTGGGGCTTTGAGATGTGAAATCCTTGAACGTTGTAGCTGAATGTCACCTACCGTAGCAGAGCGGCTAAATCACATAGGTGGCAGTCCGCCTCTTTTAGACCCAGCTCCCTGCAAACCAGATTTGAAAGTGGAAAATTTCAGTTTTCTGGCTTTAATGTTTCAAAGACAAATAAAACCTCAAGGAGAGACGCATCAGTTCACTAAGCGTTTTTTCTTCCTTTGACTATGCCATATAAATGGCCTAAATGAAGTTTATGCACAGATGTGTGCTTGATTCTTCTCGATGGTTGTCTAATAGCATGAAAAATCCTCACAGTGGGGAAAAAAGGAGACTTTTTGATTTCATCCAACATAAAATAGCCAAACTCTCTTTTTCTTGTTTGAGATGAAGAGCAGAAAGCAACTAATCAATAAAAAAAATCGAAATCAAGTCTTGTTCCTCAGGGAGGAAAAGAACACGAATGGAAACTTTCAAGGATCTCATCAAAGCTCTTTGAAGCAGTGACGCGGCTTGCTTCTTCTTGTGTGCAGACGTCTGGCAGTTCTTTTCAGGTTTTCATCCTTTCAGCTGGCTGCCCAACTGCTGCGATGCCGGAAAGCTCCCTCAGATTTCATAAAAACAGTGACGTGGAAAAAGATAAATGACAGTAAATTGAGTGTTAGTCACTGAGGGCAGCCTGGTGGATCGGTCTATCACCTGGAACAGAATCATTTGGTTTAGGAAGCAGGACGATAACTGTCATGAAAGACTATTGTGTGTTGAATTTTATTGAAATTTAAATGTTTTAAAGAAGAAATGTGTCCAGTCTTGCTTCCTAATTCCTAAATCTCCACGTTCCATTGCCTCATCCTTGTCTTCTGTGATCTTCCCAGCACTCTTCCTCATACTTAGTCTCATGTATTGCTCCTGTTCATTCACTGTGTTTTACCACCATGTTGTTGCCTGTTGTTTGTCGTTGTCGTCTGTAGTTGCAAGTTGTCCAAGCCGACATCTCCATCGTGGAGAGCGATGCTGTCATTCACCCGACCAACTCCTCCCTCTATACAGGTGGTGAAGTAGGTAAAGAACCACCGACTCCGCGGAGACTGCGGCTGCCTGTGTGCCCCTCGTCGGTGCTGCAGTCTGCAGGCAAACGCCACAGCAGCAGCACTTCACTCCTGATTAAGGCTTACATTCAGCAGCTGAACACTAAAGCTAACACTGCAAACTCTCTGGAACTTTGTTAAATGTTGATGCAGAAAGGATGGACAACATCTTCCTGAGAAAATGGAGTTGCTGAGACTTGAAACACGCTGGAGGGCTGTTTTATTATTGATGTCAGTCTGAGAATCTACTGGTAGTTAGACACTGTACCCTTCACATATTCTCACTCCTGATCTGCACCGAAACAACCTGGATTTACATTTTCAGAGATAAAGATTTCATAAAAACGTTTTTACCTACATAGATTGATATTGTGGAGCTACAGCAGAACAACGTATGCATGCTCCTGCATTCATTTATTCTGTCTCTGCAGTAGATTTCATGTTTGGTCGTTCACGGTCATCTGCTAAGACTCTTCAATGCTGCAGCTATCACAGCCCGTGAAAAAAATTGAGAATTATCAGAGACATTTTTCAACTAGGAGAATAAATGTTTTATTTGGACAAAATCACAGAGGTTTCCAAATGTCCAAACAGGACTGTTCTTTAGTGGTTTGTAGGTTTTGCTGTGAAAGTAAATTCTGAGATTCAGATCAGTTTGATGCTTTTTTGAGGGTTTTACCTGAGTGTTTCAAGGTTTCAAGTCTTTTGCAAGTTCATTTTTCAACACTTTAGCTGTAGACCCATGTAGCGCCTCAAAGAACGTCTTCATGTTTGTATGCTTTAAACATCAGAAACTTGAGACACACAAAGCAGGTACACATTACATAGTTCAGGTATCTACAGATTTCTAACCCTTTATATTAGTAAGCTGCTGTTGTTGCTGCTGCTGCTGGAGGGTTTGTTACATCACACTGACATGTTGGCATCATGTGGTAGTTTTCCTGTTTTGTTTCATGAGGTTAGCATAAAAGCCTTGGGTTGATCAGTGACCAGAAATTGACAAACAAAATGAAGGGATTTGGTTCAGAATGAAGAGATTTTACACAGAAATATTAGTTGGTAAAGAATTTACATTTCCTCCTTTTTCGGTACCTTCCATTGTGTGTTGAAGTAAAATTACTTTTAATAACTTTTAATATTAAGAGCAATTGCAGAAAGTCACATTTGGTTTCTCTGTATATAAAAAACAAATTTTCTCATTTTTTCTAGCTTCACTTCAAAAAGAACAGAATGTTCTGAGTTACAAAACTTCTCTCTAAACTGAAACAAATTAGTTGTTTTTTTAGTTAAATTTAAATATTAGTTTTGATCAATTTAAATGTATTCCTTTGATATCACAGAATATCTTAAATAAGGGGAACGTTTTCCATGTGAAATGATTGACAGCAGGGCTGTGCTTCAGCTTGTCTGTTCATCCATCTGCCGCAGCGTCTGCCTGCTCCCTCGTCTGCATGACTGTCAGCCTCTGCCTGCTTATCTGCTGGAGCTTTTGCTGTGTTGTGCTGAGTTGACATTGTTTCTGCTCTCACAGGCTCTGCTCTGGAGAAGAAGGGAGGGAAAGAGTTCACAGATGCCGTACAAGAGCTGAAGAAGAAAAACGGCCCTCTGGAGGTGGCTGGTGGTAAGTGCACAGAGAGCTTAGTGAAGTCAGAGAAGTTTAATTAACAACTAAGGTACCTCCCCTTCAAATAATGTATTCAGAAGCAGGATTTTACTACTTTTAGCATTTTTTTTTACTATGAAGGTTCTACTTTGTGTTGCTTTTAGTCTGAGTGTGTTTGTTTAAGAGTAAAGTGAAGCTGCTTTTGTTTTTGATGGGACGACAACTTCTATACTAGAAGATACCAACCTAATCGTAACCCTTCTTACGGGTCCATGCGGCCAAGAATAAAACACTGGCTGCACGTATTTAGAAAACTGTTCGAACTGTCACTTAAAATAATAACTAAAATATTAAAAGCACGCTAAGAAGATCATCCTGCTTTATGCTGCAGCTTTGTTTGTTTACAAAGAAACTCGCTATTGCTTCTTCTATGGTCGTTTCCAGTATTTTAGATAGTTCTCCACAAGTAAAACTGATTTATTCTGATCCAAAGTGTGGAACAGGAAAACATTTGTTTAGCAATTGAAACAGTTACGTCAATAATTATGAGTTTCCTGTTTTGCTGAAATCCTTCCAGATTGAAATGATTTCTGTTTAAAATCTGTTTAAGGAGTTAATGTTTCTTTGCTTTGTCTTTCCAACGTTACTGCAGATAACTGTTTTAGTGCTCATTCAGTTTTAAACTCTAAATTTAGTTTACGCCAAGCTAAGTCAGGTTTTGTTGGACATGAAAGACAGATTCTGCACTTGTGGACAGACGTAGTCTTTCCTAAAAGCCAACAGAAATTCTAAACACATTTTGTCATAAAAGTGATCAAAGACATTTAGTACTGGCACTTCTTACTCCAACATGAAGCACAGGCACGGGCTTTTATAGTGGCGCTGTTAGAGCTGTCTGAACACCAAGCAGCAGAGCTTTGAGGAGATGCCGAGATCTGGTTCAGCCATTCCAGAGCAATGACCAGAAGATGTCTTAATATATATTCCAACTTCAATCTTCCCATAGTTTTCCAAAACCGATTAATAAATTGGCTATATTGTTCAATACAAAAATTAAATATTTATTTTTAGATGTTAAAAAGGTGTTCAGTTGAAATTTCTTTAGAGAAAATCTATTGGACTAATTTTGACTCTATGTGAAAACATTGAAGTCTCGTCGGTGAAGGTTCTCATTCATCCAGGTGATGCTGTCTTAAAGTTGAATCATAGTAACTGAACTTCAATTCTTCTTTGGAAAAGATTTGAAGTCCAGTTGCTTTGAGTCAACTTCAAGACATTGAAGAGTCCTGGTTTATCTTTATTTTTTAATACCAAGTTTAAGTCATTTTAAGTTTGTTTTAGATGTAAGAAAATCTTCAGCTTCTCTGGGTTGTTTGATGTTGAAGAAAAAGAATACTAATGAAAAATGATCTGTTTTAGCAAATATGGATGAGCTAGAACCAACAGATTTTTGTGTGGATGTTGTGGTTTGCTTCTTATCTGAAACAACTATTGTGTGATGTTGTGAAAAAGTTGGTCAACAAAAGCAAACACGATAGTTGATCATGCACGGATGAATCATGAACTCGTCCAACCAAAACATGACACAAATTGAGCTTTACAGGCTTTCTGAAAGCCATAATGATGATGAGGAGCGCAGGCCACACACGCAGTAGGAATAGCTCTCTAGCACTGTGGAGTTTCTTTATCCTTCATGCTCCATCTGGAAATCTGCTCCTCCTCAGTTCTGCCTGTAAACTCACTGCAAGCTTTCTCCCAGCAGTCATTAGTTTTGGCTGCTTGGACTCTTTACAGCTGCTGGATGGAAGGAGGCTTAACTCCAGAGAAGAGACTGCTCTTGTTTGTTTTTTCTCACCTCTGAAATAAAGTTATTTTCTGTTCCATTCAAAGACAATTATCTCAGTCTTAAAATTTGCACCATTTCAGAAATGTA
Organism: Adrianichthys oophorus; assembly: GCA_036245035.1. NCBI lineage: Eukaryota > Metazoa > Chordata > Actinopteri > Beloniformes > Adrianichthyidae > Adrianichthys > Adrianichthys oophorus. Next base: position 21,534,849 of record BSAI01000201.1, on the reverse strand, counting down.
AATGTTCATTTCGACCTTTTAGGCGTCAGTTTATTTTTCTTTATCTAAATGGCAACAAACTTCTCTGATCTTTGCCCTAATTAGCCTGACCAGTAAAACACAATGGAAAATGTCCAGGAGGTTTTAAAGTTTCAGTTGAATTGAAGTCCCACTCCAACTATATGTATATCTGCTGTGGTGTGGAAGTTAGCTGCCCTGATTTCCCAGCATTCCTTTGTTTACATTCTCTCCAGCTAGCTTATAGCACCTCACAATCCCTAGCTAACATTAGCAAGCAGTATCTGAGCTATCCAGTCATACAGTTTGAGCCAGATGGAAGCTCAGACGCAGAAAATGAAGATGTTAATGGGTCTATTTGTATGCAAGTGGATGAACAGAATTGGAGCAGAGCAGGGAGACTTTGGCCCGTCCATGGCAGTTGCTGCATCACAAACCAGATCTTATTTAAACTGCTGTTTTTTATCTGCTCCCCAATCTGCTTTATTAATGGGGGTTGATTATATTTTCAACAATAAGATGACGATGGACTTAATGACTCAGTGATTTGTATCTTCAAATGTATGTTTTACAGAAAATCTTCTTCTGAAATCCAAATTTTATAGTTGTCTTTTTACCTTTTAGAACAGCTCAGAACCAGCTTTCTTCACCAGTGTTTTTGGATGTGTTTTTGTGAAGAAAGATGAAGCTTTAATTAACCACAGATCTCCAGAAGAAATCCTACATCTTCCTGCAAATACAGAAGAACTGAAGTTTCTTCATCAGAGTTCTTTCTTTCTGGTTGAATGCCTGTCTAGCTTCAGATTTAGTGCATGAGGGACCTTCTCCACAAATGTTTCTACTGGTTAAGTTGCGCTTTAAACCTCCAGTGTTGGAGGTAAAGAGAACCTATTGGACTCTCAACACGCACAAATGAATCTGTCAGTAGATTAGTAATTATCAGGAGAAACTTCACTATTAAGGTTGTTCAGAGGCCATGGACTCAGTAACACAGATCCTGATGTCACCTACACGTGACTGCAGTGTATGGTCTGGTGTTGGTCTCTGGTTCCTTGGAACATCAGTGGTGTTAGTGAGAAGGAACAGAAGATGTTCTGGTTTGCCAAGTAAGAACAAGCTGTGCAGAAATCTTGGGATAAACTGAACTGATGCTTCTAAAGTTTGTTCCTTTTAGATTGTTTACATTTGACGGTGGTGGTGTTGATGCCCTCACATCTGTCCATCATTTGCCCAAACTGCATGTCACATCTGTATCTTCATGTGCCTGCTGAACTTTTCTTTTTCTGTCGTCAGCTACTTTAACTGCTGGCTTTGGACTTCCTGCTAAATACGTCATCCACTGCAACAGTCCTGGCTGGGGCTCTGACAAGTGTGAGGAGATGCTGGAGAAGACGGTGAAGAACTGCCTGGCTCTGGCGGATGAAAAGAAGCTGAAGTCTGTGGCCTTTCCCTCCATCGGTAGTGGAAGGTAGAAAACGTTCCTGAAATCTAACAGATTTGGCATTTACTCAGAAATGTTGTCTACATATATGGCGCTTTTCCAGCTTCAAGGTTCAAAGCGCTTTATGGTTAATGTCCTTTTTAATCAGTCACACGCTCACATGCTGACTGTGACAGAACTGACACACACCGGCACCAACCAGGCCACCAGGGGCAATGTGAAGGTCAGGGTCTTAACCAAAAACACGTGAACATAGATAGACGGGCAGAGCAGGAACCAAACTACTGATCCTTCAAACCCATCAACCTATATCTCACTTTTAGTACCTATTAATACCAAACCGATCGCCAGTGACAGCAAATAACACAAGCTTTTCGAACTACCGCAGCTCTTCGACCTTTTATTCACTTAACATAATTCCAACAGATCAGCGCATATCTGCTTCTCTCCGTGTCAGAATCTGTTGGGGTACATTAATTGCGTAAACACTTCATTCGTGTAAAGTATGGCACAACAGCGCAAAGCTGCCTTTCTTCTCTATAGAATCTGTTGGAATGATGTTTGCATAAACGGTTTAAAGCTACTTTCACACTGGTCTCAGCAACATGCGTTCAAGTCACCATTCCCAATGTAAATGCACGTTTATACACATTTAGAGCTTTGGGTTCAAAACTCTCGCATTCATACGCAGATGTTTAAGTCTGTTTCCGTGTTCTACCTACAGAACGCACGTTGAAAATTTAACCAGGTCGAACTTTGACCAATAAGGGACTCTGATTTGAAAGTGACGTATGGATGAAGTGCTAACTGTTTGAAAATTGATCATGAAGGAGAACTTAATAATTGAGACACATTTGTACTCCCCTTAATACGTTAGCTTCTGTCTGCGACCCTCCAGGGGTCGGACAACCCAAAAACCCGCAGCACACGTACAGGTCACCCCTCCGTACGGGTGCATGTGACGAAGGCTTTATCTGAAGAAATGAAGCTAAAACTCAAACAGAAGTTTGTAGTTGCAATGACCTCCAATGAATCAAAGTGTAGACATGACATGACTGAGATTATTGGAGGGTTTTAAGTGTGTTTGAACTGTTTCGTCAGGAATGGCTTCCCAAAGCAGACAGCAGCGCAGCTCACCCTGAAAGCCATCTCCAGCTACTTTGTGGCCACCATGTCTTCCACCATAAAGACCGTCTACTTCGTGTTGTTCGACAGCGAGAGCATTGGCATCTACGTGCAGGAAATGGCCAAGCTGGAGACGAGCTAAAGCATGGAGCATCAACCCCCCCCTTTATCCTCAGCCTTTTTTAATTTCTATTTTTTATCCCTGTAAGGAGAGATGAAGGTGTTTACTGGTGAATTGTTTAATATGAAGAAAAGAGAAGATTCTTAAAGGCCGGGAATATTTTTTTTTTTGCATTATCTTTGTCCTTTTTCCTTTATGTCACCTCTAGTGTTTCAATGTAGACGTGTGCTGTTCATTATGGGGTCTTCAATGACATACAACAGTTGGTCAAACGCGTTTTCATTTATAACTGCACCTCAATTACAAGACTTACAGAGAAGTCTGATAAATACGGGTTAAAACATGTAAAAGCAAAAATTACGAAAAAAAACCCTCTGGTCTCTTTCTGTTAAACTCATTATGTAGAAATGAATGATGCAATTTTCTTTTGGTATAAATTCTATAACACCTGTTGTTGTACTGTATTATTAAAAGGTAAAGCGGGGAGATAAGTTTGAACTTGTTAGGTGACTTGAAAACAGAACAGTAGAATGAATATTTGTGTTGTGTGTTTTGCTTTTGTTCTTAGGGGCACAGCATTAAGTGGGTGTACTGCAGAAACCTCAGATTCCAACAAATAATTTTTAAAAAAGGACATTTATTGGTGTTTGCAACACCAATATTTATGGGCTGGGATGGGAGAGCGGAGGCTTTTGCAGTGCATCAGTGGTTTCTGTTGTGTGTTCTAATAGGTGTTCATATAAATGGAGTATTTGTGAAATGGTACTGGTGAAATATTGGGCTTTAACTTGGAGTTTGTACTTTTCTATTTTAATTTTCACAGTGATTCTAAATGGCAAAGGATTTGAAAGAAGAAGAAAAAAAAAAGATTGTGTTTTAGTCTTTTTTTTTAAGCCATACATGTAATGTACTCATTGTTGCTGGAAGTGGAGGCTCTGCTGCTTTTTTGGTTTGCTCCTGCAGTCATCCATCAGCAGGTGGCGCCCTGAGACCACACCTTGGATCAGCAGCCATCTTTTCTGGACAGAATCAGACCTCCTCATTGGCCGATTTGGGTTGGATTTGAATTGGAAATGAAGGACATGTGTATTGAGGAATCTGACTGCTCTTCTTCATTTGGACTTTTAAAAAGATTGACTTTCTTATAACAAAAGAAAATATATAAATATATATATATATAAATGCTTTCTAAAGATCTAGTACAATTGATTCTAAAGAAGAAAAGCTCTGTACACACTCCGGTAATAAAATACCTTTAAAAGTCTAAAGTTTTCAGTTGCGTTCTGTAATTTTTTTGATTGTTTCAGAATAGAAAGATCATTTTAGGGAATTGTAAAATGTTTGATTTTTATTTTTTTTTAAGTCCTTTTGATTCACTAAAATGAGAATAAATTAAGTGTTGCTCAGCAATGAATACAAAAGCAGCTCTTAAAGAAGCTTGGGAAGTAAAAGAAACAAACAACTACCTATTTTAATTGTCACCCCAACCTCCGTTTTTAAGGTCAAAAATAAAAAACAAAACTATTTGACTCATGAGCACACACAGAGCACAGTGATGCATATAACAGTTTATACAAATACACGTGTAATATCTATAGTTCCGGGGGGGGGGGGGGGGGGGGGGGGGGTGCTGTTTACAGAAAATAAATATAACAAACACTTGCACACAGAGTTTTATATGATACGATACATGGAGAAAAGGAGTTGTAGCAAAGTAAAAGCCACTATAGGAATGTTTTGTTTGTTTTTTCAAATTAAAAGAAACACCGGTATTGGTAGAAATAAACTTTAAATTGAAGAAATGTGACAGACAATATCTTTAATCAAAAGATAAACGAGTTGTTTACAGGTATTTAAAGTACTGGGAGAGGGAAACAAATTTAAGATTGTTTTTAAAAGTATTACAGCAATCAAGAGAAAAGTCAGAAAATAAATAAGCTTGATGAGGTTTAAAATACAAAATGCACAATGTAACTTGAAATATAGAAGATTGGCAAAAACTTATTTGACAGTTTTGTTATTTGATTTAAATGTGAATCAATGCAAGTGTCTTGTTTGTTCACACGTTTTGTTTGCATTTAATATACAAATAGTTTCTGTTATAAAGTTAATGTGTATCAAATCTGCAGGACATCAATGATCTTGGTTCAGTCTAGTTTCATTGGTCTCAACCATATTTAGGACTTTGTCACCAGCTAGCTAACGCTAACCTGCTAACATCTGCAAGGGGATAAACTTAGATAAACAAAGAAATTGGCAATTGTTTTCGGCAAAAGAACAAAAACGTAGTTTTAAAATGTTAAAGAAAATTGGTTTGTGACTAAAAAATGAAGAAGAATCTGTAAACTTTAAGTTAATCTCACTTTTTCGTTCATGATTTAGCCTAGGAAAATGTTTAAGTATGTATTCTCTATAAATGATCGAGCGTTTATTATAATGTTTAATTTTATTTATGTCAATCAGTACTGAAACAAAACTTTTTAAAAATAAAGACATATTTTTTTAAAATGTCACCTGTGTTTTCCTTTTTTCTGCGGTCAAGTAGCGGTGCTGCATTTTTGGTGCCTCGGAATTTACAGTATTTGAGCTGCTATCTGTGTAAAGAATGAAAGAAGCGAGTGCCGCCGAGTCATTTAAAGGGTATGTAGTATAGTCATTATTCCTGAGTTATCGCGAGACAGAGACAGAGAAGCGGGAAAAGAACAGAAACGAGCTAGCAGAAAGATTGAAGCACGTGTGTCAAATAAAACAAAATAAAACTGAACCAAAGGACTGTTTATTTGAACAACACAACATTTTGGCGACGAGGATGATGTTTACCAAGGACCCCAAGACAAAGAAGGCCGACTAGGATTTTACGTTCCGGCCAAAGAAAAAAAAAAAAATTTCAGCGATGTCGTCTGACGACCAACGCCAAGGATCTGCACGAGCTGCACCAGGACCCAGCTATGCTCAACTAGCCCCGACGGTTCCGCTGAACCTTAACGCTTCTGATTTATTCACGGAATATAACCTATGGATGGACTCTTACGGATTTTTCGAAGTTGCCAGCGGTACAATTAATGCACAAGATTCGATACGAAGAGCGACACAAGTTTAGGCTCAGAGCTCAGTACCCAGATGAGACAGTAGATGCGTTTGTAAACGCACTGAGAGAGCTGGCAAAATCATGTGACTTTGGCGCACTAGAGAGTGACATGCTTCGGGATCAGATCGTGGAGAAATGCGCTATGAAACGTCTGCGTGACAAGTTATTACAGGAAGATGGACTGTGTTTAGACAAAGCACTGTCAATAGCACGAGCTTTTGAAGCCGCACAGGCAGAATCTAAAGTTTTCACGGAGAGTTCTGGTCACTCAAGCAGGAACAATCAAGTTTATTTCACCAAGAAAAGTGCACGCGCAAATGGCGGACGAGCAGCCAGCGCAGCGCATGACTCAAAAGGCAACCAAGAGCGAGCCGACAGCGACGCCCAGTGTTACCGATGTGGAATGAACACTCACACAGCGGATGAATGCGGTGCAAAGACAGTGACGTGTCTTTTCTGTCGGAAAACGGGACATTACGCACGTATGTGTTTTAAAAAGAAAAATCAGGCACAGGCAGGACAAGCTCATACCAAAACTAAAGATAGGAATAGAGAGAAAGAAAAGATAAAGTCAAGTAAACCAGTGAGAGCAGTAGTACAGAATGCTTCTGACTCGGATTCAGATGAGTTTATTCATGCTGTAGACTCTGAGGATGAAACACTGAAACAATTAAATAAGATAGTTGAGACAGGAATATGGGCAAATCCAGTTACAGAAGAACTGCAGCCATATAACAGATGTGCAAGAGAGTTGTGTACGTATGATGGACTCATACTGGGAGGACACAGGATAGTGTTACCCAGACAAATGGTAAAGCAAGCACTGAGGATTGGACACGAGACTCACCAAGGGGTGGTTCGTACCAAACAATATCTAAGGAGTAAATTCTACTGGCCCAACATGGACTTGGATGTAGAAAGACTGATCAGAAACTGCTCCGCCTGTGTTCTTAACCAGCCACTGCACGAAGATCAACCCCTCCAACCACTAGAACTACCACCGAGACCATGGACTAAGCTTGGTATGGATCTGGTAGGTCCTATCCAAAACCAGTACATACTGACTGTGATAGACTACTATACTTCATTTCCAGAGGCTGTAGTTATTGCAGACATATCCTCAGCTACTGTAGTTACAGAACTGACAAACATATTTGCTAGATTTGGCTATCCCCTAGAGGCTGTTACTGATAATGGCAGGCAGTTTGTAGGACAGGTTTTTGAGTCATTTCTAAAGTCATGGGGAATCAAACACATCAGAGCATCACCTTAGGTTTATTCTCTGGGCTCACTGCTCAACAGACCTGTAGTATTGCTAAATATTTAAATTATGTAATATAAACTTGGTAAAGTGGAGAGGTTTCACAGGTACCTAAAGAAAGCATTCAGGGCAAGCAAATGTGAGGGAAAGACATGGACAGAGGAACTTCCAAAAATATTAATGGCATATTGTTCGACACCACACAGAGCGTCAGGAGAAACGCCAGCCATGTTAATGTTTGGAAGAGACATCCGCACTAAATGTCCAAATGTTGAAAAAGAAGATCGACCTCTAACAGAAAGGGAGAAAGCAACAGATCTCAGAAAGCATCACGAGGAATACAAAACCAAAATGAAGCACTATGCTGACCAGACCAGCAGAGCAAAGGAGCACAATTTTGAAGTTGGTGATGTAGTTTACATTGCGAGTATGGAAAATGGAAAGCTGGATCCAACATTCAGAGAGACTCGCTATGTGCTGCTGAAAAACACCGCCAACAACTCCTTTGAACTGGTCAACACAGAGGATGGATCAAAAGTGATCAGGAATGTCAAGCATCTTCGTAAAACACCACTGGAGGTTGACTTTGACATCCCTGAGCCTTCATCAGCCTGCAGTGAACCAAACCATCATGAGACGGGGGATGTTTCAAATGCCGAGACTGCTCCATCAGTTGAGACCCCACCAGAACGTGACCCCTCTACATCTGATGTCATCACTACCAGGAAGGCCCGGATTATCAGAAAGCCCATCAGATACAGAGAGACTTGAAAAAAAACAGCATGTAATTTGTATGTTCTCATTTCTTGACAAGTTGTTACGATGGTATTTGAAAAAGAAAAACAAAAAAGTATTTTGATTTAGTTTGAGAACAATGTGATTTTGTGATTTGTTAAGTATAGGAAATGTTATGAGTTAGAAAGGTTTGTTCTAAACAAGGGAGGAAAATGTAGTATAGTCAATATTCCTGAGTTATCGCGAGACAGAGACAGAGAAGCGGGAGAAGAACAGAAACGAGCTAGCAGAAAGATTGAAGCACGTGTGTCAAATAAAACAAGATAAAACTGAACCAAAGGACTGTTTATTTGAACAACACAACAGGGTAGATGCCAACTCAAAACTAATTTAAAAAACAAAAACAATCATACTAAAAATATACAATTTTTTAGGAGGAGATTTTTTTTTTAACTTTTGCTTTTATGTTTGTAATATTTGTTTTATTTGTATTTTAATTCTGCTGTATGACTTATGTTTTGTTTATTGTGTTGGCATTTTGACCTCAAGTCTATATAAAATAAATTCTATTTTTAGCAAAAAGAATTTGCCAAAACTAGCTCTTCTCTTACTTGCCACGTAAACTTTTTACAATTTAGCAATTCGGTCCAGGAATGCAACGTCAGAAATAAAGCATGTTTTAATAAAAGCTTTTTTTTTTACATTTCTGTTGACTCTAATACAGCATTGAGGATACTTTATTCCTTCATAAATGCAGCATCTTTAAAAATAAAATCCTGTTTGCTTTTTATTCTGTCAAATAAACTAATGCAACATTTACATTTAGTCTTCTACCCAAAGCAAATGACAAACGTACATAAATAATTAAACTGAACTAGAGCCAAGACATTTTCAGTTTAATACTGTCGGTAAACATCATACCTTCACTAGATGTCAAAAAGTAGACTTGTATAAGAAATACAATTTATATATTAAATAAAACTGTCTGTTCAGCTGAAACTGGTGACATATAAAAGGATGGTGGCAAAAACTGGCTTATGTGGACAACTGACAGCTTTTAAAGGAGTTTTATAGAAGAAATGATCAAATCTTTTGGTGTAGCTATTTACATTGTCTCATGCGAGCTCTTTTCAGTTATCATTTTTTATATCCATAATATCTCATGTAATGAAAAAGTGCTAGAGGCGTTGGTACTTATAAGTTGTAAATTGCTTGTGACCAATAGTCCTTTGCAAAAATTAGCACAATTTAAGTTTTTTTTTTTTCTAAACAACTATACTTGAGTAAAAGTATGACTATAGAGTGTACACTATAGACCATGTATGTGGAGGATGTACTAGAAGTATTCTAACTGAATACTTCTTCAGACTAAATTGAAACATTTTAAGTTGATATTAAATAAAAAGTAAACTTCAAGTATACTGCCTTACTTTTAGTATAGACTAAATACTTGTATTACACTTAAAGTACTTTTTTGCCATAGGTGAAGTTGGTTAAAAAGTGAATTTCAGCAGATGAGTTCAAGAACTGGGTGATGTTAGGAATTATAATCCCAGGTATATAATAAAATGCAGCTTTGGTTAAAAATGAGAAAACATTACAAATTGGAAAAATGGTTTTATTATTCCTGCAAAAGTTAAACTTTATCCTTTCTGGTCGTTGGGCTGAGCCTGAGTTCTGGTGCTGTTCTAGGGCAGAAATACCGGCAGGGGACAGAGAGGACAGGGGAGTCAGATGGGGGTCAGTTTCCCAGCCATCAAGGGAGGCCAGGACCTCAGACCTCCTCTGAGGGCGCCCATCTAGAGCCTAATCCCCAGGAAATACATACAGGTTTCTCCCCCTCATATAACCCCTCCCATCACTTCTCCTTCCATCCCTCCATCGCTCTGTGCTTCTCCTGGCAGACAGAAAAGCCCTGCAAATTCAAAGCATCTGTATGGGCAAGGGCCAATCCGAGGGCTGCCTTTCCCAGAGCCCGCGCAGATGAAATTTTATTCTTTGCACGAAAAAATTACAGAGGGAGGGGGGAGAAAAAACATAAAATAAAGTTAAGCAAACAAAGTGGAAAGATCAAGGAGGAGATGAGATGAGGGGTAAGGAGCTGGTCATCACAGACCTGCCCCGCTCTTCATTGTATTTATAAGAAGAAGGCAATATTGTGCTCTGCCCCCAGCCTCCAATCCACTTCAACTTAAAAGTACACTGAAGAAACTTTAAAAAAGTCCAAACAAACACTTGTTTTACTGATTCAATCATCACCTTATAGTTTATCAGTTTCCACATCAGTCAATGCTTTAATTTGCTCAAGTTAGAGTTTACAGTTTGAGGATTTTTTACATAAACACTTCTCTTCTTCTTAATTTCTATTTTGGTTTTCACTTTAAAATGTCAGATAAAACTACCAGTGAGGGAGGGGTCACGTTTAAGTGAAGCCGGTTCAATTTTGAGGAGAAGTTCACTTCTGCTGAGGAACACAAAATAACCAAAACATCAAATCTCTTTGATCAGCGATTAAGAAAAACATTCAATTTGATAAGTTTCAAAATTTCAAAATAAATAAATTTGCACTTTACAAAACTTTGAACAAAAAGCTTTTTTTTGCTTCCCGTTTTCTCTTTGATTGTTGCCATGATGACAGAACAGAACAAAAAAAAGCTGCAAATTAGATGCTATAAGTTTGGTTTGCAAAAACATATTGCAAAGGTTAAATATTGGCAGGATTTGAGGTTGCCATTCTGCTGCAGGGCCACACATTCACATCTCCACCTAAAGACAATTTAGAGATACCAGTTAAAGACCCACTCTGATAAAAACTGGGTTTTTAACATTTTCTTGTACCTTTTTTTCACGATGGAGGACATGCTGTTAGACTTAGCATTGCATTCCTGCATTGTAAATCAGGACGAGGCAAAAAAAAATGCCGTTGGAATAAGCTTGTAGGTGTAACATATGACGTACGACAAACCACAAGCTCCCTGCCCCGTTCCATTCCGATGCATCCACTTGTAGGCGACTAGAGCTCTGTTTTCCTCATCCGATCTGGCTCAAAACTGTACAGCTGGATCGCTCCATTATTGCTATTATTGCTATTTTTGTTGCACCAGTAACGATAGGTTGGGGGTGTGAGGGGCTGTAAGCTAGCAGGAGACAGTGTAAATAAAGGGATAATGGGAAATGGGGGCAGGCTTTGCCAACAACTCAGCTGTGTATATCTAATGATAAACTGCCGCTCTGCAGAAACTATATTCAAGAAAACGACACAGGTTTAACTAAAAGACTACTGGGAACGTGTTGAAAATCGATCAAAAGATGTTTGGAGTTGGACCTTTAAGTACAAAGTATGTTTTTGGACTGTGGGAAGAGGCCAGATTTCCCTGGAAAACCCAAATGCTAAGGTGAAAATGCTGACATCTGATGTCTGGGTGCTTTCACAGTGCACTGATTTGCATGAAACAGTTCCCCCCGGTAGGTGTGAAAGGCCATTTACATTAGTGTCCAGACAGTAATTCATATATGATAGAGCAAGACAAGAAAGGTTCGTTCTTAGTGCTTTTACTTCCTGTTTAGAGAAGGCTTTCCCTCACCCCACCACCACCACGAGAAGGTGCTGTAACCAAGTGGAAAGGTAAATCCAATTAACCCTTAAATGTGGTTTTCATGCTGATCAATTAACCCCATCATATAGCACTGACACGTCTAAGTCCTCCTGTATAATCTCCATCAGAGAATATGTTAATGCAGAATCAGAAACCAGCCTCCAGTGGATCTGTGGCGCCTAATCTCATGATCCATAACCATTAAACAGGGCTGAACAAGGAATATCCACACGAACCAAACACCAGCGCCACCTGACTCCAGCGCACCATCATCAAACACAGGTCCTTAATGGTACACAGTCTCTCTGGTGCCAAAGCAATTAATCAATCTTGTCAAGGAAGGTGCCTCACTCTGACTCTGAAACCTCGACGAGGTTACTTGGGATCCCACGCTGCAAAATAAAAACCACACTGTAAGGCTATTTAACACAGGAAACCTGATAGATTGGCTCCTTTTGATGGCCTGATTCCCAGGCTTAAGAGAATAAATTAAATGCAATCCCTTCTTAGACCTCAGCTGCAGAGCGGGGGCACACTGATTTAGGATTTTCATCTGGGGAGCTTTTTTTTTTCTCCCTTCCACAGCTCTCCTCCACCAGCTTCAGTCTCGGTGTGGAAAACAGTAAATACTGTGTTGGAATGTTTTAAGACAATAACAGAGGTTTAGCGCAGCTGCAGAAAGCCAGGCAGGGGAAATCGCTGCTGTTTTGCAGGCAGGGCAGCGGACGGGAACGCGTCACCGGGTGGCTCAGGACTCTAAAACAGAAAAGGTTCTGCCTTGATCCCAGATGTGGCACTGCAGTGTTTGGGGCTTTGGAAAAGCCACCAGTCTTAGCCAAAGATAAGGTCGATTCGTGAGTCTGTGTTCCAGGATTTAAAAAAACGATGGAAAAAGAAAGTTTTTGTTGTTGTCAACTGTTGTGGTTAACTCCAGTGTATTTCTTTTGACCTGCAAAGGTCAGAGGTCATGTACATATTGAGTTTTTTCTTTTTTTGATTTATTCAATTGTGTAGGAGTATCATAGTCGATATGAATTTGTTTGACGCAAAATTAATCAACTATAGTGACACTAAAAGACTGAGAAAATGAAAAAAAAAGTGTTGAAAAAGGAGGGGAAATAATGAAAATTATAACAAGAAAAAACTTAATGAAGGCTTTAACCGATTCCATGACAAAAAGAGGACAAACGTCATAATTCAACAAAGTCTAAAAACAGATGTTATGTCTTCAAGTAAAAAAAAAGTTATTTAAATGAACTTCCTAATGAAATTCTAAGCCATAGAACAAATTCTGTGATAGTGCAGCTTGTGTTTCCCTGATGTGATGAGGGGATGTTACATATAAATGCTGATGAGTCACACCCTACCTATCAGCAGGGAGAGTCTCTTATTCAGTTTACCTCTGTCTGTCATCAGCAGCCAAACACAGAGCGCTGATCCTCCATGATTCAGATCAGTGGTGGGTGGCCGCTTGGACGTTCTCATCTGTGAGCAGACAAACTGAAAAGGGTTTGAACCAGAGCTGAGCTGCTGTTTGTTGGAACTCAAACATGACAAAGCATAAAAGAACTATTTTGTATTTTTAAACCCAAAAAAGTCTCAGGTTGTGTCTGAATTCCTTCACCATTCATTACTTAGTGTGCTATATCGGTCATTTGCCATTTTGTTGGCGTGTTCAAATCTACAATTCTCAAATGGAATGCCCTGGACATTTCCCAGAAATCTGTGCAAAAAGCTAGTGTGCATTGATCATCGACTATGTAAAAGAACTGGACTGACTTGCGTCTCCAAACAGCTCCAAACAGGTCTGGTCCCAAAAATCTCGTAGACTTCTATAGAAATAAACAGCAATGACTCTTTCTATTTGTCAGAATGTTCATTATATTAACGTTCTTGATAATCCTTATTTTTCCACTGAATTTTTTCTGTAGTTCAAGTTATAAAATGACCAATCAGATGCCCCCAAAAAAAAGGTCTTGCGTTGAAAATTGGAAACGTTTGAGAGATTCTCCCGAGCCTGCTATCAGTAGAAGGGGTGTGGCTTTCTAACATGCTCACTCCTGATTGGAGAGAGCGGATGCCATAGAAATTTAGACAGATCAATCAATGAGGATGTCTGGTTCCAACATGGCGACAAACGTATTGCGGAAAAATGGCTACTGAATTGACTTCGTTTGGTTGGAACTGGAAGCAAGTAATTTTTCATGTCACACTCACTCGGTCCAGTTCTCTTATACAGTCATTGGCATCCAACACAGTGGATTCATAAGAAATATTTGTTAAAATGTTAATTTAGGTTTTTACATCTGCTATTGGATGCCATTATAAAAAAAGTACGTTTGTCCAAATTGTGTTAAAATCCAGAGCACCTGATAGTCCGGCCCCGTATGGTTTTTCCGGGGTTAGGAAGTGGTGAGGGAATTTGGACTCAGTTTCAGTTTCATGCAAGGTTGTCTTTACCTTTTTTTTTTTTTTTTTCGTTTTTATTTGTAGCTAAAATAACATCTACATATTTTGTTGTCATTAAACTTGTTTTAGGTATGACAGTAATGCCAAAGACAGTCGGGAAAACACTTTTTGGCAAGTAATCCTTGAGCACTTGGACCAGACGGAAAACGGGCTGAAACCTGAATGCTCATCACTGAACTTGCCAGTCTTTTGAACTGGCTCTACTGGCAGCTGTTTCAGAAAGGACTTGGTTAAGGTTAAGAAAACACCATGGCTTTAGTTCACACTGAAGCTGTCATTGAGAGTCCCCCCTCCCCCAAAATTTAAAGTCTACCCATATGGATTCTGATTCCTGAGCATCATTGGGAAACTGTTTGAGCAAAATAGTTTGTTTTTCAAGTTTATAGAGTTTGAACAGCGTTAGCGTGGCGAGCTAACAAAAGTTGTCTTGCCCTGTTGGCTGAACATTTTTTTTACTGGAATATTTAATTCATCAAATTCTGGCTCAACCTGAACAAAACAATAAGCCATACAGCATGATCATAAAAGGAATCCATAGGTGTGGCTACCAACAAAAAAATAACCCTGTTGCTAAGGAAATACAAAAATGTACTTTTGCCAAATCTTTTTAAAATTACATTGATCTGTTCGTCATCCCCAGGCACCAAAAATAGAAAATGGTTGCTATAGTGATGAAACATACAGAAAAGCCACCATGTTTTAAAAATTTTTTTTTTATGAGGTTGTCACATGCAGCTCTGACCAGGGTGGAACCAGCAGAAAGGGGAAAGTGAGGGGCATGTAGCAGGCGCTCAACAAGTGAGGGCAATTTTCTAATAAACCCCCGTTGTGCTTCAGAAAATATCTTAAAAACGACACAGGCAAACTGCATATTCACAATTAAAAGACCTCTGGGAAGAATTGGACAATGGAAAAATATATATAGTTGGAGTGGGACTTTAAAAGAACTAATTTAATGACTTTTTAGATTTAGTTAGAAGCTTAGTCATGCATTGGTTGTGTTTTCTTAATCATTTCCCAATTACCCAATAGATTCTTCATTTCTAAAAGAAGCAAAACTTTTTTTTTTTTTTTTTGCATGATTTAATCCAGATTAGCTTTGTGAAGAAAATGCAGTTTAAAGCAAAATTTTCCTGAAAAATTGTCATTTAAACGAGGCTATCCTAAAACTAGCAGAAAGGCTTCAGGAAGAAAGGACACATCAAGTGTGTTTTTAGCACACACTTAGGGGGAAATTCATCTTTTAATGTTCATGTGCCGTTTACTTTAATAAAAAAAAAGATAAACACAAAGGATTTATAAAGATGTGGAACAGGAGTGCAACTGAAATCATTTTATTCAAAATTCAAAGCCCATCTATCTATTTAAATATCCCACCCCTATATGTCAGTGTTTCTGTGTGTGAAACAATAAAATGATTTAGAAACAGGTGGGACAAAAGAGAGGGTTGGGTTGCAACTCGAAAAAGAACTGTCCTCAAAGGAATTCAAGACATGTTTCTATTGTTTTAAGTGAACAAAAAAATCTGCCAATTGGAACAGGTAAAATTCGTCTTGGTAAGGTTCCCAAAATAAATTGTGACGTTCTGCCTGTTACAGACACATTTAAATCCTTAAATCAGCTATAAATACTCTTATTTTGGTACATTGTTCTGGTAACTTGAAACATGATGTCAGACAACATTTTTTATTCAAAAGAAGAATTTCATATTTTAAAAGCATAGGCATATTCATGCAAATTCCTCCCACAAATATTTCCTATTGTTAGTTCAACTATCCTTATTTTCAAATCCATAATCATCTTAAAGGCTAGAATTACACATTTTAATTTAAATTTATCTTAAAAATGAAACGTAAATGTACGTTAACTTAAAACTTCTGTTTTGTATTTGTTCAGTGTTAAAAGTCAAATTAAACATTCTTTTGTCACTTATTTGAGGAAACCTGTGTCTTGTCAATTCCCCATTCGCAAATAAACTTCTTAAAACATGTACGTAAAATAAAAACCACTTGTTTCATAAGAACTTTAGCATAAAATGAGATGTCTTTAAGATGAAATCATTCAAAAAGATCAATTCCAGAGTTATTGTCTTAAAACGAGCATTACATCTTAAGCTGTGTTCACACCGAATGCGTTTTTTTTTGGCAGCGTCGGCCAGTTTCAATGTTAAGTCGATGGTACAGATGCAAGCTGAGGTCCTGCGGCGCGGTTAAAGCGATGGGCGCGGCGCGGTCATCATCCGTGTTTTCCATGCATTGTAAAGGAGAAATACACAGACACCGCGCCATGTAGCAATCAGGCTAAAAACCTGTGGCAGTAGCTCCTCCCACATTTGGCTGTGGCGTTGAGCTTATCAACACATTTTTGGACAGGAGTGAATTTGCCACACGGCAAAAGGAAAGGTGGCCGACGCACAAATCGAGTTCGGTGAGGATGTAGCTTTACTGAAAAGTTACCAGGATGCAAGTCTGAAACCAAGATATGTACGGTAAACCAGAAACTAAACAATAATACTTGGTGGAGTGAGAGGTCATTTTTTTGCAGTGCATGATCATGGTTGGATTCTTAACAGCTTCTTCGTATAAAAAATCAGCAATGACTGTTTATTCTGCTTCAACTGAACCTAAAGAACATTTTGCAAATGTTAAATAGACTGTTTGGATTGGAGACGACAGCTAAACGTGGCAGGGAATTTTCCCTGCAAGCAGTGAATGCACCTCTATTCAGTTGTTAACCGTTTTTATCGGTCTGGCCGTGATTTTAACGCTACACTGAAGTTACGCTGCGCACGTATCTATCTTAAAGGATGTTTGTCGTTTGTTTTTTGCACTCACATGCACAAGCTGCCTCTCTTTGTCTGCAGGTCAATCTGCAGGCCAGATCAAAGGGTCAGGTCCAGCAGATAAACCCGGGGCCCTGGAGGTTGCAGCTCTGTATATCTGCCAATCATTAAGCTCCAGGTGATTGGCTGCAGCTCACCAAGTAGCCCCAGAAGATTCTGGGTCAGATAGGGAGGGATTTGTCCGAGCCATTGCTGTCGACCTTGCTGCCACTCACGCAGACGTTACTCCATCGCTCAGCTTGGTGCCTCCACATGCTCTGAACCAGACAAGAGAGACACTCAGGACACCCCCAGAGATAAAAGCCTCTTCACTTCTGACAGGACGGAATCTCTCTGAAAACACGGCATGCAAATTATATTCTGTCCCGGCTTTGAATGAGGCTTCTCCAAAGAGGAATTCTTTTGAAAGGAGACATATTCAGCCGGTTGAATGTCTGGAGGCTTTATTAGGCAGAACATTTTTCAATGGGCAGCAAAGGGTTGTGCTTGTTCCTGCTTGATTTGGAAAACTCTCCCAACAAAGTGGATGAATGGGTCCATGTGTCATCGCTGCTGACATGCCAAATGAAGGATAACAACACATGAAATTTCAGTTTGAAGAGAGGGCCGGAATGAGGAGAAGACAGGAGGGAAAGAAAAGGAAAAGTAGGAGGGATTTCAGAGAAAAAAACTAAAGAAAAAGGTGTGCCAGAGGAGAACCAATAGTTCAGCACACAAAAAGAAAAAAAAAAAAAATCAGCTTTAAAAAATGCAAATTTTCTGTTACTATCATGCAAAACCAAATTACCCGGTGAAACAATTCACCATGATGGAGGCTGGTGAGTGAGATCTCAATTCTATTCTGAGCGAAAAAAGCATCCACACATCTCCAAAACTCACAGCAGCCCCAACCATTTACTGCAAACCTGACGATCCAAACAGGAAGTGCATGCTGGTTTCAAGAAGCCAAAATCCCATGTATTTCTATAGAGAAATAAACAGCTATTACTCAGTCATTCTTTTTGTCAGAATAAACATTCTTTCTCTGGTACCTTTTTGATTGATTTAATGTATTGGTTTATGTCAAGCATTGATTCTAGACAATACAAGAAAGATGTCACATAGATAAATGAAATTCATTTCAGAAATAAAGAAATGCATCGATTAAAATACGGAGAAAAATGAACCAAAATATAAGAAGAAAATAACAGTTTAATTACTCACAATCATATATAGAGTTTTGCAATGATGCATACATTACCAGTACACACTTAGGTCAAATATGTTTTTGGTGGTTTTAACATGTTTTTGTGGCATTTTTCTTATGATGGAAGACAAATTAAAAAGAATTTGAGATTAAAACTGCCTTTCTGAGTAGTTTTTCAGTTTGAAAAAGCTCATATTTGTGACGTGGCGCCTACCATGGGCGGGCCAAAGTCTCTGCTTCTCTACAATGCTGATGCAATCCACTTGCAGAAAACTATATCCATTTAAGTCTTAATTTCCCTCGTCTGAGCTGCCATCTGGCTCAAAACTGAAGGACTGGATGTCTCCAATATTGCTCACTGGTTTCTTTTTGCTATGCTAATGTTAACTTGGGCTTGTGAGGTGCTATAAGCTAGTGGGAGAGAGTGTAAACAAAGGGATGTAGTCAAGTAGAGTTGGATTTATTGCTTGAAAAGAAGCGGTGAAAAGCAAATTTCTTTAACATCTCTCCACCCACATTGGGTTATTTCATGTTATTTTTTTGCACTGTTGTCATAATTTGGTTCCTATCATATCAAGTGCAGATTTTTTGGTAAAGTAACAAAGTAGAGTGCTTATTGATTATTTTTTAGAAAATAGTTATTCATAATTTCAGTAAATAATAACATGTTCTTGCTAATCCTATTTTTTTTAAAAAGATGTTTTGTTGGAACTGGGAGAAGTTCATGTTCTCTGGGTGACATCACACTCACTCGGTCCAGTTCTCATATACAGTCAATGGTAAAGAAAGGCAGAAAAATAAACATTTCAGTTTGAGCTGTGACATCTCCATTTTTATTTGTAGCCGTTTCGTAGCCATGGATGCAACCCAAGCAGATGTCGTGTTCTGGGTCGGACACGCTTTGTTGCTCACCATGAATAAGAACTACAAGCAACAAGATGTGAATAAAAAAATAACAAATAAATGTTTAAACATTTCTAGGTGCTGGTTGTCATTTCCCCATGAGTGTGCAATCAAACAAAAAAATCCCAAACACCTTTTGATAATTTACTTAGACAGCATGAAGTACAAACAAAACCAGGCCCTCAGAACATATAAGGAGCTGCAAAGGCATGCAGTTTTCTGTGGTATACTTGTCCAAACAACATTTGTAAAAATTTAGCACCAAGATCGTAAAAATGTGGTTACCTGGTTAGAACCAAGTACCAACAGAAGTTCCATCTAGGTGGCAGCTCCTAGAACCTCCAGCTCATCGTGGGTCCAGCTGCAGTGGTCAGTACCAGCACCAAGACTCAGCAAGGTCTGGGACCATATTTAAAACAGTTTTTGACTACATATTCAAGTCACTTCAATTGTTTAGAATAAGACCTTGTATCATCTGCAAACTGAAGGTTATGGTCCATAGAACCTTGGGATGTCAGCCACCAGACTGGTGGAACATCTTTTGGTGAAAGGAGTTTTATGGTGGCTTGTCATCACTGAATGCATTTTTGAATGGCGGAAGAAGGAGTTTGGTGTTGGCAGAAATGCTGTCCATCCCACAGATCTGTGTTCCTTACTGATGTGGGACCATTTGAACTTGAGTAATGACATGTTTTGACATATTATAGTTTGCGAAATCAAACATTGAAATGTTTGTTCTGGTTATACTAGAGCTGAACAAAAGTCTGCTTAAAGTACATCATATAATAATGACATCTATTGAACATGTTTTACTTTATTGCATCACGTCTTTCCACTTGTGCAACAGCAGAATTTTGTTTGCTATGAAAACACATTTTTCTCTTGTTGGGACTTGAAGCCAAAGTAATCATCTTCTGTGCAGGAAGAGGCCACTGGTTTCTTTGTTGAAGTGTTACGTTGTGGTGTTGGGACACGAAACACATTCATTATAGCTATTGAGAAAAAGTGAGAACAATGGTAACTTTTGTACCAATAAGTCTCAGAGGTTCTTCAACAGGGCGTTTGCATTGAAGGTAGAATAAGCAGAGAGGATGCTTTTTTCCAATCAGTAAGTTGTGCAACAAAGTGCACAAGCTTTAGCAATGACCCTGCATTTGCAGCATCTCATCAACCAGCTGAGAACATTTACAGGCTTTGATCGTTTCATGCAATTTAACAATCTGAGTTTTCATAAGATAATATGAATAAAATAGTACTTTTTGACATTTACAGCCTCTTTCACAAAGCAATTCACCATAAAGACTCAAATGAGGAGTGACTTTTATCCACCTCAATTATCTGTTCGTGATATTTTGTTGTTTTTTGTATATGTGAAAAATAAGTTACGCAGCTGTGGAACCAAAAAGGTTGCAGCATTAAGTACCAATCATCTTTTGATCTATTTTCAAAATGTTCCCAGTGGTTAATAATTATAATATTTATATAAAATAATTATATTTAGCTGTTTTTCTTCAGTAATTCATTAGAAAATTCTCCTCTGAGTTGTGGGCGGGACCATTGGCGCAGAGCAACCCCCCCCCCCCCTCCCCGTTGCCAAGAGCTCGGAGCCGGGAGCCTGTGGCCCCCCGTGTTCATTTTTGCACTAGGGAATGGCCTGAATGTCATTAGAGATCCAATAGGCTAATGGTCCACACAGATAAGGTTGAATCCATTTGCATTGTGATCGAACACTTTCCTTTGAAAAGCATTTATAGCTCAGAATTATTTTTGAAAGAATAAATAAAAGCGAGTTTTCGCAGTTTTTCAGCTTGTTGTGAGTCGACACTTGTTAATGCAATTTGAAAACGGGTTTGGATGAACGTAATGGTTGAGGGCTACACTGAGGAAACATTGTTTTTATTCTTTTTACTTTTCAAAGTCTTATGAGTGATGAAGCATCCCCTCAGACACAAACACTTCTGTTTATTTTTTAGAAATACAAATACATTTCTTCATGTGTTGATGTTACTGATGCAGCTCCCAACTATGATGTAAAGTAAAGGTCATAAACCTCAACCTATTTACAAGAAAATTCTCAGTTTAAAACTGACCAGTATGTTATGCCATTAAACAGAATCATGGAAAAAGTGACTTGTTGCATAGTTTTGTGAAAAGCGTATATTCCAAAATGTTTCATTGCTAATTAAAGCTTCAATCTTCAAATACTTTTGATATTCCAAATTTATAATTTTTAAGTGTTGATAAATTTAAAGTACTTGTGAACCCTGACATTTTCACAATAAAATGTTTTTCTTTGCTTGTGTCGTGACAGGTGAGCATCAAACATCTTTTGCTTGCTTCAGTCAGAAAACACACACAAACTAGAATGGAAATAAAAGCTTTTAAAGACAGATTATGTCTCAGAAAGTCTTGACTGGAAGGTGGAGGTGGCCTGGTGCTCTTCAGCTGGATCAAAAAGACTCCAGTCTGGTTGTGGAAACTGTTGCTTGATACCTCTCGCGTGTGTTTTCACATTAGAGCCCGTGTCTCTGTGCCATGTTTTCTCGCTGGGTCAGGCCACACATGTACACTTTTGTGTCTGTGCTTTGGGTGTCAGGGTCTTGACACTTTAAGCCTCTTCTTTTTGTACCTTTGGGGGCTGAGGCTTTACCCCCATCCTACATGCAAACTCAAACAAACTGCAGTGTATGCAGAGCTAACAGCAGCCTTAGGAGTCCTCTATTACTCCTCACTGTTCAAAGTCCAGCACAACAATGAGACCCAATTAGAGCTTACAGAGGAGATCTGGGCCTTTTGCTGCTGGAATAACACGTTCAGACCAAGGAGCACACCTAAACGTCTGGCAGGGTTAGCTGTCTTTTTGCTTCCACTTCCGCTGGCCACCAGTCTGGTGGGCTAGAACATTGGTCCACCTTCAAATTTGTAGTAACTATAAATGACCGCAATTTAATCTACTTCCGGTAAGCGGCAGAAGTTGTGTTTTGTGTCCGGGAGCTTTACATGTGCGTTTTTTTTTTTAGTTACTGGAGCGTCTTTTTGTGTAAGTTCAGAGTTGAGTTTAATTTCAATGGTCATGTCCTCCCGTGACTTGAAGGACATTATGTGTACTTAATCAATTTTCTGCTAGAATACCACAGTCATTCGCAGTAATGAGCTGACACTTTCCATACACTTTGACATGCCAGACGCCTCCGCCTGTTACACATATTGTCCACGGTGTCCCCCTCTGTCTGCGTCCAGGACATTGTGTGTGTCCACTGTAACTGGAGACCAGTCTAGACTGACTGGCTACTGGTTGTAATCCTCTGAAACATGCAGCGGAATCAGCCTGAAACAAGAGAGCTAACTTTGTCTCTGTTAGCACCCCGACAATACAAACACAGATGCAAAACGCTCAAGGGCTCCAGCAAAAGTTTTTAAAAACCTGCAGAAGAAATAAAAGGAGCTTCTTCATACTAAACACCCTTTAAACATAATTATTCCTGTAAAATAATCGCAAACCCCGAGTGGTCGACTTGCTGATGAGCAGGAGCACATGGTGAGGAGGTCACAGGTGACACAAAAAAAGTCATGCAATGTCTAGACCTCAATAAGCATTGTTTCCCCCTTCAAAAAAAACAGATAGCTCAGATCATATTTACTTCCAAATACTGACTCTAGCTACAAGGTGACACTGAAAGACGACAGAGAATGGGGATGACATGGTCAGACAGTAAAATGACCCTTCTGTTTGAACATAAAATGTCATTTGTCTTTGTATTTTTTCCCCTCCTGCTGACTCTGTTCCCCAATATCTGTGCAAAGCTGACTCTGTTACTGAAAAGGGTCATTAGTTTGTAACTTGAGTCTCATGCTGTGGTCAATAGGCAGCGCTGCGACTCATGATGGGGGTTGATTTCTATGAAATCATAAAGCTCAGGGTAATCCTCCATCACAGTTGCTTTCTTGTTTGAGTCTGGGGGTTTTGCTCCACTACAGATGAAAATATGTTCAGATTTGATCCAAGACTCAAATTAGTGTGGAGGCGAGCAAGAATAGGTTCTAAAGATGCATTCACATCATTTATAGTCAGTATTTTAAATGATTTGATTCACTGACCTAAAATCAATCCAGGACATCTTTAGCCAAAAAGTTGAACCATTCTTGAATGCGTTTTTACCGTACGGCGTGCACACTGGACTGTCGCGCATGTCTGCCACCTACAGCTGGAAGAGGCTTGGTGCCAAATGTTGCAAACCTCACAAATCTTGCTCCAAGCTGTTCTTTCACAGCTCTGTTGTGATATTTGAAAGAATTGGTGTCATATAGTTCCAGCCAGCACAAACCGGATTTATGAATTTCTCTTCCATATTAATTTTTCAAATGGTTCCATTAATTAAAAAGGACGACATCCATGCGTCTAATCCGAGAACCTGATTCGTCAGTTTACCTGGTTTAACTTTCAACGTACGTTCAATTCAAGTTTTGTACGAAAACGGTCTTAGAAATGTGTGTGGCGATGTGTAAACGCGAGAGTTTTGAACACCAGAAACATGCATTGCAGCTCAAAAGATCTACAAAAGATCTTGAAAAGAGGTCCACTTCAGCAAACTAACATGATTACTAATCAAATTCAAATCCTAAAAACCTTTTAATGTATTTTACCTGTAACAAGTGCACCAAGAACAACAACAACAAAAACAGCTATTTTTAGGCAAAAAACAAAACAAAAGGAAAACATTTTAAATTTAAAGCAAGGCTGTCAAAGCAAATGACTGTAAATCAATAGTTGAGTTCACTTAATGACCCGGGAAGTGCTTGAAACAAACAAATGAAACCAAACAAAATCAAGTGCTCCCAAGAAACCAGGAAGTAAACAAGAAAACACAAAGAACAACCAAAACCAGTTGACCACAAAAACAGAACTAAGCGAATTACAATGGATGGTAGAACTTCTGCAGCTGAACGGTGTGTGCACCAGGGATGCAACGATGCACTTTCCCCACAGTTCGCTTCAAACCTACATTTTTGGATTGTTTTGGTTCTGTATATGGCCACTAACAATAAAGAAAAACCTTTCAGTTGCTTATACCAAGCCTGGTTTTATGCGATTAATTAATAAATAAGAAATTCTTCAAACACAAGTCTTTGACATGTTCAATGTGGACACATTGGTAATGCAGCAGGGATGCAACGATTTGCTTTCCACACGATTCAGTTCAATGGTTTATCACTGAAACTGTCAAGAAACTGTCCAAATTCTGTATTTTGGGTGACTCTGTCCCAAAACAAACAGCTGTAACTCCATCATTTTTCCAATCAGATTGGTCCACTCTCAAAAGTGTGAAAGCAGATCAAAACAATCAAAACAATCAAAACTTTTTTTTCTTTTTTTGCTTTCCCAGCTCGTTCAATCCATCAGTGTAAAAGCAGCCAGTTCTACAGTGAAATGTTGCCTTCAGTGCCACACATCACATGAAAAACCGAGATCCATAACCCTTAAAGCAAACAGCACTTTAACACGCTACTTCCAGTTTTAAGTAATCTCTTTGAGAGATCCGATCACGGCCTCTCTGAGTCCAGGTTTGTTTACGATTCAACACCTTCTTGCTCTCCTGTCTCGTGTCATCTGGATGCCTTTGCTCAGGACAGCTTGTTTTTCACTGTATTTCCTCCATCAGCTTCATCTCTCTCTGTGACGGCAGATGAAAGCACTGAGGTCAGACATGTATAGTGTCTGACTCAGGAGGGCAACCACTCAGAGCTGGTCAAGATAAACCAACAGTGCCTTTCTACCTCACTCTGACCTCCTTCCTCCATCTATCCACCCTAGTTCCATTTCTTCAAACATTCCTGCATCCAATGACTATCTCCACACCGTTCAGCTCAACGTTGTCTTTTCTAAAGACACGAAATGATTAAAAAACTGTAGAAATTGATGCTTCATTTTCCAAAAGCTACGCAGAGGCAGAAGTTCTTCTATATGCAAAATCTATAACACATATCATGCAAGTGCAAACTTTATGTTCAAGTATTTCCATGCATTAATTCCAGTCTAAGGATTGAAGGAGCAGACACTCTTTCTGCATGTCACACGCGCACGCACACACCAACACGCGTGTGCACACACAGCAGACACGCAGGTCAAGTGCTGTGTTTGAAACAAACACTTCAGCTAAGATGAACAGGCTGATAAGTGGTGAATGAAACTGTGTCCAACTAGTACATTTGTGTGCACGTGTGAGTATTTTGAATACCAAAGGACAAAAAAAGTTTGTGTTTGATAAAATATGGATTAAGAATAATAAAACTTAAAACTTCAGAATACTGATCATTTTTAAAAATGTTTTAAAACCATTCTTAGTGGTCATTATGATGATGTTTTTGGCCAAAACCAAAAAACTGTCGTTTTCTAGGAGATGGTTTCTGCAGAGCGGCCACAGTTCATTAGAAATTCACTTCTTGAGTTGTGGGCAGAACTGTTGATGCGGAGCACCCCCGCCCCCTCTTCCCCTCTTTGTATCAAATTTGATCTTTTTCAAACTGCGTTTTTTCATCTACTCCTGATTCACCACAATTTGAAAAAAGAAATACTCAGAAATACAGTTTTAAGTTTCCTAATATATATCCTCCATCATCAGAAAAAAATGCCTTCAAGAACATGTTAAAAACAACAAAAACACAATTTTTACTCGAGTGGATCTTTAATAAAAATACTTTTGACACAATCCTCCATTTGGATTAGGACTAATTCTGAATTAGGACTAATTCAGATCATTTCCTGTAGAACTTTGAAAGTTTTGAACTTTTGACCTACATTTAGATCCACATTTGCTTATTTTGGACTCAATTAAGAAATTGGTTTAAATATTAATTTATCTGCAATAAGAATTTTAGAAATTTTGCTTCAACTTTACTTTTTGTTCAGCAGAATTGCCTCCATTAGTGCAGAAATAGAAAGTAAATTTAAACTCAAGCTGTCAGGAATAAGACACAAACCAGATTCAGAGCGGCATGAGACCACAGAGCAGGTTCCTCTAATCATACATCAGACCCATCACATCTGAAAATTGCAGTTTGTTATTATTGCTCAATTGAACCTGATATAGTTGCCCTGAATCCCCTTTAGGGAGCAGATTAGTCTGCAAAGCTGCTCCACATTGACAGGGCACAGCTGCACTCTAAAGTTACAGTGATCAGGCTAATTCCCTCATCAGTGATCGGATTCATGATTATGTGGTTCTTCTCAGCTCCCGACGGGCCTTCAGAACCAGGAGGGACAAATGCACAGTCACAGGAAACAAGAATGCAGGCTTTTTTAAAAAAAATGTTGCCTCTAAACATGCATTCACTTGTAATCCAAAGGAAACCTTGTAGGAAAAACGTTTATATAGGAGGAAGTTGTTTTGAAATAAAAGGAAACTGCATGTGGATGCTTTATGTTAATATGTTTAATCATATTCTAAAGACCAAAGAGGAACCATAGAGGAACCTAAACCACTTAATCTTGAAAACTTAATTTTGAACAAAAATAAAATAAAAAGAATGCCAAAAAACAAAATATTATGTTTGCAAAATTGACCTAGAGAAAAAAACTGACGATTTAAATAAAAACATTATTAAAAACGATGCAAACAAATTATTTCGTTGTGTACTCATTCGCTGTCTGAGTTTGAAATACTTTTCTTTCTCCGGTTTAAAGTCCCACTTCAATCATCTTTTGATCCATTCTAAATGTGTTCCCAGTGATCTTTTAATTATGATTTTCCTGTTTTAGCCAAAATAAAAAAAACCTGTGTTGTTTATAGGACATCGTTTCTGCAGAGTTCATTAGAAATTAGCTCAAATCTGAGCTGTGGGCAGGACTGTTGTCATGGAGCAACCCTTCCCAATCCCACGAGCATTTGGATATATTTGAAACATAAAACAAAACACACAGAGCAATACAAACTAATACGAAATAAGGTAAAAATAAATAAACAAATGAACTAAAAAAATATGTGTTTTAAAAGGTTATAGGGAGAAGTCAATGCTTATTTAACCCTATCCCTCTGGCTACTTTCACATATTAGTTTATAATATTCCACATAATTAAATTTTTTCTTTTTCCACAATCAACATTTCCCATTAAATAATTGGATATTCCATCATTTTTGTCCATCTTGTATTTTAAGAACAGTTCTCTCTATTTTGAAGGTGAGTTGTTAATTGGCTGTTTCAGTTACACATACCTTTAGATCTGTTTAATTTAGACACAGTAACACAAAAGTGTTCCTCTACTAAAAGTAAAAGTATAAAAAAGTTTGAATGACTTCTTGTCTTCTTTTAAACATCTGTTGATTTTGGGGAACTGTTCTTGTTCTTTTACAGCTGGTGTCTAACAGGAAGGAGGAGCATCATGATGTGGGCCTAGGTGGATAAAGATTCGGAAACTTTTTAATCCCACTGCGCTGTCGTCCACACTAATACCCTACAAATCCTCAATGACACTGTCAGATTAACTAAAATGACTTTTTCCCCTTTTTTTCTCTCAAATATTCAACATTTTTCCAAACAAATTTTGCGCTTCAGGTAATTTGAAGAAGTTCGCTCCAAATCCATTCCTCATTCGTCACTCATTCTTGATAAGTCCTCTATCTGCCACATTCCAGTGTGTAGTTTTATATGCATACTTGCGTGTTGTGTTTGTCAAAGGGTCTTGGGGGTTGTTGACTCCTGGTGAATGGTTACCTCTGGCTGTTGTGTTGCAACAGGAACTGCAGTGGCCTGATCTCAAAGCTGTGAGCCTATCAGGCAGAGGGCCATCGTGGCCGTCGATTCAGAGGGGTATCTGGGGTGATCATTAGTGACCACTTGTTCATTTACAGAGCGGGGAGGCTTCGCGTGAAGGTTATTGATCAATTTAATGGCCTACATGTCAAGGAGGGAGCCCTTTAATCATTAATGACTCATGAAAAACGCCGTTCTGTTGGTAAATTGGCTGAAGGAAGTTCTCTGTTGACATCTGCCATGCGTGTTGATGTTTTCTCTCCACACAGTGCTGTGTAGAACCTGCTCGCGTGTTTAGACAGCGCTGATGGCGTTCATAGTGTTTGCCTCGTGTCATAGATACAAAAATCACAACGTTTTCTAAACCAACAATCCCACACTGCTGCAAGAAGACCAGAAACTGAACTCTACTACTAAAAGTGCAACCTTAGCACACGTCTATCACTTATATTCAGCTTATTACTGAAGCAGAAAATGATTTTTTGTTGACCACTTTAAGAGCAGCACTCATTTAAAGACCCACTTCAATTAAAAATGTGTTTTTGGTGTTTTAATATACATTGTAACATTTTCCTAACACTGGAGGACAAAGAAGAAAAACAAAAGACTGAAATTGCATTTCTGAGCGTTTCTTTATTCAAATTGTGGTAAATCAAGAGCAAACCAAAAAAATGCCGGTCTGTTTTTTTTTTGTTTTTTTAACTGAAGTTCTTTACCGTGACATTTTTGATTAGCCACATAGTAATACATTTTTTTGGATAAAAATAATATTTCATATAATATATATATCTAATATTATATTGAGTATGTTTGTGTTGTATTGATGTTACTGATGATACCCTGCAGTGGATTCCAATAGCCAAGGTTTTGATTTTGATAAAATATTGGAGTTTTGAACCTTTTTATACTTTTTAAAAACTGTGTGATTAAAAATGATGAAAATGTGTCATTTATAATCCAGAAAATTAACTTCAAACTCTGTTTAATCCATTTTGTATTAGATCAGGAATTAATTAAACTGTAAAGATTAAAAGAATTGAAAGGTTTCATCTTTTCTGTTCCTAAAATGGCTTCTGTTTGCTGTGTTTCTATTATGACTTTAACTCAACATCCGGCCTCTTTCATGCCATTTATCACTAATTCGCAACATATCATTTAACCCAGGACTCTCCTTAATTTTGGCCTTGAACATAAGGTGAAGAAGAGGAATATCTTTTTTAATGCAATTAGATATAAATTCAGACATGAAGAGGTTAACAAACATGCCAATCGAGCCTAACTTTTACTGGAAAGTGAACCCTCAGCATCAGGTCAAAGAGTGTCTGTCAGTTGAACTGATGCTTTCCATCCCAAACCCTCCCCAAGGTGTTAATAAGAACCTGCCACAGGTGACACGCTGCTGTGAGGTGTGCTGTGTCACGGAGGGGACACCACCTTCAAACGTAGAGGCATGAGCCAGTAGTGAGAGACGAGATGATGAAATGTGTGTAGCAAAGTGCTGGAGACAACGGGAATTTCCTAAATGTTCCTAAGTTTGTTTCATTATAGTAAAATTGGTCAATTCTGAGAACAATATTGTAGGTACTATGGAATATTTAATTAATCTGCATCAATCATATCTGTGATTTATGAAAAATCTTTGAAATCATTGAGTTTTGAGGCAAACATGTTGAACTGTTTTATTATTTGCTTTTTGAACTTTCATAAACTTTTTTGTTAAACTTTTATTTAAATTAAGCCTTGCTGGTTTTGAACATAGCAGCTCTTTAAAACATTATTTTTAACAGGAAATTTGCAACACTGAGCATTGAACATTGAGCTAAACAATGAAATATTTTCAAATGCAGCAACTTCAGCTTTCTATATTTATGAAACTATGTTTTTTTCTAAACTAAAACAGGTGTTATTTGAAATAAAACAGAAAAACATGAATGATATTTTTACTATGTGCAGATAATGATTTACTTTGTTAATCAAGTTAGCGAGAAAAAGCTGGTAATTTGATAAATGTTCAAATTTATCTATATTTTGTTGCTAAATTAAACTTCTGATTTTTTTTTCTCTTTGCATGAACACATAACTATTCATCACTCATCTAATGCCATCATTTTATTCACAATTTGAGCTGAAACTCTGGCATTTCCTATTAAAAAGTCTTTAAAAACATACTTGGAAGCCTTAGGAATTCAAATTTTAAATCGGATTCTGCATCTAATTTTGCGTCTACTGGCTTCATGTCCAACTCTTTTCCCCGTAAATGTTCTTTCTCATCAAAGCTTTACGTAAGCTTCTGGTGTGAAGATGAGCGCATGTTTGTGTAACAGCTGTTTCCCGCTGCTGTCATCCTCTGAGAGGATGGATTTGTACGTTTTCCAGAGTCTTAGCCAGGGCGGTTGTCCTTATCTGATCTGCATGTTAACATGGAGGAAGTGTCAGCAGTTGCTTGTGTAAAGCAGGTTTGATGCTCAGAATAAGAGGAAGTTTCAACAGAAACATTTCCAATTTCCTTGTTTTGGCATAAATAAAACAATGACCTCAGCAGTTAGTCATTTAATGAATCTGTAATGAACCTTTGACTCAATAACTATTTTCCTGTTTCTGCTTCCATCCTGTAGATGTCAGATATTTCCCTGTAATTAGCTAAAAAAGCTTTGGGAAAATGAAAATACATTGAAAATAAAACAAAACGTGTTGCTTATTTTGCAACAAGATGCAAATTAATGACACGTTTGAACATGAACAGGGTCTTCCTGGTAATTGACCTCTTGTTTTGCGTCTCAAAAACTTCTGTGGATTCACTGTTTCGCCTAATTCCAGCTGATGACTTCTGTCGCGGGATAATCTCTCAGTGTTTGTGGAAACATCTGAAATTGCATCTTTAACTTAATTGAACCTTGAAAAGGTTTTAGTAATGCTTGGCGTGAAGGAAACAGGAGATCAGAGTTTAACTGTTTAGAGGAGCTCATCCGAACGTCACAGAAACAGATCCTCCATAAAAAGTTAAATGTAGAGGTCTGATCCTGAGTATGTGAGCTCTCAAACAGCCCAGCGAGCGCCTGCAGGTCTGTGCACGAGCGCAGAGGCGACTGAGAAAGACTCGCCGTGTTTCTGCTCAATAGGAAACCAATAAACTCAATAAAAGGAGTGTAAAAAAGTCAAGAGTAACCAGGCAAATTCTAACTCAAGAGTGTAAAAGTCAGTGGTGGCAAAATAAGTGGTTTAAAGTATAAAATGTGTTCGCAGACGCTGAAATAAAAATGTAAATCACTTGAATAATAAACAGGGAACAGTCCTTTGTTTGTTACCACTTTGCTCATCACTTACAAGCATTAATTAAGCCTCTGTTTGCCTTTATTTAAGATATAATGTCAAGTGTCACCTATTTTCAAATGAACAAGACATTTTTTTGTCTGAAATGTGGGTTCAAATCCCCCCAACACAACTTAGAGGTGAATTACTGCTGCTCTGCAGAAACTATGTCCTAGACAGCGACACAGACTTTCTGATTTTGGCTAAAAACTGCATAATCATCATTAAAAGACCACTGTGGAAGGCTTTTAACCTCTCAGGTTAAGAGGCATCCACACGTGTGGAAGTCACATTTACATTATGAGATATGGTCTCTGCCTGATGTTTCGTTTTCCTTTCACATCCCCACAATGTCAAAGTTAGTTGCAGCAACACTGACGTGTTCATTGAGGTTTTACAGCCAAAACTGAAATTCTTTTTCCAGCTGATGCAGATATTTACTGTTCGATGAAACCGATGGACAATAATGCACTGTGTTTTTGAATAAAGAGTTCAAACACAACTAGACAGATTAACTGTCAAGTTACTTTAATTTCTTGAAAAGTTGCTTTTATGATGAAAAAAACTGTACCTGAGTAAGAGTGGTTTTTCACAATACAATTATTTTACAAAACAAAATGCAAGGTAAAGAAAAACTTCTATGAGGATTGCAAAACTTTGACAAAGAGTTTTATTCCAGTAAATTGTTTAATTAAAATGTGCATATTTTTTAGGTTTTAAGTGTCAAAAATAAAGCATTCCTGTTTGCTGATTTTTATGCGTTTGATTTGGTTAAAAGTTAAATATGTTTATAGTAAGAAAAAGAAAACTGTTAAACAGATTCTTAAAGGAGATTTTGACAACTAACCATGAATCCTATAAGAAAAGAAAATAGTTCTGCAACTTTATGCAAATCCAGCTTTACTTTCTGCATGCAAAAGAAATATAAACAACCTTGATTTTAAAAACTTTAAAGCGTATGTTTATATTAAGGGGACTGATTTCCTTTTGTGGTGATGCAATTCCAAACTCCTGCAGGAGGATGGAGAGGCAACATCTGTTTCCTACAGAATCATCATCCACTCATGTTGGGACTCTGCTTATCTGAGACAAGAAATGGAAGAAAGAAGATGAAGGTGACCCAAAAGTGACAGGAGATATTGTAATTGCTCCTGTCTGGAATTCATCTGGAGAGGAGGAGGGGTTTAAAGGTGGACCTCCTCCCTCTTCATCCCTCGTTAGTTAGGAATTTGTTTACCCTCTGTCTCAAGCCATGACCTGTAATGGACCACAAAGCCCTCCGGTCAACACAGGATTACCCAAGAGCCTCTCCTCGAGGCGAGGAACACACACACAAACATACAGCAGCTTCACACTGAGCCTGAGCCTCACTGATAACAGGCATTACTAATGGCAATTAACCCATTAGATCCTTGTTAATGCCTACTGACTTAGAAATAATTTGGGTGAATGAATCTGGGATTAATCTGATCTTTTTTTCTCCAGAGAAGATATGAACCTCTACTCAAACAGCAGAGGAACTGGTTTGTAAGTGTTTTCAAAATTTGAATGAAAAAACAGACAAAACAGATGCAGAAGGCATGTGTAAGCCAAGATCAGAACTAAATAGAAATAGTTTGTTTCTGGAACCACTTTCTGAATGCTAATGAGCATTAATGCAACAATTACTGCTCCGAATACATGAACTGGACAGCAGGAGCCAAACCAGATGAGTGTCTAACCTAAGCAGAGAAGCTAAGCTGGAGATCTTTGCGTTTTGTGTCAGGGTCTCTCCACCTCAGGCTCCATTAAAGGACTTTGTGTTAATCCTGCTGGGATCCTGCCGTCCCCCGGCTGCCTCTGTGTGGGAGATAGGAGGGCCCTGGAATGGTATGACAGCGTGGAGCGAAGTCCAAACACTGCTAAAATAACTAGCTTTTCCCCCTCTTTTGCATCTTCTCAGTGAACAAAGACAACACACACAAACCTGTTTGATGAATGGGAGTTTCAGCCCAGTTGACTCTGCAGTGAAAACGCCTTGGAGTGACTCATTCTGTATACATGGAAGTAAAAACATAAAATAAAAAAGAACAACCAATACAGGGCAAAGTGATTGTGGAAATGGAGAGTTTGCTTTACCTGCTAGAATCACATCAAGACGTTTGCTTCTTGTTCACTCAGCTGTGAAAGGCCGAGCGGTCCAGATCAGCAGATTGAGCCGATGTTTGTTTGCATTTCCTCCTTTCTTTGGTCTAAACTAACCCAAATGTGACGACGACCTCTGAGGTCCAACAAGCCTTCTTCACTGTTTCATGAACACATTTCTATTTTAGAGCTGCAGCTACCCTCACATGCAGCAAAAGACTGTGTAATATATAATTAATATTTTAAATAAAACCAAAACAACTAAAAACTAAATATACAGTTGGACATATATGTATATACAGAATTAATCACAAAGTTTTGATAGCTACATTTTATATGACAATATGCAGCTTTTGAACAAAATCAGACTAGAGAGAAAATGTTTCTCTCTTGTCTGAAATGTTTTAATTTGAAAAATATTAACTCAGATATCCCAGAAGCGCAATTTTTGTGCACAAAACACATCAACAGTAAGATAAACAGAATCCTAAAGAACTGTAAAGACTTTTATGTCTGCAGTATCGCTCCGAGAAAACAAAGATGCTGATAAACAGCCATAGAAGAAGTTCTGGTCGCAATGTTCTATATGTGCAGGCTTCTTTAAAACAAACTTTTTCTTTATGATGTGGACAAAACAAGCGGTAAGAGGAGAACTTTCTCTCTGAACTGATGCTTTCTTGAAGCTATCATGATGATCAGCATATATATCGCTTTCTTTTGTCGCTGCAATTCAAGGTCGCTACCAGCTCAACGATGTGTTGTCTTGCTACCGTGACAACGGGCTGCATTACATATCAAATAGTCCTCTTTTTGTGAAAAAGCTATTTACACCTAAAAAAACAACAAGAATATAGTTGTAAAAATTGATTGAATATTTATTTTTGTAAGTGACCATGTTATAAGCGAGATACTTCCCAAGGAAGTGTGCATTTTTTAAAAAATTGATGCACGCCGGAGAGACCTGAACATGCGGAAGACGGTTGCTTCGCAGAGTGGGAAAAATTTGTGTTTCTAAAAATGAATGAGTTAAATTTAAAAAATTAATCGTGTGCGTTGACAGCCCCAAATATATATTTATTTATTATTATTTCCAGTTTTTTTTTTGTTTGTTGTTGAGTTTTCCAGTTTTCCTTTTTGTATGATTTCAGACAAAAAAAAGCACATCTGTAAAGACTTATTCTAAATAGAATAGAATAGAATAGAATAGAATAGAATAGAATAGAATAGAATAGAA